>CM053246.1:10133908-10456711 GCA_028583405.1 Pogonophryne albipinna
TTTCGAGCATCATATGTTTTATTTCTCCTACTTCCGCCATTGTGGGGACGGGTGATGCGAATTGTTTGTTCGTCCGTTTCTTAATTAGTAAAGTTGTTCTCATTCATAACACTCCGTTCAATGTCTCACTATGGGATACGCCTCCCCGCGAATGCCTCAGAAGCATCAATCTCATTACGCCAATCCTGATTGGCTGGTGATCTTGACGACCACGTCAGGGAATCCGACCACCCTTAAGTAGCTTGCGCTACGACGCAGCGTCATTCAAACACCTCTTCTCGCTTCGGAGCACATCTCTAAAAAAAAAATTCACAGGTATTTTTATTGGGCCATCAATCTTAAAACATACAAACTGTTGACATAAGATCACCCGATTTATTTATTTTTTTACAACAAACATGGCATAGTAACCATCCCCCCACCCCCCTACAGAACAAAACCGAAAAGCGTCACAATACGATATAAAAGAGGAGCAAACATAAGTAAATAAAAAATAGAGGAGAGGATATCATAAAAGCACAGAAATACAAAGAAACACTGTGTTACACAACGCACATTGGGCTGTATGACCATTCACACGCCAAAGGAGACAATCACTTATCATTGCATTATAACTGTCCAGTCTCAAAATAGTAGCTACGGCGTACATTAATGAGTAATAGGATTATCTAATCCCCTAAAGAAGGAATATAATTAACAAAAGAGAGAATAGGATCCCAGGTTTTGCTAAATTTATCAGAGCATCCCCTTATACTATACTTAATCTTCTCTAAGTATAAGAAAGACATTAAGTCTTTCAACCACGACTGAGAAGATGGAGGTTTCTGGTCCTTCCACTGCAGTAAAATACGTCTGCGGGCTACAAGTGAAGCAAAAGCAATAACATTGCTCTCCTTGTTAATGAAACTAGAGAATTCCTCAGGGACACCAAAATTAGAAATTGAAGGGCTAGGAACCACCGGCTTATTGAAGGCCTTCGAGAGTGTATCATAAAAAGAGGACCAGAATGAACCCAGCTTTGGACAGGAGAAAAGCATGTGTGTGTGGTTGGCCGGAGAGAGAGAGCATCTATCACACATCTCACTTGTGTCAAACAGTTTGCTAAGTCTAATTTTGGTCAGGTGTGATCTGTGTAGGACCTTAAAGAGCTTACGAAATGAAGGACAATACTGTTCTTATTACGATAATATATATACTATTATTAATGGGAAATCATGTCATTCATGACAATATGCCCGCTGTATTTATAAATCGTGGTTTATTACAACTTTCCATGCTCACTTCTGATGTTACACGACCGCTCCGAACAAAACAGCTTTCGCCAGTTAGTGACGTCACGCACGTCACGAGTAGAACACTTGTTGAATAATACACTACCTATATGGCTGATGTCGGACTCTGGAGACAGAATCGAGTGACAGTGAGTCGTCAATAGACTCGGTGCACTTTCAAGAAGAGGAGGATTTTATTGAAGAGGATGCCGGTGTGGTGGAATCAGATCATGCGGGCGAGTCTAACGTGGTGGAACCAGGGGCGGCGCCAGGGGGGAGCTAGGGGGTGCTGAAGCACCCCCCAGGATTGCCAAAGCACCCCCTAAGCACCCCCAAGAAATTTTTTTTTTTCTTTTTTTTTTTATTATTATTATTATTTTTATTAAATTAGAAAAATTATTGATTACATCAATGCATATGTGAAACAAACACATGTTTGACCAAAAACATAAAGCCAACACAGGTGATATGATTAGGCCAATGGCCAGCATCCATTCGATTTTTGACCTACCCATAGGCTAAATTACTTTGTGACACTTGAGTGACTTCCTGTTAGCTAGAGCGCCAAATTATTTGCTAACAGCAAAGTGAAAAATTGATCGTTTTTTAGTCCTTAAACGTCCATGTGTATCGTCCACGTATCAAAACCATCTGAAAGTGAGAGGGATTCTGCACATAATAGGCCTCGTGAGTACAAGTAGCTTACTTCTGGGTCTCTGTGTTTCATTCAAGCCCTGCTGTGTGTGTGTGTGTGTGTGTGTGTGTGTGTGTGTGTGTGTGTGTGTGTGTGTGTGTGTGTGTGTGTGTGTGTGTGTGTGTGTGTGTGTGTGTGTGTGTGTGTGTGTGTGTGTGTGTGTGGCACGAGCCATCTTGTGTGCGTGCGCGAGCGAGAGAGCTCGCCTCGCGCACCAGTGGGTATCTACCGGAGATCGTTGTGGTTAGCATCTGGTGCTAGCTAGCCAAGCTAACGGATATAAGGAGCTTTTTCAACAACAAGGTGGAGGGAGAACTCTCTCCTGTCAGACTGAGAGTCTCAGATAACCTCAGCTCAGGTGAAGTAAAGGACTCTCTCAGTGTTTAGATAGTTAACTTTAGTCTAGTTATCTCAGTGGGTCTCAAACGGTTTGTTTAAAAAGGGGAGTGATTTGTAAAATGTCTATAAAGAAATAGAAAATCTGTTGACAGTTCTGTTTCATATGGGTGTTGAGAGATGTATCCATAGATATCTTAATGTTGCTCTCAAAGTGCACCAGATTGATGCTTTTAACTTCAATATTTAAAAAGAAATCTTCCCGGGGGAGCATGCCCCGGACCCCCCTAGAGGAGGTGAGGACCCTCCTAGAGGAGGTGAGGTCCGCTCCCCACTTGTAAAAATAGCACTTTACCCCTGCCTATATGCCGTGAGCTGATTATCGAGCCTTCATTGTAACAGTCGCGGGTGCACTGTGTGTGCGTGTGGGGAGTGTTGCAGTAGAACATTCAACTGTAGCGCTGGTGCATTAATGGGAAACCCTAAATGTTTGAGCACCCTCTATGAAACGTCAAGCTACCCCACAGCACCCCCTAGAGAAAATCTCTGGCGCCGCCACTGGGTGGAACCATACCAGTTTGAGCTATTCAAGTAGCGGTATAGATACAGACGGGAGCGAACTAGGGGGGTGATGATCCTGGATTTGGCGGAGATCCGATGTGGCAACAAAACACAGACTGGTATACATTTGACTTTAATTCATAGAGATTCTCAAAAAATAGTAAATCAATAATAATAGATATCGTAATGTAGCAGGCACACTTGGCTCAGGCAACAGAACACAGACTTGTATATACATTTGACTATAATTCATAGAGATTCTCAAAAAATAGTAAATCAATAATAATATATCGTAATGTAGCAGGCACACTTGGCTCAGGCAACAGAACAGAGACTGGTATATACATTTGACTATAATTCATAGAGATTCTCAAAAAATAGTAAATAAATAATAATGTCTCTGCTGAAAAAAACAGCTTAGATAGGTCACCTGGTCAGGCTGTTGTAAATTGACCAGCCAGTAGATAGTAGGCTGGAATGGTTGGCTGGAGAGGGGTTTTGGACACTTTAGCTGGCCAGGATGGCTGGTTTATCCATCTATCACCAGCTTATGTTTAATAATAGTATTAAATATACCCTGCTGGGAGCTTACCAGGATTCCAGGTGACCAGCACACATTAAATACTGGTATGATTATTTAAACAAGAGAACATAAATATATTACAAAGATTCATTGTGTCATGTATTCTGGTATCTACCAATAAAGACATTGTATAGTGTTCATAACAGTATTTTAATGTAATAAATAGCTAGTTAATATAATAAAATACACAGTAACAATACAATAATTATACAAATAACCAACCTGCAAATCAACCTAAACATCAAAATAAATATATTATCTAAAACCGGTGCATTTGATTTAAAATAAAAGTAATGCATAGAATTCAATATTTAAATAGAACAAAAACCGTAACACTATGTATGATAAGAACAAGGCAAAAAAAGAAAGTGTTTTTGGTTTTTTCTTGTTCATGTCCATAATGTTTCCCGTTATGTAGCGTCCAGCCTTTCCCAATCTGGCCAGCATTTCTGTCTGTTGAAGCCACTTCTTCACGCAAACTGAAAAGAAATGTACAGATATAAGTACACTGTAAAAAGAAAACATGACATTTACGTTAACATTTGGGCTTACAGTTGGTTGGCATAGACGTTACAGTCAACAATTTCTTATGGTGAATTACAATGGCAAAAACAAATAGAGCTAGTGTACACGGTGCAGCTGTATTATCTGGGAAATAGAAGAATCGGATCAGGATTCGGTATTGGCAGACAATCAATATCAAATGAATCGGATCATTATTAGCATCTGATCATCTTTGTCGACTTGCAGCCTAAATACAAAGATAACTCCACTCCTCTCCTACTACTCTTACCTCTAATAAGCTTTGGTAGAACTAGTGTCCGAGTCATAGGGTCCAGAGGCCTGTACTACGAAGCCGGTTCAACCTAACCTGGATATGTTTGAGTTAGCCGGTTGGCCTAATCCAAAACATACGCGCTCTCGCTAAACGGTACTACGACCCGGGTTATCAGGTGGATCGCTCAAGCCACGTTTTTCAGTGGAAACACAAACTGCAGAAAACGTAGAGAGGTGTGATGTTCTCTGTTCACAGAGGATGAGTGAAACAGCATGTGGAACTAACAGGGTCAAAGGTGCATATCCCACAATGTCACGTGAGGAGTTTAGCGCTTTCTCAGCAGCAGCCACTGCACGGAGACATTTAGGCAGGCCAGCAGCTACAGGATCTAGCTTGGAGGAAAAATAGGCAACAGGCCTCTGTTTTCCTCCATGATCTTGAAGGAGAACTGAGGTCATACACCCATGTCGTTCATCCACGGCCTGAGTGAAAGGTTTAGTGTGATCAGGTAGACTTAGAGTCGGTGGGGATTGGAGAGCCAGCTTCATATTAATGAAGGCTTCGTCGGCTTCCGGTGTCCATATAAGGTGATCTGTAGGTTTCAAACCAGTGACGTGCGTAATTGTACGCAGTGGCAATTCGATTGGAGAATAGTTTGGAATGAATGACCTGCAGTATGAACAAAAACCCAAAAATGACATCATCTGTCGCTTAGTGACAGGTTTTGGCAGAGCAGCCAATGATGCAATACGCTTATCTGAAAGCGTTTTCCCCTCTCCTGAAATGACATGACCCAAAAATGTAACTGTTCTTTGTACATATTGGAGTTTAGACAAACTGGCCTTGTGGCCCTCGGCTGCGAGGTGCATTAACAAAGCAATAGTATCAGCCTCACACTGTTCTGCTGTGGGTGCGCAAATCATGAGGTCATCAACATACTGGATGAGAGCGGTGCCTTTAGAAACTTGGAGGATGCCAAACTTGTACACAATGCCTGGTTGTACACAGTAGGAGATTCACAGTAGCCTTTACACAAACGTGTGAATGTGTAAGGTTTACCATCATATTCAAATGCAAACCAGAATTGGCTGTCTTTGTGTACAGGGACACTGAAAAATGCATTTGAGAGGTCTATGACAGTAAAAAATGCTGCAGAGGCTGGAACTTGGGAAAGTATCAGATAAGGATTTGGGAAGCGGTGCGCGGGCATGCACGCTGCATTTACAGCTCGTAAATCCTGGACAAATCTCCACTCGTCAGGAGGTTTGTCTCTGATCTTTTTGACAGGAAACACTAGAGTGCGGACCGGGGAATCGTTACACGGAATAATTACCCCTTGTTTAAGCAGAGCGGTAAACACTGGCCGAATGCCATCAACAGCTTCACGTTTCAATGGGTACTGGGGTTGATTTGGACGGAACGTGGACTTAGGAGTGATAACTACAGGCTCCGCAGAGCGAATCAACCCTACGTCATATTTGTGAACAGCCCACAGTGTTTGAGGCACTGTTTTTAGCGCGTCAGGGAGCTCAGAAATATGACTGAAAAATGAGAACTCCGGCAACTCAGCAACGGGGTTAACATAGTCATCATTGCCTGTGAGAATCAGAGAACGCAGTACATGAACTGAGCAGTCGATGCTGTACTTAAACACGTCATGTGATGAGGAATACTCAATCAACGGGTCGTCTGTGCTAGTCCAATCAGTACTAGATTCCCAGTCTTTAACGATTGGACCCAAATCTCTCCATCTATCAGTGGGGCCCCTGGCTAGTGAAATGTGTGGGACCGCCCCTGGGATTTGATACAGCTTGTGTTGTGTGGGTGTGAGTTTAACAGAGATAGCGCTGCACAGCGAATTCCAATACATAGTTTTAAGCATGATCTCATCATTCAAACATTCCAGCAGAAAACTCTCATCATAGTATTTACATGGTTCATTAACCACGTTAGCCATACAATGCAAATGAGAAGTTTCCATGAACACAGCAGGTGGAAAAACACGTTGATGAGTCAAACGCAACAACTCCTCAGAATCAGGATATGTCAACAGCCATTGGTACACATTACCAGTTCTTTATCATCAAATGTGGGGTTCTGAACCATCAATGTTGATGGCCGTCGGACTTTAAGACCCTCATTTGTGGAAATGAGGTCTAAGCCGAACCGGAGAATCAGATCTCTGCCCAGTAAATGTATTGGGCAGACCGATGATAAAAGGAAACTGTGTTTGACTGATGTGGGAAATGGATGACTGTTATCACCGTTATCTTTACACTGAAGTGGTATAGAAAACTTCTCCTTCACAGTTACCCCAGCCGCTCCTATCGAGTGAATAAATCTTCCACTAAATTTGCAATCTGGCAAATCTGCCCTTTTTAACACAGAGTGTGTAGCTCCAGAATCAACCAAAAATGTAACATTTACACCCATGATAGCTAAAGTTAGTGTGGGAAATTTCTTAAATGCTGTTTCAGTGTCATATTTCAAATATGTACCCTTTTCAATTACAGACATTTTCTCTAAATCTTCCAATTTTCAATAGCCTGCATGATGTGTGTGTGTGTCACTTCCCTGGTTAGATGCTGCTGGCAGTGGTTCCGTCCCCCCGACCGAATTCCTTCCTCCCCCACTCCCTCCCTCGACTGATGTCAGTTTGAAGAATTGTCTTTGTTTCGGTCCGATTTATCCGATCGAAAGTTCTTTTTCTGCTTCTCGTGTGGGCATTCAGCGATCCGATGACCCGTCTCTCCGCAGTTAAAACAGCGATTGGTTCGGTGGCCTCCTCCTCGTCCTCTGCCTTTTCCTCCCCGGCCTCGGAAACCTCCTTCTCCTCCTCGGTTCCCTCTGCCCTGGCCATCACCTTGGGCTTGGTTGGACCAGGCGGTTGTAACAGCCTGGACCATGGTCAGCTGGGCCTTGTCTTTGCGGTCGCGGCGTTTCTTTTCCTCACTGGCTTTTTCTTCTGAGAGGCGTTTCTCGACATGTCGGCGAATTTCTTCCAGCCGGGCACCGTCCATTACGCCAATGCAGGAGTTTCGCACCGATGCAGAAATAGCCGGGGATAGGTTGAGGAAAGCGTTGCTGAGGTGTGTCTCCCAGACTCCCAATACGGCTTGTTCCCCGGCCTCTTGTTTGATAATGCCGCTGTTCTCGATGAACACTTGTTCTAAGCGGTGGTAATAGTCATTTACTGTTTCCTCCGGGTTCTGCTTGCATGCATAGATCCTTGACATGTCGACTTTGGCGGGGAACTTTGTAGTTATTTCGGTCTCGAGGGCGCCAAAGCATCGCGGTAGTCAACGTTCGGGCATCCTCCCACTTGGTGTCTCCCATGTGCTGATGACCTCCCAGTAGATGGGTGAAATGGCTGGCGTGTGTCGGACCCATTCTCAGAGTCAACAATTTCTTTATCTCCGGCATGGTGGGGGAGAATTGTCTACAGAACATGCGGAGTGCTGCACGAATTTAGCACCTCCTAACTCAACATCTGGGAGGTGATCCTTGATATCTCCTTCATCTCTGATATGGTCCATGTGACGACGGACCAGCATGTCCAGCCACCTGGATCATGGGACAGGCGAGATTATGCTCTTCGTCCTCCTGGTCGCTCTGGTTGTCCCCTGTCGGCGGAGGTGCTCTTTTTTGTAGTGCTCAGCTTCCTCGCTTCTCTTTTCTTTTTCTCTTCCCTGGCCCGGATCTTTTCCAGTCTTGCCTCTTCTTTTTCATCCTCTTTTCTCTGTCTTCTTCGTCTCTGCTCACTCTCTGTTTGTCTTCCTCTGCAGCTGTTTCGGCGGGGGTCGGTATGCGGACCTCTGGTCCAGCCTCAGCCCCCTCAACAGCTTCCTCAGCCGGTAGAAGAATGGGGGGAGAAGGGGAGGGAACGGAAACCCACAGTCGAGGAGAGGGTCTCCCACGCCTGTGCAAAGAGGATACAGAGAAGTGTGTGGTTTATACGGGGGGGAAACAGAAAACCCTTTTTCTCTTTTTATCGTCAGCCTGTGTCTTTTCTTATTGCTGCGGCCAATTGCCTTCTTTCACGGCACTCTGCCTCCTCTTCCCAGTATTTTAAACACTTTCTATGAGTGTCTAGTTCTTCTAAGTCTTTTACTTAAAGGGGGGGTAGGTAAGTTTGAGAAACCGGCTCGAGTGCACTAAAATTTGAAAGTACACAGCCGAAAAGAATCCGCCCCTTCCTTCAGACTTCCTTACAGAGCACCTCCTCCAACACACATGAACGCGCACATGACTTAGGTTGGCTATATAGTTCAGGGGAATTGTAAACCATACAAAACCTGTCCAAGAGAAAAAGAGCGACCACGGCGTCAGATTTCAACTCGGTGTGTATGGGGGTTATTCCCTATCTTTATTCAAGAGCGTGGTATTTACATTTGAGAGCATACTTTATTGATTTCCTTCACTCAAACCCTGTCATCGCACCAAAGACAAACCAAAGAGTAACCGCCCTTACGGGACGCTGTAATAAGTAAAACGAACGCACCCGCAAGGACACCTGGCCTCCTATTGGTTGAGGGATTTTGACAGGATTGTTGCACAAAAGTTTCGAGCGCGCAGAGAATAAATCTGAGAGCAGAAAAAATCCGTAAGCAGCAATATATCTGAGTGCAAGCGTACAGTTTGAGCAGAAGCAGAGCAAATCTAAGTGCAAGCAGGCACTATTTGAGTGCGAGGACAGGGTTTGAGGGAAATAAATACATAAAGTATGCTCTCAAATTTAAATACCACGCTCTTGAATAAAGATAGGGAATAACCCCCATAGGTGTGTTCCATCAGTTGTCGCCATCGTTGAAAAGCAACTCCGATATTGACTCTGGTTTGAATTCTCCTAGTTTCCACTTTGTTTTTGTTCCTAATTTGCTCCGTTACATTATTTCTTTTGCCACCAGTAGACGATGTTGAACCTAACTCTGCCATGGTGAAAGTGGCCGCCTGTTGCTGGCGAGTCATTGAAGTACTGCTGCAATGCACGCCCAATGACGGCACGCCCAATGAGGGCACGAGATACATTTGTGCGTGCACGAGATGGAAGGCTGACAGACAGGGCGCCAATCCAATCCGTTGGCCCGGCTAAACGGATTGGTCGTACTTTTTACAGTATTACGGCTTCCACAGATGAAATTTTTTTATGGATTTTTTGTCAAAGCACTTAAGATATGCATTGCTATCGGGATGTTAAGAGCATTCCATGGAATATAACAAAAAGTGTATCTCGAGCCGATTTCTCAAACTTACCTACCCCCCCTTTAACTTTACTCTTCTTTTTCATTCCATCTTCATACTCTTGTAATTTATCTCTTAGGTTTTTGATTTTTAATTTACTCAAAGAACCTCCCTTAGGAAATCCGAACATTTCCGTCCATATATTTAATTTAGACAGACTGTTTTCACCGTGTTTTGCTCGCATGACATCTACAATCCGACCCTCAGGAGGTGGTACAAGCCTCCTACTCTGCTTTGCTCCCATAACAAAGTCTTTAAAGTGTTACCTAAACACCCCGTGTTACCAAAACACTATTTTTCACCCGTCGGTGATGTGATATTTGTTTTGTTCCCCAGTACAAATCACACAAAGACTGATCGTAAACCACCCAGGCTACGATGGATATTCCAAATATCCTACTTTCGAGCAGTCCCTCTCATAAATGTCATGGAGTTTAATTACGTTTAACTTTAAACAATTTAGACACTGTACATCTCACCGAGTATTGAAAGCCTTTTGAGTTCGTTGGATCTCGTGAAGTCAATCGGTTCCACCCCGGCGCTGGTCCTCTCGTCCCGTACGGTTTCTGTCGAGGTAGAGGAGAATCCGAAGATCCTGGAGCGACCACCAGCGTCCGTAGGTGTCCCCAATCGAACTTGCAGAGACCCTGCCGACAACGCCAATTGTTATGGAAATCTGAGACTCAATACTGTGGAGAGTACAAGTCAGAGTGGTTAAACAAATAAATGGTGAAACAGACAGAGTTGTCTTTCTGGTTATTTATTTGAAGCTTCAAATACAAAAACGCAATACAAAGTCACAGGTCTCACAGAGTATAGGATAGTCTGCAGGAGTGTGCGCAGCACAATATAATAGCAAAAGGTTATATACAGGAAAGGGCGGGAAGTTCAGAAATCTGTCTTCACACGGTCTCATTGTTATTAGACACCTGTCCTTGAGCTGTAGATAGTGTAACGGTTCTCAGAATAGGGAAGTACTTGTGTGACTTTGTGTGAGTCTCAACCTAGTCTAATTTATTGGGAATAAAAACCCACATTAGAGTATGAGAATAAAACAGCACATCTCAGGAAATGATATAGGTGTTTTAGACAATGTTATTTGAAGCATTTGGTTTAAGCATATACGGCAAGATAAAAATGTCCACTACACTGTCACGTTTGAAGGGACGAAATTGTGACATCTTCACGTCTCCCAGCATGGTAAATCGTCACATGTTCACGTCTTGCCGTGATACCGGGTTGGGCGTATCATATGCACGCAAAACTCGGCCTCAGAACTCAATGGGAATGGTTAGCGTATCATATGCACGCAAAATCTGACTTCTGCGTATCTATTGCATGCATTTCCAATGTGTAAAGTCGTGTCATTTGTACGTAGACTGAAGAGAGTGGGTTGATACAGATGTAGCGCTTCATTTCAGACGCCTACCCGTGCGGGTCCGTGATCGGCACGGGGTGGGCCCCTGCTGAAAAGGAAAACCCCCCGAAGGACTTGATACGCCCCCTTGATAAATAAATGTAATTTTAATGAAACCAGCTGCAATGGATCATGGATCCACCAGGGGGAGCCGTGAAAAGCTGCCACACTGGAACTCATGTGAAATAAACAGCTGATAGATCTACAGGTATCTGATCGGATATTTTTTAAGATCCATATGTCACAGATAGGATCATATTCGGTGCTAAATAAGAGACATGTAATCATTTACAAAACATCACCATGTTTTTATTTAACAAAATAATGTTGTTTATTTCACGTAGGTGTAAGTACAAAACCATCGCTATGTTTTTTCATCAGGAAATGCAGCCCGGCTCAAACAAACGATTTTCAATCATCATCCTCACGATCATTTAATGTATCATATGTTCGCGAATTGAAATGAATGCACTAATACATGTAGTTTAATCCATGTGAGTTTACAACAACAAAAATAATCGCTTTGTTTTTATATCACATCCGACCGGAGGAAAATGCAGCACGGCTCTCACTACCAATCATCCTAATCCCACGGGCAAACAATAATATGTACAGTGTTAATAGTTTACTGTATTATTAGTGTCTAATATTACTGCTATAACAATCACAAATTGAGTTGTTAAAATCAGACCGTTGTTCTTTTTTAAACAGTCTGAATGAAACGGCAACTCTCAGGTGATCAGGTGTGTGTTTACCAGTGTTGGGACTAACGTGTTACAAACTAACGCATTACTGTAACGCAACTACCTTTTGCGGTAACTAATAACGTTACTAGTTACCTATTCCCATTCAGTAACGCCGTTATAGTTACTGTGATTTAAATGGGTGCGTTACTGCGTTACATTATGTGATGGAACTGAACCGAATCTCCTTGCGGATGTAGCTTACAGGCGAATACAGCGATGTCCTCTCACAGTACCATGGCACAGACACACAAACACTTGCTAACACACACACATACACGGCAATGCTCACCACCAACACACACACACACACACACACACACACACACACACACACACACTATGGCAGATGCAAGTATCAGCAAGAGCAGCAGCGCATTTACAACTTGGAGATATAACCACTATTTTCAATTTTTGGGGATAAAGGACGCACAAAATATTATGGTCAAATGTAAACTGTGTGCAGGACAAAAAGCATTGTCCACATCGAATAACAGCAATGCCAATCTCCTGAAGCACCTAACTAATGTACATGAGTCTATAAAACTAGTCGCCAAAGACCCCACCGTCTCAACCACCGGCAGTGACCCAGATGGAGCAACACCATATGAACAGCCAAAAAACGATTTTTTTAAATCGCCACATGTCACCCAGAGTCAACTAAACAGATTGATTGCTGAAAATAGTTTGTTTGTCTTCAGTGTCAGTCTGACAGTTTATTATTTATCTAATTGTTACTGCCAAAAGAGTGTAGTTCTTGTTTAATTGTTACACTGCCAAAATAGTGTAGTTGTTGTTAATGTGTACACTGTGGTGATTGACATTATTCACCCACGGATCTATGGGTTGGGGTATTGTTCTGCACGGACATTTTAGTGAACCGGACTTCCTGTTTCCGCCGGTCTTCGCTTCCCGGGAATGAAGTTGTGTACAATGGTTTTCAGATGCTAAATAAAAGTCTAGCTTGTAGGCCTACCTTTGACACCCCGCCTCCGACTCCCATCTCTCGGCACCACAACACTGTCAAAAGAGTGTAGTTGTTTTTCAAATCAAATCAAGTTTTATTTATATAGCACATTTATAAACGATTTTTGGTCGAGCCAAAGTGCTGTACATTTAATAAAAATAGCCTACAGTAGAGACACTTTACAGCAAATACAACAGCACAGATTTTTTTTAGTTTTTATTTCATATTGCACTACTTAGAACTTGATTGTTGAGGCTACAATAAAGATGCCTGCTTTATTGTTATTGCACAGATTACAGGTACTGAGACAACGAAATGCAGTTTAGCTTCTAACGGTGCAACAAGCAGTAAAGTGAAAAGTAATGTACACAATCTACAGAATAAAATATAGAATGAATTGAATGATGAATAAACAGTGAGCTTGGGTATGAATACACTAGCAGCCTGTGAGCAGTATTAACAGTGTGTATGAATATGCTAAGATATATAAAGTATGAAAACGGTAAGCAGTGCAAGTATAGTATAAAATATATGGATATTAATTTCATGATGATAAACATTGTGGAACAATGATGAAAAATGTGAATGGAAGTGGCGACGTAAAACTGACAAAAAACAACAACAAAAATCTTTTGAGAAGCCCCCACCCCCCATGTTGCCTGTGCTGTATGCTGCAAACTCTTTGTTTAAAACTAATTGGCCATCGGAATGTGTGGAGTAAGTCTCCAAAGGGGGAAGGTCACATTCCACAGCTCTCCCCCCCCCCTCCTGTGATCTCCCAACCCCCAGTCTGTAGGCTTGTGTTCGCAAATTTCAGTGTTAATTTTGGCAGCTGTTTTTGATTTAGTCTTAGTCTTTAGACGAAAATGGTTATTAGTTTTAGTCACATTTTAGTCATTCCTATCCTTCGTAGTTTTAGTCTAGTTTTAGTCGACGAAAACTCAAAACGTTTTAGTCAACTTTTAGTCGATGAAAAATTACATTTTAGTCAACTTTTAGTCAAAATGTGTCTCTATACTCTCTGAATGCTCCGTCCCCGGCAGATCTCTGTGTCCGCTGCAGCATGTCTGTTAGGCCCCGCCCCCCGCACACAGAGAGACACAGGGAGATCGCTCTTCTGGAGTGAAGAGAGCGGAAATAATGATATTGCAAGTTAGAAACGTAAGATGCATTTTGACAGACAAGATGGACACTTGGGGGAAAATATGCTGCATTTTGAATGTCCGATAGTCCACCATTAACACCTTAGTCCCGTCTCGTCTCGTCAACGAAAACTAAATATACATTTCGTCATAGTTTTCGTTATCAAGAATCTATTTTTAGCTCGTCATCGTCTCGTCTTAGTCATGTAAAAAAGGTCGTTGACGAACATTTTTCGTCATAGTTTTCGTTGACGAAATTAACACTGGCATATTTAAACTGTCGCACTTTATGTTGCTTCTATCGCGCATTGCCGGTATGAAAGGGTCTGTGCTGGAAATATCAAACATTTAATAAAAGTGAAAAACAATGAACAAGACTTAACGTATTCATCATAATTAATTATATTTATTCCGTTTGGATGTAGGATTTTTGACTTTGTTTAGAGCAGTGATCTTCTCTGCAGCAGAGAGCTAAGCGCTGTCAGACCGGCCCTAACCCTGAAAAGTATTATCATCATGTTATTAATATTAAATACATATAAGTATTTTTACAACTTGTATTTAGAAATACTCTGTTGTAATTATTGATGCATAAATGTGTTCATCCATTCAATGTGGCATCTGCTATAATGGGGTTAATGTATGATATTACTTAATAATACAATACATTATAATATATGATATGATAATTATATTTTAGTTTTATTCATTTCTTATTACATAGTTTCTCATTATTATTATTTTTATCGCTCATCTTATTTTTGATTTTATTAATCTGTGTGAATCTGTGCTATCCTGTTTTTCACTCTTACCCTGTTGCTGTTTGCACTACTGAATTTCCCCACGGGGATTAATAAAGGTCCATCTTATCTTATCTTAATGTATAAGTTGATTTACTTCAATCTACTGTGTAAAAACACCCCAACAATATTCCAAAAAATATACTGCATAAAGCAAACTATATACTTTATTTGATCTAAAACATTGATGTTTTTTCATTATAGTAGCCTGTGAAAACCATAACAAATAAGTGATTAAATGCTACAGTATTCAACAAACACAACTGCAGAGCTGCAAATATTACAAACAGACTAAGTTCTACAACACCCAGTTGTCTTTGTGTATTTGTGAATGAAGCGCCATCTCATGGTTAAATCCTGTAATTGAACAAATGGGGAAATTTGGCAACACCCTCTAGCAATTTGGCAACACCCCCAGCCACTGGGATCCGCTGGGCCTTTGACTGGGACACACCCATGTGAGTCCTATCTGGAGTGCTACATCTGTAATAACGTAAAAAATTCTCGCGTCCGTGCGCCTGTCGGGGAGGGCAGCCGGTCCTCCCGGCGTCAAGCAGACGCGCGCGAGTCCTGGGAAATGAGCCGTTTGTCATTTCTCTAATTTTCGTGTCCCAGCCTCCCAGGTCCTCCGGCAGCGACCCGGAAACGGATGTCGGCGCGCCGTCTCGAAGGAAAACAAATGTCTCTAAAGGCTCGTCGAGGATCGATTATCGAGGAGGCTGTCTGGAGGAGTCGTAGCCGAGGATACACTGATTTAGAGGAGAGAGGAGTGTCTCTAGAGGAGCTATAACCGAGGGTACACTGAAGTATTCTCCTGAGACGATTTCAGCCAACAGTTATGTTTCAAAGAGGTGTGACGCATGGCTGGACTTCTGTCAACGAAGCACAGCTCTGCAAACTGTTCCCATTGTGATTATAAGTTATTTGAGATGATCAAATGTGCATCAGACTTTCTGCCCTTTACCGTTTGTAAGTGCAGCCTTTAAATGTTCATAATTTAACTGTAATAGGTATTTTCTAAGTGTACTAATTATTAATGTTTCATGCGTGCAATATTTCGGCTTTTATTTTGAAGTCCAAGCTCACGTCTCGTTATGCTGTTCTCGCGTGAGTTAGAGAGCGAGAACATGAGAAGCACCCTCAGAGTTAGATGCACGGATACTTACAGCTCCGTTAGTTTTGTATTCTTATACATATAAGTTGTGAAGAGAACTGAAGAATACTTCCCTCTGTTTACAGAGCATGCAGCCCAACGAGTTTTCAAGGTGGATTCGGAGGAATAAACCCGTAATGAGAAAGCCACTTGTGTCTGCCTGTGTTTGTTTACTCACTAATCACATGTCCCCTGGATGTTAGGCTATTTTTTTTCAATACAACTGCTTTCATTGTGACGTGATGTTTACAGTGAGAACAGCTGCTGAGGTCAGTGCAGAAAGCAGAACAGTGTGTATAATATATATCGCTCAATAATAAATGTAACAGGCCTCCGGAGCCCTGCGTAGTGCACTGGCTCTCGGTAGATAGGTGTTTAAAAAAACATTAAAAACCTCCGTAAACATAAACCATATAAAAACCCTTTTAAAAGCATCATAAAAGCTCCGTAAGGACACGACCGTTTCAAAAGAATGGTTAAAAAGTGCAGGGCGGAGCTGGACCACGGAACGGCGGCAGAGTATGTTAAAAAGAAGATCTCCCCGTCCCAGGATCTCTGGAGGGAGGTGTGTGTGTATGTGTGTATGTGTGTGCGTGTGTGTGTGTGTGCCGATGTGTTTACGTGTGTGTGCGTGTGCGGAGCTTGTCCCAATGGAATCTGTAAAAGACCCTAAATGATAAGGGGATCTAAAATGGCCAATTTAAAAGTGATTCCAGTTCTATTAGTATAAGCCATGCATAAAAAACATTCAGAAGTGTAAGTGCAGTTAAAACACAAGTGCAATGTGTGACAACCCTGTGGCTGTCCACCAGGTGGTGCTGCTGTAACCTGTGTGTTTGTTGTAATCAGCAGTGATGGGGCCCATCTATGGCACTTGATTCCAGGATATAAGAGGGCTGCAGAACAGGCTCTCGCTCTCTCTCAGCTGCCCTGCTCGGTGCAGCAGGACACTGCTCCTTTGTTCTGTTTTATTGTTGGTTGTAACCACTTTGTTGGATAAAATAAATGATTGTGTTGGGCAACTCCGGTGTGGAACTGTTGTCCTTATGTTACAAGCAGAGCCAGCTTGT
This sequence comes from Pogonophryne albipinna, assembly GCA_028583405.1. Lineage (NCBI taxonomy): Eukaryota > Metazoa > Chordata > Actinopteri > Perciformes > Artedidraconidae > Pogonophryne > Pogonophryne albipinna. Next base: position 10,150,665 of record CM053246.1, read on the forward strand.
AACAAATGATAAAGATAAAAATAATTAAAACAATCTCCCCAGTAATATTAATTTAAAAAGTAAAGGGAGTGTTAAAATTAACTAATAATAATAAAATAAAGGATGGCACACCGGGTTAGTACAATCGTGTAAAATGAACTGGATGTCACTGAAAAACAGAAACCACTAAAATCAAGGTCGGGTAAGTTTAAAAGATTCCAAAGGGCAGGTGTTTTTTGGCTCGGTTTATTTAAAAGGGTAGCAGGTAGGTGAAGAGTTTCTCTCTGCGGGTGGTTTTCTGGCCTCCAGGTAATAAATTAATTTAAAACAAATAAAAGCATCCCTCCTCATGTGGCTTTGATCATTATCAGATAAAAACATACACATATATACATTAAAAATATAAAACATGTAAGAAGTAATAAAAACATAAATATGAACACCATTAAGATAGTGCTAAAAACATGCGATAAAAATGTAGCACACCAATAAAAAAAAGTCCAGATGAGGAGGATCTATAAATAATTAATAAATATAAGTGCTATAATATGTGGAGGGCGGATTAAAACAGGCTGACACACCCGCAGAGAAGGGAATTAAAATCACCCATCTGCAGGGGAGAGCCCCTGGGGGGACAGGAGATCACACATGTTATTAAAGTTAATAAAACACGTTTAAGTCGTGGGAGGCGGACCCATCAATTGTATTTTTCATTTAGTCCGCCCGGGTCAATGGTGCCCAGGCGATGGATCCACCGCCGCTCCGCCGCTCGCCTCTGGCCCGTGCTCCAGCCGCTGCTGCTCTCCAGGCCCATAGACTGTACATTCTGGAGGCCATGGAGTTTAAAAAGGTTGTATAAAACGCTCGTGCCGTCCCCGTCTCTAATTCTATATTGATGTTGTTTAATTCTGAGGCTGATCTCATTGCGCGTTTCCCCCACATAGAGTCTCTGGCAGGCCTTGCACCTAATTGCATAAATAGCGTTTTTTGTATTAGGTGTCAAGGCCTGCCGTACATTGCTCCCCTCTCGAGAGAAGGGATTGAAAATGTGGGGGAGGCGAACGAAACCAACCCCAGAGACTCGAGGCGCCCCCCTAGTTTTAATGCTTTTATTCAGTTTGGTATGGACCAGGAGGTCCTGGAGATTTTTGTTACGCCGGAAGGCAGAGATCAGCCGGCACGGCCGCAGCGCGTCATAGTCACCCCTGGCCCCCTCAAAATTGGCCTTTAGTTTGCCTAAAAGGCTGGTCAGGCTACCTGAGTAGGTTGTGATGAGGGGGACCAGGGTAGGGCCGGGCGGAGATGTCTTTATATTTCTCTATGAAGGTGCGGCTGACCTCCGCCTTAATGCTTCTAAGGAAGCGCCTCGAATAGCCCCTAGGTCTCAGCGCACTAAAGAGGATTCTGGTAGCCTCCTCCACATCCTCCGCGAGGGTGCATATCCTGTGGAAGCGGATCAGCTGAGACTTAATCAGACCTCAGTACGTGTGCCCAGGGTGATGGCTGGTTTTATGGAGGAGTGCGTGGCGATCTGTGTCTTTAAAGAAAACCCTGGTGGTAAGTGTCTTGCTGTGGTCGCTGGAGCTGCGGAAAAAGACCCCAGTGTCGAGGAACTCCACAGTGTGTGTATTTAACTGATGTTTGAGTTTTATTTTAGGGTGATGTGTGTTGAGGATGTCTGAGAAGGTGAGGAAGTCCTGTTCTGTGTGATGCCATAGGCCAAAGATGTCATCCAAGTACCGGAAGTACAGAAGGGGTTTGAGGGGGAGTTTAGTGAAGACCGTTTCCTCCCAATGGGCCAGGTAAATATCCGCGTAGGCTGGCGCATATTTCCGGCCCATCGCACAACCACACAGCTGGAGGTAGTGGTTATTGTTAAACATAAAATCATTGCGGGTGAGTGTGAGGTGGAGCAACTGAATGATTTGGCTGTCGGTCTGGAAGGGTCTGGGTTTTTATTGAAGGAGTGCTGAATTGCGGTGAGGCCAAGTGGGGTTTCAATGTTGGTATAAAGTGAGACTATGTCTATATGGAGAAAATGAGTGTGGCTGGGTACTGTGAGGTTTTTTATTTTGCTAACAAAATCATACGTGTCTCTGAGATAACTAGTGTTTGTGTTTCCAATTGAAGTGGGTGCGTCAGTGATCTGTAGTATGTGTTGTCATTTAACTGCCTATGTGCTTCCAATATATAATTGTCCCTATCTTGTATGACTATTTGGCCCCCCTTATCTGCAGGTTTGATGACTATGTGTTGGCTGTTACCTAATGTTTTAATAATTTGTAATTGTTCCTGGCTAATGTTGTGTGTGCTAGTAGATTTTTATTAATTAGTTGAGTTATTTCAGGTGTGGTTCCCAGGTGGACGGTCCGGTGAACAGAACAGGCTCCCGCCCCTGGCTCCCCAGGAAGTGGTCCATGATCTTAATCCGCCTGTGGAAGGCGTGAAGGTCCGCACTGATCTCCGGTCAGGTGGGGAATTTGGGTGTTGGAATGTATGATAAACCTTTTTCCAGTAGCTCCAGCTGTACGGCCGTGGGGGAGAAAACGGCAGAGAGGTTGGTTATATTTGAGCGGTGGGGAGTTGTAATGCAATTATGATCCCCGTTCAGTAGTTTAAATGCTGCTTCCAGTACCTGAGTAACATCTCGGCCGTCTGCAGGGTCCAGTGTATGTTGTCACGTGAAGTGACATGGAAGAGTAGTGGGTTTATTTCCGGTATGAAGTTGTATTTGGAAGCTATGGTGTTGTTGAGTGTGGTGAGTGCAGTCTGCTGGTGGATGGTCAGACTGTTGGAAAAGTTTATGATGGGGATGTAAATGGTGGCGTTTGGAAAGCAGAGTGTACTCTGTTTCCACATGGCGTGCAGTTGTTTAATCGAAGATGAGAGTGCAGTGTCTGAGAGTCCAATATTGAGTCCTACTGATATTATAACTTGTGAGGTGTTGTGACATGGGGGAAGTTTATTGAGGATCGAGGTTATGTGATGGAATTTAGCACCCGGAAAGCTATCTATCTGAAGGTGGGGGGATGCGGGAGAGATTGGAGTCCCCGACAATAAGGGTCCTCTTCAGTAACTCCAACGACCATACCTGTAGTTTCTTAAAAGTTCTGGGATGTGTGTACGGTTCCGGGCGTGTGGGGGAGCCAGGTGCCGCTGCAGAGACCCCTGTGGAATGGGAGGTGGATGTCTCAGATGTTAGGCTTGAAGTCAAACTGACTCTCAGTGGGCCTTTCATCATCACTGATGTTATGTTTTCATCCACCTCAGGGCTCAGTATGCTTTCCAGGGGCTCCACAGCAAACAGCTCTGGCTCCCTCTGCTGGTTGTTGTGTAGAACTGGAGGTGAAAAAGAGGAGATAGTGTTACTGCAGGGGAGAGCCACATTACTGTGTATCTGTATGGAGGGTGGAGAGGGAGGTGAAGAAATGGAAATTAGATGGGAGGGGGAGGTAGGTGTCTGTATTAAGGGGGTATCTACTCTCTGTGGGGAGGGTGGCACGGAGGGAGGGGAGGAAGGAGAGACGGAGGGCCAGGTCAAGAACCCAGTCCCATCGGCCCCCAGACGGTCGAGCGCGGTCCGAGGGAGCGGATGGACCTCAACCCGCACTCGGCCTCCAAGAGTGCGCTGAGGCAGGGGCCGAGGAAGCGCCCCCAGCCCCCCTGCCACAGCCCTCCCCCCGATGCACAGAGGCCTGAGGAAGTAGAAAGAGAGGTAGGGAAGGAAGAGGGGTGAGGAGTCAGTTTAGAAGGGGGGTTAGTGGGAGGTTTGTATTTGGGCCAGGTGGGGAGTGAGGAAATGGGGGGAGGAGGGAGGTGAGGGTGAGGGTCAGAGGGAGATGAGGGAGAGTGAGGTTGGGTTTAGGGCTTGGAGTGAGGTTGGGTTTAGGGCCTGGGGCGAGATTAGGATTAGGCGAGGGAAGGGAGACCTTAGGTTTAGGATTAGGGGCAGGGTGGGGGTTAGAAAGGTGAGTCGAGGGAATAGGAACTGGAGCAGAAGGGGGAGGAGGGGGGGAGGAGAGCAGGGAGAAGAGGGATGAGGATGGGGAGGGGGGTGAGCAGAGTGATGAGTGTGGAGGGGCAGATTGGCTGCTGGTGGATGAAGAGGAGGAAGAAGAGGAGGAAAGTCAGAGGGGGCAAACAAGGGTGCCGCGGGGCCCTCCTCAGTTGGGGGCCCCCTAGTTAGGAGGTCCCTCAAGGTGGATAGGGAGGAGGGCCTGAGTCTGGTTAGGGAGTGTATAGTGTTAGAGATTATAAGGGATATCTTGTCCGCTTTTCTTATCTCCGCGCGTCCTTATCAAGCTGGTTAAAAAACACAGGAAGGAATCCAGAGCTACCAAGTAATCGTTAAACAATAATCCACTTTAATGGTAATATGACAATGCAATACAATCAAATACAGTACAAATTCAATACAGCTATCTATGGGATCCCTACATTACCTGATGCATTTTCAGCCAGCCAGCCAGAGGAGAAAGAGAGTGAACCCAGCGTGTGTCTGTGCTTTATACTGGTCCTACACTGGGATGGGAGGAGATATCTGGTCCTCCTCTGTGGACCTCTCTGATTGGCCGCCCAAATGTCATAAACACCTTAGACCTTAGGTTTCCCCAATCACTGCAGGTCAGCCTTATCTCTCGATCTAAGATGGCTGCCAACCAAGACATGCTGTGACCCTCCCCCCATGTTCCTTTGTTCTCCAAAACACATGTCAACAGGCCTAAATCCAGCTCACGGTTTTACACAGATTATTTCCCATTTAAGCTTATTCATAGTTTGCTAACATGAATACATACAAATATTTCACTTCAATCCCCCTTTTGGACTCTCTCTAAAGAGACCAACTTACACAAGGCACTTGAAACATAACTACTGTCATTCCTTTCCACTATGTCTGTCCCCCCAATATTGTATGAATCTATCAGAAACTGAGACCCAAAGTACTTGAAATCTTTGAGAACAGAACACCACTCTCCATGGCAGTGTAGGAACCATCTCCTCCCCCCCCCTCTGATAGGGAGGGGGAGATGCGGCTTTCCCTTCACTGGTGGAACTGATCAGAGAGAAGTAGACTCCTCTGCTGCCTCGACAAGTCCCCCAGCCCGCTGACAGCCGCTTCCTAGTCGTCTGCTGTAAGGATGTCCTCGAGGTCGTTGTCGTCCAGTCCACTGATGGCTGCTTCCGAGTCGACCTCCTCTGCGAGGGCCACGTCCGTCCTGATGTCGTCCCCGGTCCTAGCAGGTGGTTTCCCCGCCGCACACTGGCTCCCGTGGTACGCGCTGTCCCCCTTTCCTCCCACGCGGACGGCATGAGAGATCCGCTGGGTCACTCGGTCGGGGCCGGAGAGCCTGGGGTTGAGCCACTTTGTCCTGATGACCTTCAGCCAGACGAACTCCGCTGTGTCCGCCTCCTGGGTCCCCCTTTGGCATCATCAACCTGTGTGGAGAAATCTGATACAAATCCCTCAAGCCTACGCTCCGGGCTCCGGGGCCCTCCTATCTGCCAGTGCAGCTTCAGAATCTCAATACTTGGCCCGTGCCCCCAAAATAAAACCCCAACATCTCTAGGTGAACTAAATAACATATTTCAATAGCTCTGCATTTCTGACAAGCATCTGTGTTTATTTTTAAATGAAATCCCTGAGATCCTATTTAAAATCTAAATATAATATGAACTGCTAATGTTTCTGGTAAAGAAACACACTAATGTTATGGATTCAAAAACAACCTAAATCATGATACTGACAAAGTGAATGATTTCCTGGTGATACTGCTTCTACCGGTCAGTGCTGAGATATTATCAAGCTGAAAAATGAATACAGAATTCCAACAAACTGTCATCAAATGTCTTTCTATTATGAATTTAGATGAAATGTATATCCCCATAATGACCTAAACAATAGAGTCTATGGCTTTTACTTCTTTACCAGGCTAGTTACATGATGCTGTCTAAATTAAATTATGTCTCATTACATTACTATGTTTTAGCTTTAACTGTAATATGTTCTTTCTACATTTCAAACCTCAGTTACTTTAATACCTGTTGAAACATTACTCACCGGTCAACTTACAGCAGCCCCTTGGCCACTGATTCTGCATCTGTGTTACCTGTTATAACTCAATCAATATTAGAAACATGTCAACATTCATCAAACAGTATCTTATCCCCAGATATGGAGCAGGTCCATTCTAAAACTGTCAATCAATGGTCAGATTGAACAATTGAGTTGGGGCAGCAGGTTCCTTTCAGTCCCTAAATGAAAAATGTACATTGTGAATTTTACACTCCCCCTTTTTACACATGAACCTCATGTGTAACCATGGATTATAAGAAAATGCCAAACATTTTCCCAAATGTACATCCATCATTTCCACAGTAAACACTTCAGTGAAATGAAGTGTTTCTCTCCATCCTTCAGTCCTAAAAGAAACAGAATCTTCATGTTTTAGTTTGAGTTTCACATTCTGCAAACTGCCACCTCCTGTGGGAGTAAAATATCATCAAGTGGACTAGAAACAGGTAATAATATGTTAGTCCAAAAACATGCTTGGTTAGTTATTGTTTTAGAACCATGCAGTTACACTGATCACATGCAGACATACATTCACATTCACACTGTCAGGTTGTACAGTCTTGGTCTGGTCAGATTCACCCCAGAGTCAGTCATTGACAGTGCCTTCCCAAGTTACACTGTCGGTCAGGGTCAGAGGTCAGCTGGTCTCAGTGTTTTTGGCCATGTGTCGTGCTCTGCAGAGACTTTGATATTTCGGCATAGGCCAGTATCCTTTGTCTACAAAAATCTGTTATATATGGAGCGCCATCATCAATCAATTCACGACCACAACTATAATTTTCCAGATATCTCTAACTTTTCATCGGAACAGCTGTTCCCCACATTCCCTGAAAAGTGTTATCAAAAAATGTCACTTCCTTATAGTACTACTCCTGCAATTCATTTACACCTAACTAGTATTAAAATGTCTAATAGATCTATTTCAGAAACCTGTGTACATCACTATTATCTTGTGTCAAACCATTACTAGGATCTGTGTAGCTCTGCTATGCATTTCATAGCTCATCTTCAATTCTGGTCCACCTAAAAAACAATGTTAAACTCTTTAGCAGTGCGTGGAACATCGGGTGTCCGACCATGCAACAATTACTCCCTCCTTTATCAAGGATTTAAAAACAGAAGTCATTTCATATTTCCATCTTAAAGCCCTCCTCTGGTAATAACTATGGCACAATGGTGAAATCAACACTTTAGATTGGAATACTATATCTGGCTTGGCACTAGCTCTCCCTTTAACAATATCCATTCAAATAAAGATTTGTCCTATAGAGTGGTTCCTAAAACTATCCCTTTAACGGTGATCAATATTGTAACCAATGAGATCACTACTCTATTCACAAGTGAATAAAAATCTCTTGAAGAATGATTTGTTAACATGATGAAAAGATTGAAGAATATGGTTATGGAATACTATATGTAACCCTCTTTATCCCTCAGTGTGTTTTAGGATGATTCTCATTTTACTTTAATAGTTTCCCCTTTACTGCTATTTACAATTTACCCATTGATTAATTCATGGTTAATACAACTTTTTATCTTCACTTATTTATCAAGTCAATTCAAGTTCTTTAAATGTGCGCTTATAAGTGTGTTTATGTGTAAACTCACTCATTCCCGTTGATTCCCTTCTCCTCTCCTCTGGTTTATCTCAAGCCGTGATCCCTGGCCACCTCACATTCTCGGCCAACGCCCCTGATTCTGACTCCTCCCCCTTTGTCCATCAGCTGTCACTCTTTGAGGCAGCCATCTGCCCAGCTACATCTGCAGCCCCCATCATGCCACTGTTCTTGCACTGCTTTGCACTTCATCTCCTCCTTCACAGTCTCTCTGCTGCTTTATGGAGGGCGGATTCTGCTCTCATGTCCCACACTTTGCTCTGTTTGAGGGACTGATAGATCTCTGCCTGTCAGCAAGCTGTTTGGTTCTGGATGCCACAGGTGGAGATAGTTCTGGATGCAGTTCTTATTGTTGTTGTTGGTTCAGCTCTGGTTCACTGAGAAGGAGGAGTCTCCTGTTGGGTTAGGCCTTTGATTGCTCAAGCAGATCAGGGTCTTAGCCGTCTGACATGCAGAGAGAGAGAGTCCAGGTCTCGGGACGCATAACCTATAAAAATTCTAGCACACTGAGGCTAAATAAATCCACCCCTTTTCACCCCGTGTCTTTCTAATCATACTATCTGTCTTAGTAGTGAAATGCCATCCAAACAACACAATTAATGTCTACTAATGATATTACATAAACTCCCTCTAATAATCGTTTCATCCATTGTGACATATTTATCCAAACTAAGTTTCTCAACACCCACATGTTTCCAGCATCGCATATTCCACACACTATGAAAGAACCCCTCCGTATTCAAAAATTCCACTGCTATCTAGCAACAATTGTAAAGTTGCAGAGCACACTAATCAGATCACAGTAATGTAATTTGACCCAAGCGTAGGCCTATTTCGTTCCTAGAAATGTTAGCAAACCCCAAACTCCAACTACAACATTTATAGATAAATTGATTTAGCAAAATGAAATCTTACGTAATTCAAAATGTGACAAAAGAACACTGATTTGTCTTACACAAGATTGTGTAACTGACTAGACTGAGTTCAATAAAAATTAAACCACACGACTTGTAGTCTGGCTTCAATAAAAAATTCTATCATTTGATCATATTTCCTTATCTCTCTCTGTGTCTCTCTCTGTGTCTCTCATCCTTATCTCCCTCTTTCCTCACTTTCCCCTGTCCTTCTTTTCCCACTTTCCCATCTCTTTCTTCACAACCTTAAAAACACAATTTTGGTGAATTGTTTGCGTTTTCAGTTTCCTATCTACATTAAACAACCACCAACTTAGAGTCACTGTGGTATGATCAACCCAACTCCTACATAACATTACAATGTATATTTCTTACAGTGAGTTTGTTATTTAATGTTTAACAAATTATCCTCTTTTTATGTCTAATCTAGGTGGAATAATCCACCATCATATCACACATTGATCCATTAATTTTCAATGTTATTCACTCCAACTTCAGATCACTCGTTGATCCTTCACTCCTTGCTTTAAATTTAACGCTCAGCATCCATTTTCCAGAGCAATGTCCAGCAATTAGAGCAGAAATGTGGAGAAAGGGGGGCTTTCTTAAACCCATGGTATTCTACCATTATGACTTCGCATCTCTACATCTGACGTGTTCACTTGTATTAATATACTGGGCTATTGTCGTTGTTACTATTAACGTGCTCCCCGTATAAAAATGTCAAAGGGGTGTTACCCCCTTTTAGCCACTAGATGGCAGCAGCAGACCACAAATGAGCTTCACCCTTCTGAGTGCATTTTCCGAGCTCTGCAGCCAACCGCTCCCACAGGTATTTTTAGGTAAAAATCACCCAGATTTATTCCCCGTACAGTTTGTCCAGCTTCTATAATGTGACGTAACCTTCATCACACGTTAGCTTTTCAAATTAAGTTTACAATCCAAGGGAAACAAGATCCGGTCCCCGTCACACTTTGTGAGGTTCGCGTTCTCTCCCTCGATTTTAACATATAACAGACCTCTGGCTTATTTAGCTTTCTTCAGCCTTGGTCTGTCATCTCAGTTTTAAACGGCGACCCGATCTTAAATATCGGGTTTCCAGGTTTTGCAGTGCAGGACTGAAACCTCGCAACCTACAAACTGCACCGTTTCTACGTCACTCAGGAATATAACTACCTGTAGATCCACGCCAAACCGCTCTATTTACGTTACGCAGGACTTTCCGTCTACCTGGCGATCAACGTTCTCGTTTTGTATATAACTTTCCTAACATAGTAAAATATGCATTGTACATTCCATTTAAACTTTAAAAACACCGTGTAACGTCCACAGACAATCCTAACTTTTTAGTGTATCCAATTACAGACTTTTGATTTACAAAACAGTCGTCTGCGAACCTTATTTTGTCAGGGCCCAGCTGATTGTCTGAGATGTTTGAAAGCGTTTGCCCTCGACCTATTCCGGTCGTTCTGGATTCTTCCTCAGCATTGTTCGACGTCGGGTCACCAACTGTTAGAGATTATAAGGGATATCTTGTCCGCTTTTCTTATCTCCGCGCGTCCTTATCAAGCTGGTTAAAAAACACAGGAAGGAATCCAGAGCTACCAAGTAATCGTTAAACAATAATCCACTTTAATGGTAATATGACAATGCAATACAATCAAATACAGTACAAATTCAATACAGCTATCTATGGGATCCCTACATTACCTGATGCATTTTCAGCCAGCCAGCCAGAGGAGAAAGAGAGTGAACCCAGCGTGTGTCTGTGCTTTATACTGGTCCTACACTGGGATGGGAGGAGATATCTGGTCCTCCTCTGTGGACCTCTCTGATTGGCCGCCCAAATGTCATAAACACCTTAGACCTTAGGTTTCCCCAATCACTGCAGGTCAGCCTTATCTCTCGATCTAAGATGGCTGCCAACCAAGACATGCTGTGACCCTCCCCCCATGTTCCTTTGTTCTCCAAAACACATGTCAACAGGCCTAAATCCAGCTCACGGTTTTACACAGATTATTTCCCATTTAAGCTTATTCATAGTTTGCTAACATGAATACATACAAATATTTCACTTCAATAGGTGTCTGTTGTAATGAATATGCCGCCAGCAAAGGGCGTTGTTGGACTAACAGTAGGTGTGTTTGTGTGTCTGTTTGTGTGTGTGTGTGTGTGAGAGTTGATGTGCCAGGCAGACAGGCAGGTCTCAGTAGCTTATCTGACATATAATTGGTCAAAAATGGTACATTCTCCGTTAGCCTACGAGCTCCCCGTTTGAGCGAAGGACTATTCCTTCTCAATGTAGCATGACATTGGATATGCGCTGAAGTTGTCCTGGATTGGAATTTTTCCGATTATTCCCCTTGGAGGAGTTCGCAAGAATGTGCTGAAAATGCATGAGAAACGCACATTTTTCAAAATGGCCGACTTTCTGGGGGGCGGGGCTAATGGAAGGCAATTTGAGTGCAATCATAATAGCAATATCTATACAGCGTTTCGTGAATATCGGAATAACTATATCCGAGTAGTTTGGAGTAATTTGCGACCTGTAAATCGTCAAAAATGGTGTATTCGCTGTTAGCTTACGACCTCCACGATTGATTTATCAAAAATGTAATCCGCAATTCTTCATGACATTGGCTAGGGGCTGAACCTGTCCTGCATTGGAATTTTTCCGATCATTCCCCTAGGAGGAGTTCGCAAGAATGTGCTTAAAATGGTTGAAAAAAACCCACATCTTTCAAAATGGCCGACTTTCTGGGGGGCGGGGCTAATGGAAGGCAATTTGAAATATGTGTGCAATCATAATAGCAATATGTATACAGCATTTCGTGAATATCGGAATAACTATATCCGAGTAGTTTGGAGTAATTTGCGACATGTAAATCGTCAAAAATGGTGTATTCGATGTTAGCTTACGACCTCCACGATTGATTTATCAAAAATGTAATCCGCAATTCTTCATGACATTGGCCAGGGGCTGAACCTGTCCTGCATTGGAATTTTTCTGATCATTCCCCTAGGAAGAGTTCGCAAGAATGTGCTTAAAATGGCTGGAAAACGCACATCTTTCAAAATGGCCGACTTTCTGGGGGGCGGGGCTAAAGGAAGGCAATTTGAAATATGTGTGCAATTATAATAGCAATATGTATACAGCGTTTCGTGAATATCGGAATAACTATATGCGAGTAGTTTGGTGTAATTTGCGACATGTAAATCGTCAAAAATGATGTATTCGCTGTTAGCTTGCGACCTCCACGATTGAGCTCTCAAAAAATGTCTTCACAATTTAGCATCATATTGGATAGGGGCTGAACTTGTCCTGGATTGGAATTTTTCCGATCATTTCCCCAGGAGGAGTTAGCAAAAATGTGCTTAAAATGCATTAAAAACGCAAATCTTTCAAAATGGCTGACTTTCTGGGGGGTGGGGCTAATGAAAAGCAATTTGAAATATGTGTGCAATCATAATGGCAATGTGTATACAGCGTTTCGTGAATATCGGAAAAACTATATGTGAGTAATTTGGAGTAGTTTGGAGTCATTTGCGACATGTAAATGGTCAAAACTGGTGTATTCGCTGTTAGCTTACGACCTCCAAGATCGATTTATCAACCATTTTCTTCGCAATTTAGCATCATATCGGATAGGGGATGAACTTGTCCTGGATTGGAATTTTTCCGATCATTCCCCTAGGAGGAGTTGGCAAGAATGTGCTTAAAATGCATGAAAAACGCACATCTTTCAAAATGGGCGACTTTCTGAGGGGCGGGGCTAATGGAAGGCAATTTGAAATATGTGTGCAATCATAATAGTAATGTGTATACAACGTTTCGTGAATATCGGAAAAACTATATGCGAGCAGTTTGGAGCAATTTGCGCCATGTAAATCGTCAAAAATGGTGTATTCGCTGTTAGCTTACGACCTCCACGAGTGATTTTTCTAAAATGTGCTCCGCAATTAAGTATCATATTGGATAGGGGCTGAACTTGTCCTGCATTGGAATTTTTTCGATCATTCCCCTAGGAGGAGTTCGCAAGAATGTGCTGAAAATGCAGGAAAAACGCAAATGTTTCAAAATGGCCGACTTCCTGGGGGGCGGGGCTAATGGAAGGCAATATGAAATATGTGTGCAATCATAATAGCAATATGTATACAACGTTTCGTGAATATCGGAATAACTATATCCGAGTAGTTTGGAGTCATTTGCGACATGTAAATCGTCAAAAATGGTGTATTCGCTGTTAGCTTACGACCCCCACGATTGAGCTATCAAAAATGTTCTTCTCAATTTAGCATCATATTGGATAGGGGCTGAACGTGTCCTGGATTGGAATTTTTCCGATCATTCCCCTAGGAGGAGTTCGCAAGAATGTGCTTAAAATGCATGAAAAACGCAAATTTTTCAAAATGGCCGACTTCTTGGGGGGCGGGGCTAATGGATGCCAATGACAAATATGTCCGCAATTCCATGAGAAATGTCTGTGCCAAAATTCGTGAAGTTCTGAGAAACTATATGTGACTACCACACAATAGGGGGCGCTAGTGAGCAGTTTTTTTGAAAAATTACGTGTTTTTTTTACATTCTTGAAAAGGTCGTGGGCTCTGATGTGTGTCCCAAGTTTTGTGTCCGAAGCTCATTTTATGCTATCGCAATAAAAAAAAAATGTATAGGCCACGCCCACATTCTGAATTTGTTGCGACACTTTAAATCTGAGTTCGGAATCACCCCAAGAGTATGTGTAAAAAAATAAAATAAAAATTAGTCCATCCGCTCTTGAGTTATAAATTCGTGTTTTTTTTGGCGCCCCCTATTGTCCAAAATGAAAATGCTTTGGTGTGCCTATTCCCCAAGACAGACTGAACCTATCTACCAAAATATGTGATGTTTGGATACATTGTTGATGAGTTATGAGCATTTCTTTCTAAGCCTCGCCTTTTTGCCAGTACGTTTTGATTGACGGCGGCAATATTTATCGTCCTAACATGCTCATTTTCTACGGTAATGTGTCTGACCCTCGACCGATGCTGTATACGAAGTTTGGTGTTGAAAAACTGAACATTGAAATGTAAGTGAATATTAACTGTTTTGAACATTATGCTAATTTAAATGTATGTAAATAAATGTAGGCGGAGCTTAGGGTTCCAAGAGGATTATTTGTCGAGCATGTCCACCCGGATATGTGTGCAAAATCTCAGGTCATTTGGAGTTACGGTGCGACTTTGTACATTTATTTCGAAATGGGTTTTTCATAGGTGGCACTAGTGAGCAGGTTGGAATATTTAACCCATTGACTCCAGAATATTGTAGTTTTCACCAGTCCTGGCGTCCGTGCAAAATTATACAACTTTGTTAGCATCCTAAAGGCCTCAAAAACAGGAAATGCCAGCAGAAAAATAATAATTCCACCAATAACAATAGGTTTCCTCGCACTTCGTGCTAGGACGCCGTTGGGTCGTAGCGCTCCGTGCTCGGGCCCTAATAAAGCAGTATTTACATTGAAATAGAATGGAATACAAATATAAGGTATGTGCAGTAAAAAAACAGATATTGTCAACATTGTGTGCATTAATGTGATGCATAGAGTCTGCGATGTGGCTGAGGTAAAGTGTCAGTAGGGGGGCCGCGCCTTGTTGATGAGGCCGGTAGCCCTAATTCGGGTTTGTAACTATTAATCACTCCACGACAAGCGATACTTCTGTTTGTTTCGGATAACAACAAAAGTCTATGTGAGTGTAGTAACTCTCTCTTTAAACAGCCAACCAAGAAGCTTTACGTTTCTCTGCCAAATGCTCCACCCAGGCGGTAATTATTCTTTATCCACCCAAATGTCTGGAAGTGCATGTGCTCACTTGCTGAAGGCACCGACAGACACATACTGATAATAAAGGTTTTATTTTCTCACGAAAGACAGAGGATTCTGACACCAATCCATGACTCACCTGTGCAGACACGCCTGAAATTAACGCCACACCCTGCACGTGTGTGTGAACTTCTAATACACACACTCTCACAAACAAACCTAACCAAACACACATCTCTCCCTCCCTTAATCTTTTATTACAATGGTAAAAATACAAATATATTTCAAATAAAGATCTTGTGTTGATTAGTATAAAAAGTAATTATCCATTTGTAATATTTACAGATACAGACTGTATTCAGATTTCAAATATGTCAAAGTAATAAAAGACGAAACAGTGACTCGGTTTTTTCCAAGAACATAGACCAGATGTACAGGATTTGAAGCTGAAACAAATGTTATGAACACGGCTACATAATTATAGTTCATGTGGTGATTCATTGTGTAAACAGCTTCACTGTGAATCATATCTAATAAAGATCTGGGATCCACTGTAAAGGAGAATTGAAGCACTGGTAATGAAGTCTAACGGGATTTCTCGGTAAACGTGCACCAAAAAAAATGAGGTGAAAACCAGAGCATGTCCTGTACCATATTTAAGTGGGGCAGCAATGTCCTAAAAACCTGTTTTTCTGGTTCCCTCCTCTGGAAGTTTCTTTTAATGTGTTTTTGGTTAGAAATCTGAAATAAATTCTGTAGTTAAATCAAGCAAAATAGTTTTTAACGTTTTGTTGGCTGTAGATGGGAAATCCCATTGGCTTTTTGACGAGGGACCCGTTTGGGAAAAGTCAGTAAATACCAGACCGGTGAATGTCCGAAGCATATATGTGAAGCAATGCAAGTTTGGTTTAGTTTGTTTATTTATTTATTTTTACATTTGATTTCTGCCGATTGCATTTATGCTTCAAAATCACTAAGTGGAGTTAATCTTTGGGAGAATATCCTGCTTAACAAAACGTGTCAAATATAATAAACATGTGTTGACCACAAAGCTTATTTAGTTGTATAGTTAAATTAAAGTCTTGTGTGTGATAGGTGGAAGTTCCTGGGTCGGTTAAGGTCAGGTTCTTCTGGCACAGTTATATGTGTTTTTCTTAAAGGTCACCTATTATGCAATATCCACTTTTTCATGTATTTTATACATAAAGATGTGTCCCCTCTGCGTTAAGAGAGTCTGAACGTTTCAGGAAAAAATATTTGCACTCTTTGTCCTGATCCATTTATTTAAAAAACCTGCCTGAAAATGAGCTGATTAGATTTTGGCCACTTTATGATGATGTCATAACGTTTGTTTGGCTTGTGTAATAAGCTCCCCCCACCTTATCACCTGAATCTCCTCCTAGAGCAGGGGTGTCAAACTCATTTTCACAAAGGGCCATTCTGGGAAATTGGAATCACATTAAGGGCCGGACGTATGCTTTACTGACATGCCTTTTTTATTCAATAAACAACATAAAAACATATCTTTCAATGTATTGTTGTATGTACTATATAGCCTTCCCATATATATTTAAACACATTGCTTGGCAATCATAGCATTTGGGAAAGCAAAATAATGCTTTATGGCTAGCATACAGCCAACTCAGAACCTGTTGCACAGGCCTGAATATGACAACAATATGAAAAAATGGTTGTGTTGAGTAATAAACAAACACAAATCAACCTGATATAAAATAACAAATATTGAACGTTGTCGCACAGCTCAACAGATATCACAAGCCTTGATACAACAATACATTGGTTGCGTGGAACATTGTATAAAAGTAAAACACATCTGAACATGTTGTCCCTTGCAGTCTGTCCTATTGGCATAAAAGCCCTGTCTGTGCACACGGAGACCGACTCTGTCGTCCGGTGATCTAACCGCCTTCTGGAAAAGCTTCACAAGTATGTCGGTACGCAAATGCGCTTTGTGACACAAGTGACGGTACGCATTTCAGATTGTTGCCGCGCATGCGTACCTGCGTACCAGTTATGTGTACCCCTGTACTACACATGGATGTATAATAAGAACGGTACTGCAGCAAAAGTATTCTCCGTCGGGACTTCCTGCAACAACACCACGCCGTTATCTTGATTCTGATTGACCAGAAGACATTATCAAAGATGTTCTATTGAGAAGACGATCACTACGTGACAAAAGTTTTCAAAACCGTTTCTGGTCTTCGGTATTTCCAGACAAGTGGCTACTGAAATCAATCTTACTAACTGCCGTCTGACTTTATTTTGCTTACTTTAACATCATTTTTCATGGTGGAGCTAAGCCATTTCTAGGTATGGGTGTAGCCTACCCCAGCCATACCCTGGCGCTGCCACTGGTGGGATGTATGGGGCGGGCCATTATGCACATGCGTTAAATGCGTTAAATATTTTAACGCAATTAATTCAAAAAATTAATTACCGCCGTTAACGCGATAATTTTGACAGCACTAATATATATATATATATATATATATATATATAGCACTAATATATATATATATATATATATATGTTAGTGCTGTCAAAATTATCGCGTTAACGGCGGTAATTAATTTTGTGAATTAATTGCGTTAAAATATTTAACCTGCACCTGACATCTTTTCTTTGATGCAAGTTCATCTATTCTTGGCTGAAAGTCCTGAGCTGTAGCCACTTTCAGAACGGACCCAAGGTGTTTGTCTGTGAGTCGGGATCTGTGAGAAGACTTGTTGATCTTCATCAGAGAGAACATCTGCTCACACAAATATGTGCTCCCGAACATGCTCAGGGGCCTCATTTATAACGCCATGCGTAGGATTCACGTGGGTAGGTTGCTTACGTAGTAGAAATCCAAAAAATAGGTACAGAAATTTTCCGACATTTTCCGATTCACCAAACATTGCGCACCGGCGAGGAAAGTGCGTACAGCACTTCCTACGCCGGTTTCCCTTTATAAATCACAACCGACTCGAAATGCGGTGCAGCTTTTGCGGGCTTCACGTAACGCCCATATTTGCCTATAAATAGTCAAAGAAACGCCCATTCATTCATTTTGACTGACTTTATGAAGAAGATCGCAGGAAATGACGACAGAACAGCTAAAAAAGACATCTCACACCGTGTCAGATTTTGGTTATTTTGGGGAGGTCAAGATAAATCATATTGTTTGGTGGATGCAGTTTGAACCAGAGTAGCAGCATGAAGGTCGGATCGTCACCAAAATAAATAAATAAGTGGTCCGAAAAAGGTTAATGACAAAAACAATACATAGCCTTCCTCAGCCAGTGTGTTTGTACCGGGGACAGGAGACCCCCCCCCCTTGATGAGAGACTGTAAGAAGTGAACGGAGAATCCCCCCGGTGTGGAGTCATGACGACTGGATCTGAATTATGTTTTTGTATTTGGTGGTTTGTGTTCCAGCTGTCGATCAGCTGTGCGCAGCGTCTCCACTGCAGCCTGTGCGTCTCAACCCCCCCCCCCCCCCCCCCCCGCAGCAACCCTATATCCACCAGTTAAAGGAAATACAACTAATGTCATGTGTTGTGTTAT
The DNA here is from genome assembly GCA_028583405.1 of Pogonophryne albipinna. Taxonomy (NCBI): domain Eukaryota; kingdom Metazoa; phylum Chordata; class Actinopteri; order Perciformes; family Artedidraconidae; genus Pogonophryne; species Pogonophryne albipinna. The sequence goes on from CM053246.1 coordinate 10,168,621, forward strand.
ATTAGCTGTACAATTTACCACATATGGTGTTCTTAGCTTCCATACCTCCTGTGTTTTACGAGCGACTTATCAAGTCTTGGCAAACGGCATAAAACACGATTAAACATGATAGTATATAAAACCATGCTCGTATCTACAACCTATAGAAATGCAAAACGGCTTCAGTTTAGACGTAATTCTGTCCTCCTGCTTACCGCATCATTTATGAGAAAACATTTCATAACATTAACACAACATATTCGAGGTGGTTTTAAATAACATATCCGTATTTATTTATTTCTCCAAGTTATGTTTTTGTGTGCACTGAGGATTCGCAAACAGGCGTTTGTTTAATCATTTTAAGATTGGCTTTAATCAATGTTTGAAAATGAATTCTTCATATATGATAAATGAAAGGTAACATTTTATTTATTGTATTATTTCCACATATTTCTCTCCATTCTTCCTTCTGTCAACGGTGTCGCAGTTTCTCGTCTCTCCCGTGTTAGAGTTTGCGTGGAGGACCGCACATTTTCCCGTCAAGTTAGTATTTTATAAATCGCAAACATTGCGTAGAAACTGGCGTACGCCATCTTTTGAGCGTATATCCCTTTATAAATGAGGCCCCAGGACACGGGCACACAGAAGGCGGAGCTGTGGCATTGTGCTTGGGATGTACGTAGAAAACTCACCTGCCCCAACAGAGTCAAACTTGGCCTTTAGTGGCCCATTGCAGTGTAGTTCTGTTAGTTCTAACTGTAAGTTATCTGGGGCGCTGTCCACATAAACTGAAAATGGATTTGTAAAAAGGTCAAACCTGAATTTCTGGGTCTCGAAGTCGGAAAATCGCCTGTCGAATTCGGCTTTGAGTGTTTTCAGTTTTTCTGCGCATCTCATTTGGGAAAGCAGTGTTGAGGTTGTCTGCAACAGATTGACAGGTCGGGAAGTGATCATAGTAGTTTCCCTGCTGCATTTGGTTCTCCCACAAGCACAGTTTTGTCCGAAAGGCTTTCACTGCATCGTGCATGTCCGTGATCAGCTGTTTGCGTCCCTGCAGTTTCACATTCAGTGCGTTGAGATGGTGCGTTATGTCACACATAAAAGCCAAGTCATGTATCCACTCTTCATCGGCCAGCTCGGGGACAGCTTTCCCTTTCATTGCCATGAAACTAGCAATATCCTTGCGCAGCTCATAACATCTGTGCAACACCTTGCCACGGCTTAACCAGCGTACAGAGTGTGGTATGGCACAACTTCCTACTCCGAATTTCCCTCCTCCAAAAGTGCCCTGAACTGGCGGTGGTTCAAGCCCCGTGCTCGGATGAAATTCACAGTTTTCGTAACCACTGTCATGACATGTTCCATAGCACTTTTCCACACAGGGCCTCCTGATGAATAATGCAGTGGTAAGCAGTCAGCTCTCCTCCCGTCTCCTTCATCTTCTCTCGCACCTTTTCTACCAGTCCACTCCTTTGCCCACACATAGCAGGCGCCCCATCGTCGTCAGCCCCACAAGTCGTCAGCCCCACAAGTTCCATGGTAAGCCGGTTCCACTGATGCACTCATCCACCTGTTTGAAAATATCCTGGCCGGTGGTTGTTCCGTACATCGGTTTTAAGTCCAAAAGCTCCTCAGTAACAGACAACTGTGCATCCACTCCGCGGATGTAAATCGCCAGCTGAGCCGTGTCTGATATGTCAGTACTTTCATCCACAGCAATTGAGTAGTTTACAAATTATTTTTGCTTTATCTTTGAGCTGTGATTGCAAATCGTCAGAAAGCTCATCCACACGGCTGGCTATGGTATTTCTTGTTAGACTGACATTGGCAAAGTGTTGTTTATTGGCGGGGCAGACAATGTCACAAACTTTAAGCATACAGTTTATTAGAAAGTCCCCCTCGGCGAATGGCTTCCCTGATTTAGCGATTTCCTCTGCTATGATGAAACTTGCCTTTACAGCTCCATCTGTTAAAGATTTGGCACTGTGAAACATAATTTGCTGTAGTTGAATGCCTTTTTTGAGCTCCGTGACTTTCTGAAGCCTCTGTTCCCTGTCCATGGTGGCATATTGCTGCTGGTGGGCCGTCTCAAAATGACGACGCAAATTATATTCTTTGAACACGGCTTTTGTCTCATTGCAAATAAGACACACAGGCCTCTTTTTATACTCAGTAAAGAAGTATTCTATCTCCCACCTCTTTTGAAATTGCCTCCCTTCAGCATCAAGCTTCCTTTTTTTTGCCATTCTCTGTGTTACTAGCTGACAGGTGTGGGCTAGTTGACATTCGCAGACCGTTAATGCTTCTGTGTTGGCTGCTTAAGTAGGCTACGCTGTAAGCCACGCAATTGGCCATAGCAATTGAGAGAATTCTGCCTGTGCCAATCAGGTACCAACAACGTCATTTGCGTAGCTTACGGCGTAGGCTCTTCGTGACGCCAGAACAGAATCATAAATTTAAGCGGGCCACTTTTTATCGATGATATAAATTGATATGCGGGCCTAATCAAAATTGTAGAGGGGCCGGATTCGGCCCGGGGGCCTTGAGTTTGACACATGTGTCCTAGAGCACCATTGTGTTCTTTTTAACCAAATACCTCACAGAGGGGCGTTGGGAGTGGCACCTTATTTTCATCTATAGTAATGAAAATCAGCACTTTTGAAACAGGGCTGAAACAGAGGGGATTATGGGATGCTACAATGCATGATCTGTTTGGTATTTCAGCCAAACACTTCAGAGACATGTTTTGTATATATCTGAGACCTATAACATATTGATGAAAAACAGTATATAGGGGACCTTTTAAATGCAGAAATGTGTTAAGGAAAGGTTGAAATGAAATATATGTATAATGGATAGCGACCAAATGTAATGAACCGGTCAGTGTGCAATTTAGCTACCGCATGTTAGCTATCTAGCTAAATAGGGAATGTTAGCTTTCTTTCCAGCTAGCGAATGTTGGATATCTTGCCAGCGGGTTAGCTTTGTAATGTAAGCAAGGTTTGTTGTGTTCAAAATTCCAGGAAAGACAGACAACTTCTAAGTTTAACTATTTATTATGAGAGAGCAAAATATATATATTCACTTGGCCAAGGAGTCCGTCCCGTCATAAAAAATGACAGGCAGCAAAGCTGTAATCTGTAACCACTATTTCCGGAAAGAGCCCCGAACCTCGTGCGTGCATACATTTTTATTACACAGGGCGTTGCCCATACATTTATGATTGGTCAAGACTAGCTGAAGAGATACCATGGTTTAGACTTGGTTCTCTTTGGTAGGTGCACAGACTTTGAAAAAAGTCTCTTGGCAACACGATCCACCAATCAGCATTCGGCCGGCCTGTGGAAGTCCCTCCCTACTCTGGCACCATCATACGTAATTTGTTTTCGCTAACGTTTCTACAGAAAAAGTGGAATCTTCATAAGGCTGCTTCCTAGCTATGTGTGGGAGCGGAGCTCACCCAAAGCTCAAGGCCGGAGTGATGTCCTGTTTATGAATAACTCTTTGTATTCTTCCAGTGTCTGCACCTGACCTTGCTACATTAGTATTGCAAGCTGAAAACTTTCTTCTGACTATTCCCTTCGTTGGTATCTAACCCATCAGAACCTGGGATTAGTGATTGTCAAGTCCTTCAGGTTTTTGGCCTGTACCAGTGATTTAGCCTGACTTGATAGGCTAGAGGGCAACAGAGGACGCTTTGGACAACTCAAATTCGTTCTTTTTGTCTTTATTTATTCAAGACAGCTCCAAGAATTTATCGGGTTGAAAACCTTCAAAACACAAAGGACAAACAAAAGTTAGCTCACATGCTACACAAATTACAAACATTTTGCAGGTCTCACTGCATTCTCAATAATAATAATAGCACCACAAACTATGTTTTAATTAAAAAGGATAAATTGTTACTTTAACACCACATCATTAACTTAAATGAATTAATAAGAGTGTTTATCTCCACTTGGAAACAAGCACCAGAGAAAACCTCATCTGAACACCTGCGCCGTCTAAATTACACAGAGACAAACGGAGCACAGGCAGACCGCGCTGCGTAAAAAAAACAGCTGATTGCGCAACAGCACTCTCGCAAAGTGCGGCAACAGATCAAGTACATAAACACAATAAACATACCAACGGCGTCTCCGGAGCCTCACACACACTGTCGCCTGGTTCTCTCTCCGTGGCTTTGAGAACAAGAGACCGGCCATCACAAACGACACCCCGACACGTGATTGTGTCTTTATGTTATAGTCATAGCAATCTTATGAGCACAATAAGCATATTATAATGTAATAATAAGAATCCCTCTTGTAATGTTATATAAAAATAGGCTCCACAGTTCACGTAAGCTAACTGTCTAACAAACTATGTAGCGTCCCCTCCTGTGTAACCACGCACGTGGTGGATGGGAAAGATTGAAACATGTTTTTGTGTTACAATATAAGATAATTATCTGGGATTGGCGACATAATGGCATTTGGCCTTGCTCCTTTGACACCCTATAATTAATATTAGTGCTTGATTCAGCATCAACACTGCGAAGTGTTTTACTCACAATAGGACCTTACTAAGGACAGTGTCAACACTGGTGATGTCAGAGCTGCTGTTGACCAATCTGCCATAAAGTCATGGATTCAGCCCTGTAACTCCCATGCAGGAAACACTCCTGTGTATGTTCCCTACCCTACACACAGCCACACAAATAATGAGAGAATGAGCTTTGAGCCAAGGTTATACCAGTCCAGCAGGGTGATCGCTGCATTGGTCTCTCCTGCTGCTGGCTGCAGTTTAAGCAGCAGCACTACCTCAATTGGGATCATCATCTTTTTCCCTTCCAGTTCCTCCGTCATCATGGAGCTTTTTATGTACATGTACAGTGGAGGAAATAAGTATTTGATCCCTTGCAGATTTTGTAAGTGTGCCCCAAAGATATGAACAGTCTATCATTGTAATTGTAGGTTTATTTTAACAGTGAGAGTAAGAATATAACAAAAAATCCAGAAATTGACATTATATAAAAGATAATAATTGATTTGCATTACACTTTGGGAAATAAGTATTTGATCCCCTTGCAACCAACAATAATTCTAAATTAAGTACAATAAGTCAATTTCCTTTAGGAAAGTACTCCTAATATCAACGTTGTTACCTGTATAAAAGACACCGGTCAACAGAATCAATAAATCAGATTCCAACCACTCGACCATGGGCAAGACTAAAGAGCTGTCTAAGGACCACCATGCACCACTTATAACAAGAGTCTATGGGCAAAGATATCTGCGCCCCAAACAGGAAACACGTGAATTATAGGTAACTTTAGAAATCGTAAAACAGGGTTATCGATTTTTATCGATATTTTATTGTAGATTATACATTTAACTGACACCAACTATATAATATGTACCTTGTTCATTACAAATTTTTTATAAAATTAATTAAAATATTTTTTAATGACAATCTAGAATGTGGGAAGAGGTGGGGCGGCGCCCCTATTGGCCGGCCGCCACTGGTGTGTGTGTAGTATCTTAACAGCCAAATTGTCTTCTGTGTGGTAAAGAATGTACTTGGCCTTGAAATCAGCTGCAGACACAACACAAATACGCTGATTATACTTGTTCAGATCTTTCATTTCCTTTATGAATTTAAAATATAATTTGATAAAAGGGATTTATCGGTATAAATAAATTGATACATTTTGATAATGTTAATTGTTCCTGTCTCAACTAACCTCGATCACGAGGGGCAGTGCTGACTGCCGAGGAGGTGTTGTCATCAGATGAGGTCTAACTGAGGCTCTTTCTAACCCTCTTGCTGGATCTCTTTGTTTCCTGATACTTCCTCTTTCAGCTCTTCCTCTATTTAGCTTCAGAGTTGATGTTAATGCTGGCTACTGTAGATATCCCAGCATCCTCAGTGGAAGAGGAACAGCCTATATATGTCTGAGGGTGGGCCTTTGCTTTGGGGATTGCTTTTGAACCTCTTTTTCTACCTGTTAACCGGCACAGCCCCAAAGCTTTGTCCGTAGAGGCTCAGGGTTTCTCCTGAAAAAGAAAAAGGCAAGAAACATAAGCCTGTTTTGCTCCCAGGTAATAATCAACACTGTTATCCATACTAATCAAACATATTAATCTTTAGGCCACTAAAACTTCAGATTTTATCTTTTGAATTATTCATTCAGACATTAAGTTCAGCACAAGTCAGCTCTAGTCTTGCTCTGTTATCGCTCATCTGAGACTTAATTGCTCACTCTCAATATAACATATGGCCAAATGTACTGTATAATAATATATAAAAATATGTTTGCTGATTTAGATTATAGATACATAATATAAACAGACAAATTAACTCGTAAGTAAAGCTTTAACTTAATGGTGTGATGAAAAAAAGTACAATATTGGACAATTTTGGAATAGTAGAAAGAAGCATAACATGGAAATACAACAATCTACTACTTAATCCACAACAGTTTATTGAAACCTGAAATGACCACACCCTGCTGTCAAGCTGTCTCCACCTAACTTTCGACACAAATACAAAAATAGGAGAGGCATTAGGTGACAACGCAGGGTTGACAGGAAACAGATTTTCATGGAAATACATTTTCTTTATTTCAAATTCCTGGTATGCCGCTGAAGTGTAAGCCAGAGAGGTCAATGTATTGTCATGTATCTGCGTCTTCCACAACATGTACAAAGCAGAAGAAATGTATGTATATAAACCAACCCTCTCTGCTGCACATATAGCAACATTGATGCCTTAACCGCAGCAATGTTTATGTTTATTTGCATCAAACTGGCGTAAAGCTACAATTTCACTTTGCATTCAATCTTAAACTGTAGTACAATGAATGTTGTCGTTTACACTAGTGTAATGTGTATTTTAACTTATATATTGTGACTTGTATGTGGGACTACTGGTAAAAATATTTGCTAATTCCAGCATTTTTGTTTTTCAAGTATTTTGGACTGAATGTTTTCAAGTTTCACTGTCAGTTCTCTGGGTGTGACAGCATCAGCGCATATTGTGGGATTGATATGGTAGTTATGTTATATACCGATTCTACTCTTGCAACGTTGGGAAGAATGTTAATTGTGTCTCCAGAAAGCGCTCCAGATACTTTGGAGGCTTGCAAGGACATGAACAACATGTGAAATCTTGTAATCTGCCATATCCTCTGATTGACATCCGGCTGTATCTTGTCCCTGTCTATTTGAAAAATATAAATGAGTCACTGATCAATTAACAGAGGTAAATGCAGGATGACCTGTTACAAACCTGTTATCTGTCAGTCCATATACAAGTCCTTGTAGCCATAGGGACACAGCGTCTTAGGCATAGGAACAAGCCAGGACGTCCTCCAGGGACCCTCCAAAAGACTCGGGCTCATGGTGAAGACATGGTGAAGCTCCTTTGTCAGCCCAAAACCTTCGGATGGAAACATTGTTGATATGCAGGCTCCAGCACTTATTACAAATGAACTACAAGCAGATAATAAATGAGCACTTTGGAAAATATGTCAACCATGTCAAGGACGAATTTAAAGTACAAATGATTGTACTTTGCTTCCCTTTGTGATATACAATAGTTGAACTGTATTTTCTAAATAAAAATCAACGACAAATATATCTGGTTATCCTTTCGATTTTATCACAAAATAATGCATCAAAAGGTTTTTCGAACTTGGGAAAAAACTTGAGTGGATAAAGACTTTTAACTACAAAAAGTCAGTTGGTTAAAGATACATACTAGTTTTCACTTTCTGTTTTGGGGGAGGACTATTCATCACTGTCAAAACTCTTGAGCATACAAACAGACGGCTCAATCTGTAATGAGCACCTGTTCAGAGCTTGTGATTCTTGCAATATGCAAATGATCTGCCCATCCCATTGATGCTGTCCCAGGAACCTGGCCAACATAAGCATCCTTTTTTTGCATACTGTACATTCCTCTCTCACTAAGTGTATACATTGGTTTCCTCTTTCCTGTCTCTCTCTTTCCTTCTGATGGTATGATTTTCTTCATTCAGGGTTTGCATTCTTCTCTGTATTGCCATACAATTGGTGCTGCACTTAAAGCCAATGATTTTATTACTTCAGGCCTAATAGATGTTTCTCAAAATTCAACATAACATTTCTATAAATTGCAATAACAGGTAGTCCAGAGGCAATACACACTCATAGCTTGCTAGCTGTGCTAATATGTATAAAACACATTTTATCTGGTCAAGACTAGTTTTTTTTTAGCTTGTCAATATGCTTATTTTACGATAAGTGTACACCTACAAAAACTTTGAAGCTTTCAAGTAAATTCCACCATTTGTTTTTCAGTGACTGTAAGTTGCGTAACACCCACATACACACCACTGCATTCATGTCTTGAGGGTGTGTTTGTGTGGGGGAGCAACCCTCTTTCATAAGCCTCCTCTTAGCCTCCATCAGCTCACAGTCTGTCTGGGATTCGTAAAGCTTGGTTCACTTAGCACTGGGACTTTCTCTAGTCATGATCGGGATTTCCTCGCACGTCTTTTTGCTACTTTTGACAGTGAGTACAGAAGGAGTTATGTATTTTTCTATGTTTTCTATTGTTATAACTGAACTGTGTTTAAAAAAATGTCAAGTTTCTTGTGAATGCTGCCTTGTGTCAAAAAGATTCAAACCCACTAAACCAAATAATATTACGCTGATGACAGAATGACTTGTTTACTTAGTCTTATCAGCTACTTCTTTAGACCTACCTGCTGCCATGGCGGTGTCAAACAGAAACATGGTCGAGGAAAAGTGATTTTTTTCTTACTTGTTTATTTTACACTAAACATGCCAACCGCTTTAAACCGCTTTTGCTGCTCTTTTGCCCCTCTGCAGTGGCCTTGATAACTATTGACATAAATATTGCCTATTTAAATGTAACTCCTGTTGTACAGTGGACAGTATTTCGAATGTAACACCTATTATTATTATTATTATTATTATTATTATTATTATTATAGTTTGAGGTGATACTACTGAAATAACAAACTGTTTCAGAAACTCGCCAACTGAAATAGGCTGCGTGTCACATCCTACCAAGTCTACCCACTGCGATTTTTATCCTGAGTAACCGTCACCCGATGTCAGTAAAATGATCATGGATAAATCCCAAAAAATAATTAATAAGATCGTTTTCGGAGCTTAGCCAGAAAGCTGAGCAGAGCAAAAATCTTTCAATATATCAAGTCTTGAAACTCAACCACTACTGCTTTTTTTTGGCTGCTCAGGAGATATTAAGGCATGGAAAGCCGTTTAATACTGGAGAATACAAAAGAAATATCGTGAATTACAATATCAGAGCATCTATTTTCGGACTTCAAAAAGTAAAAAGCGAAATTGTTCAGAAATAAGTTGACTTCTTTAAAGACCATAAAGAACTGGGCCATTAAAATGGCAACAATTCAGCTGCAGCATACTCTGTGATGAGTTTAATATAAACTATATCAAACACACAGCACTGTTATACGGTACAGATTCGGGCGATTGCTTTACGTCAATGAGGTAAAAACTGAGGAATGCGGGCATATAATTACTTTTTATATTCCGCATATGGGTAGGAATCAAAATAAGTCTTCTTTATTAAGAGTACTGCCTACCCATGCCAGTGTTTTTTTTTGTCATAACAAAAATAACAATAAACAACAGTTTGCTTTACTGTCATTCTTTAATACATGCAACAATATGTAGCTTTTGTAAATGTACAAATATAGATATAACTTTATAAGCTTTGTTATCAAACATTATTTGTGGCAAAGGTGGCGAAATGGCTCATACAATAATACAAGTTAGGCGGCCTTGGGTCCCTTGAAAGGCGCTATACAAATGTAATCTATTATTATTAATATTATTATTATTATTAAAAGACCCCTGGACTAGGCAGTTCCGAGACACTTAAATAATTCCCCCTTAAACCACTCAAGTGTTGCTTTAGCGGTAAGGTTCACCTTTCCTGCTGAAGGTGAACTCCGTCCTAGCCTCAGACACATTTTCCTCTGGAATTGTCCTTGTATTTAGCACCATTCAATTTGGGCCCGTTTCCCAGTCCCATCCCATGAAAAACATCCCCACAACATGATGCTGCCACCACCATGCTTTGCTGTAGGGATAGTGTTGTCATGGTGATGAGAGTTGTTGTGTTTGCGCTACACAAAGAGTTTTCATTGATGTACAAAAAGTAACATTTCAGCCTTATAGTATATATTAGAGTACCTTTTTTTCACATGCCTTTTAGCCAAATCCAAAAGTGTTTTCATATTCTTTTTCTTATCAATGGCTTTTTTTTGGGTGACTTTTCCATAAAGCTAAGGTCTGTGTAGTGTATGGCATAAATTGGTTCTATGGACAGATACTCAGATTTCTGCTGTGACACTTACTAGCTCAGGAGTATTTTTGATTTATTGATTTGTTTTAATTTTTTTAATGATTTTGATTACATGTAATTTTAATTCAATAAATATGCCACGGGAGGTGAATACTTCTGTGAGGCACTGTATTAAAGGTTGATCAAGTGAGGGCTTGTTCAAAACCATCTTCAATCACATTTGCATTATTAAATACGTATTCAAGTGAGGAAAGGATAGGAGTGTCCCTAGAGGTATTTTCCTAGATAAATAAATACGTTATATGTGCTCAGCAGTTTTTCATACATGTACCTGTGAGTCATCTGAGCCCTATATTCATTACACCTGTTGTGTTGTCTTGTTTGGCCTATTCATGACCGAACAGGTGAGGCTCATGTTAATCCCCAGGGAGTGGCTGGGTGCGTCAGTGACTCCTCTTGACACACAGTGACAGTTGGATATTTTTCTCATAGTATCCAACTTCATGCTGTGTCCCGTGGAAAAAACACTAATGTCAGCTTCCTAGTTGTAATACATACAAGTGACTTCCCACAACAATGATATCTTTGACAGAGTATTTGCAAAAACGTTAACCATTTGAAGTGAAAAGTACAATGTTGTCTGCATAAATGTTGATCTTGTATATGTTCTGTTTTAATTCCTTTTAGGTTTATTCATTGATGGATAGCTTCTGCTAGTGGTTCAATGATTATCTGCCTGTGTTTGCTCTCTATAACATAAAAAAAACGGTTGTTTCTCATGCTGCATGATTCTTGATCAAGTACGGTTTCCTTTGTTTACTTATTTTCTTTAGCAACGGAGGAGAGCAGGTTAGGGTGGTATCAGTGCAAGACAGTGGCGAACCGTCAGGGCCTTCAAGGTATTCAGAGAATACCCTGGAACACTCAGATAAAACAAACAAAACATCGATTTAATTATATAAATAAAATGTATATAAAATGAATAAATGAGAATCGTATCCGTGTTGTTGATCTGTAATATTACAGTGTTACGTTGATTTGTTTGTCCTTCTCGGACCATGCACTACGCATTTCAGTGGTTTTGTGTTAGAAAAGAAAGCAACCAATCAGATCTTGTTCTGGGTCTCTGGGTAGAATATCCTTCAACCAAGGTATTCTACATCCTTGATCGAATGCCCTGGCCGTTGCACTGAATGAGAGCGTACGTTTGGACTGACAGTTTGATCAACCAATCATATATTGATTTGTAGCCAATGGGCGTGTTCTTTCAGAGTTTCCCTCGGTTCCAGGGTATTCTAGAAGGCCCGCTAGTTAACTGGCTCGAGACAGAGGATCTAGATCAGGGGTCGGCAACAGGCGGACCGTGGTCCAGATCCGGACCCAGACGCCGACCTATACGGATCCGGACCTATATAATCAATACATTAATAGGGGATTTCAATTTTGATGGGGCGATTCTATTTTAACCGCCGCCTACAGGGGGCAAAAGAGACGAGTGAGCGATACAGGGAGAGAAACACAGAAGAAGAGATGAGAGCGCGGCAGAGAGAAGCGGAGAGGAAAGTGAGTGAAGAGAATAATTAGCGATACAGGGGGCCCTTCTCACTTCGGTTAAATGGATTCTTTGCGTCCCTCACTTGCGTCGTTTCCCTGCGACTAGTCCCTCCCACCAGGGAAGCATGGAAAGATGCAAGGAAACCACGAGAAGCAGGGAAATGAGTTTTAAGAGCAATGGGACGTCCTTTCCTCCGGAGCGTCACGTGAAGTGACGTCCGTTTGTGATGACGCCGCACAGCTGATCGTCTGACAGCAGCTCTGTCCCCGTTGTTTTCACACACACCCCCGCCTCTGTTAGTACACATTTACTGACACAAACATTTGTATCATCTGTTGTAGACCCAAATAAATAAAATAAAATAAGAACTCATTCTCAAAAAAGATAAACGCCATTCTTAAAATGTATAAACGAACAATAGTTTGATTAATATTGATTAGAGTGCACAATAGAAATAAAATAATTGAGAGAAGAAAAAGAGATATGTTATCTATCAAAACCCAGTTAGATTAACATTCATTGGATTGCACACTTTGTTTGTTTGTGTGGATATGTAGCAAATTAACATTTTAATATCACTTAATGACTGACTGAATGGAAATGACAATAAATGAAAATGTAAAACGAAAAAAGCGATCATGAAAATGTTTCCAAAAAATGAATAAAATGATTTTTGACCACGTTGTTGTTCAGATATATCACATATTTGTAACTAAGTTATACATTAATTAAAACAAAACACAGTTTAAACTGAGGAGTGACTCTCGTGAGTTTCATTTATTTTCTTCACTCCGCTGGGAAACGGCTCTCATGTCAAGAAGCATCAGATCAGTGCATGCGCTGCATCGTCCAATCAGTGAGCGATACACAGTAAGGGGGCGGGGCGAGTGTCTGAGGATTTCATCGAAGGATGGTCTGGTGGTTCCTCGATTATAGCTCCTCCATTATCGCTCCTCGCTCCTCTGGCAAAAATAAGGCCATTGGGACGCTACTCAAGATGGCGCAGACAAATCAACTTCCGGTAAGACCGAGACCGAGGACCGAGGAAATGAAAAATAAGAGAAGTGAGAAAGGGCCAGGGAGAGAAGCGGAGAGGAGAGTGAACAGGCGTGTTAGCGGCAGACAGGGAGAGACACATATTTACACTTGGCGCTCTCCAAGAAGAGGAAAGTGGACAGTGACAACAGAGCTTTTAACCCTGAGTGGACTCATTCATGTTCATCCTGCCCACTGGGAGCTCAGAACCAGTGTGTCTCATTTGTTCAGAGACCGTGGTGCTCAATAAAAGTGCCAAAACGCCACTATGAGACAAAACATTCCCTCTCAAGTCAGAACTGAGGTCACAAAAAATAAGCAGTCTCACAGCCCAATATGAACAGTCCTCCAGGATCAAAATTAATACAAAATATCTTTCCAGGGCAGGCTAACCGAGGCTAACCAATGAGCACCTGCATGTGTGTATGAGAATGGCCCTGACACCATTTGTGTGTGTCTACAGAAGGTCCAGTTGTGATAGACACGGTTCGCCACTGGTGCAAGAGGGATCTGTTTTCTTAAGGTTTTTGTTCTTGGCTGAAAACCAGGCTTTCATTTGAAACACTCCAACAAATGTGTAAAATGCAAAAGAGAGATTTTGATCGAACATAAGATATCACAGACCTTATTACCTCATGATTTATCGGGGTGTCTTGTAATCAAGTTGGAATGCCAGTTGCTCTTGCTGTTTGGTGATAAGGTGGGACTTTCCTTGTCTTTTCCTATTTTCTTGTGAGCCATGGTATAGAGTTGGCTAGTTGGAACCTGAACATAGCATTCAGTCCTATAATGGGTCCTTGTTGTATTGATAAGTGTGTTATATATTGTGTTAACACAGACCCGGCGGCAGACGTACATGTCTGGACGGGCATTTGATTTACCAGGGCGGGCCCAACACGACACTTAAATTTCCCGGGAAATCTGAATTGTCAACGGGGGGGGGGGGGGGGGGGGGGTGTTAGATGCTCGTGAATTGTTGAAAGAGAGGGGTTTTAGGTTGCGATAAGGCTGTTGACGGTCTTATGTATCCATTGGTTGATTTTGTGGCACATTTGTAACGCTGTGCCAACTTGGGCAAGCACGCAGGCAAACTTGAGCGCACACAGGGTGGAGAGGTGGAGTGAGGTTAAGCGATGGAGAGAGAGAGAGAGAGAGAGAGAGAGAGAGAGAGAGAGAGAGAGAGAGAGAGAGAGAGAGAGAGAGCCTGTGCAGCGGTCTGCTTGCGCACAGAGCAGGAGTTTGTGAGAGAGCCGGCTTGAGAGTAAATTTCTCTTCAAAATATAATTGATTGCCAGCTGACTTGCTTGCTCGTTGGTACGTAGGCCTAACTGATTTCTTCTAATGTGCCTGCATCTGGCGCTGAGTTGCCATATTCCTTTCGTGAACCACTAGCAAGAGTAAACTAACTGACAGGCTGCTGTGCCGCATCTCACTCAAAAACCCACACGACTCAACCCAGCGAAAAAACAGTCTTGCGCGCAGCCTTTCATTCAGAATTTCCTAGCAAAATAAAAAAATGATATTAAACTAATACAAAAATAAATATTAGGACAAAGCCCTACAAATAACAACAATAAACATAATAATAAAACAATAAAAATGTGGTATTCAGCCCTGATTAAAACAGCGGGCCCAAATCCTGGATGGGCGGGCCCAAATCCTGGATGGGCGGGCCCGGCTCCATGGGGCCCGCCCATGACGCCGGGTCTGTGTTAACACAAGAAGTGGAAGGTCACAGGTGTTACAAGTGATAATACAATAACGGACCTTGCAGAAGTAGTATGACTGGATGTGTTTTTATTGCTCTGCAAATTAAATATTTGACATATTTTTATTTTGCCAACAAACTTTTCCCAGGATCAGGGATCCTGCCCTGCAAACACAATTCCACAGCCAACGGGAGTTTACAACCTAAAACAAATATTGTACCTGGCAAGTCATAAAATCAGATTTCCATATTCAGCCCTGTTTAACCCTGAGATATATTTTTGCATTACATTTAAACCTGTATCTGTGCCAAATGTGTTTCTTTTATTGCAAAATGCAATTAGTTTAACCTAGCTGCCCCACTACAGACAACAGTCAGCAGGCTACGCCCTGAACAATTCACAGAAAGTTAATGCAATTCCTCTTTTGATACATGAATAGGGTGCCAAAGTTCAGACCTCATCTCAGGACTGTCTGTGCATGTATAGACTCTGCTCAACTGACACCCTACTGTCTATTGACTGTTTGTTTTGTTTTTCTTTGAACATGACACCATTTCAAAATGTCAAGGCTGACGGTGCATAGCTCCACCAAGTTCAAACAAAGCGGGCCCTAGCCCACCAGAATAACTGGAAACACCTGTGTTAGTCGAACGGATGTTTCATTGAAAATTGAGATAATGGATGTAAATCCGTAGTCCTAATTTCTAGGGTGTGTTTTCTCTTTAAAAGCCAATCAATTTGAAATAATGATATTTCACAATGACAAGATTGTTGACCAGTTTAGGAGAAATGGATAAATAATAACTTAATTAACTATTCATAATGATAAAGAAAGCAGCTGAACGAAAAGCTAATAAATCCACCTGGTGGTAAATTGAATGTGTGACCACTAGATGGATCCAAAAAGCATAGAAGAAAGAACAGGATAAAAGAAACGGAATAAGTTAACATTTATATCAAGTTATCAAGACAGTCTAGAATAAAAATAGAATACAATAAAGGTATATTATCATTTTCAGGCACTTGTTTCACAGGAACTTCAAGAAAGAACTCAATTTGCTTCTATTTGGTGTTTATTAAAACATAAATTAATTGTAGCAAAATTCAATCGTTCTCCACCCGACTGTTGTTAATGATGGTTTCTAGATCTTCAACCATGAGGTTGTCATATTGCTGTTATGTTATGAGAGTCATGAGGTAATCCACATTTGCTTTTCTAATTGCATTATTGCTTCGAGACTCTTTCTTTCTGACGTATTTTAGTTTGAGTTACGTGAAAGCAAACACAGGTACAAGAGAAGTGGTACACAACAACGTACTGTAGCAGTAATGTGTTGGCATACACAATAAGGCCTAAAGTCACTGATTGTTTTCATTGCTTTCTAAGCACAATATTCCTTTTTTTTATTGTATGTATAGCAATAGATGGTTGATTTCTTACTATTAGCAGGAAGATGACTTGGCACCATTGTCCTGGAGTGTGGGGGCCATCTTGAAACTGTTGTTGAAACTAGTTTGAGTGTATTCTTCTTTCAGTACATTTTTTAGAGAGCAGCATCCTGTGACAAATTAGACCTTCTCCTGTCCTAGAGATGATCTTTTCTGTTTTAAAGGAAGTCAGATCTAGAGGTACATTGGGCTTTTTGTAAGCATCCTGGATGATTATTGGTTTTTAACATCTCTGTGCTAATCAGTCTGACACGATTGCATCCTTATTTTTCACACTCTTGACCTCATCTATTGCTTTACAGCTGCAGACTGGTGCTGTGGTGAAGGCCAACTCTGAAGACAATTTGGTAAGAAGGAAAAGATTATGGATTCCCCCGCCAAAGCAATTGATGGAAAATGAAGACTACACTACACTCAAAACTGTTGCCAAGGTGAGTCATTGCTCTTTAATTTAAACTCTCTGAAAGGCTTTACCAATCAAGGACTAGGGTTAGGATTATCAAATATACAATCATTTTGGATTAAGTGTAAATACTTATGAATGGATGGAATGCTAACGTGATCATATATTGCATTTTTTGCATCATATTTTTATAAATATAACCATTTAGTGAGGTTCTCAAAAGTTTCAGGAGTGTTTACCTGACACTGAGATGAAAAGATCTGTCATCACACATCCTCTGTTTTTATTTATTTGGTTATTTGATTGATTTATATACCGCATTGTCTTGTTTATGTTTCTTATGCTGGTGTTATCTATTGTGTATCTTGTTTTTTGTGTGTTTGTACGGCGACCTTGAGAGCCTTGAAAGGCACCTATGTTAAAATAAATGAATTATTATTATTATTATCTGCAAAAATATAATAAAAACAAGTCACCAGAGGGGACTACTGGAACATGTCAGCATGCTCAACAAAATGGAGACTAGTTACCACAGACAAGTCTGTACCTGCAGAGAGAGAGCACAAGAAGCCAGACCATTTTGAAGAGACAGTAGCATTCTGAGACGTATATAAAATTAAGATTTTTAGTTTTTGGTTGTTTTTCTCACCATGAAAGATATATTAAAACATTTCTTTTTTTCCTGCGGTTAACATGTTTTTGTTGTTCCTTCTGGCGCAGTGGAATGGTGAATGTGAATTAGTGTGTTTAACTGAATCAGCTCTGCATGTGTTTCAGATTCATTCGGATTTTGATGACGGCAAAGGAAATATTATATACTCCCTAGAAGGCATTGGTGCAAACCGACATCCCTTCCATGTGTTTGTAGTCGACCAGATAACTGGAGACATTCGTGTAACCAAAATTCTGGACAGGGAGTTAATTGACACTTACAATGTGAGTTATACTTCTTCTGTGCATTTCATAGATATTACATATATTACAGTCAGATGCAACACATCAATGTCACAGGCTATTCATGTTTGTAAATTAAACTGCTAATACATTTGATGAAGACAGCAACATTTGACTTTACTGTTTTAGCTGTCAGGTATTGCTAAGTTCAAGGATGGCAGGCTTGCAGAGGAACATGTTGACATACGGTTCAAAGTAAAAGACCAGAACGACAATTCACCAGTGTTTGCAGTCATGAAGGCCGGGGAGGTAACTGAGCTTAGTCCTCCAGGTAAGATATTTTATTTTCTGGTCAATTTTAACAAATGTCGATCCTGTTTTGAGATGGCAATGCAATCTTTAATGGTTTGCTTAAATAATGGATTGGGGTAAGGGTTAGGGTTTATTTCACATCGATACCTATCCATGTTTCCCCCATCAGCAACCCTCTGATGATAAACGGTTATAGATTGCAGGGCTAGCTTGTTAACAGTGATGTTTACTATCTGTTAGTCTTATTAATTTCTGCGATTGTTAGAGCATAGCTGTGTTTATTAGCAGCCTTGTCCACCTTTCGATCAGAATAATACTATAGGCCTACTGTCGTTTAAAAAAAATTATGAATCTCTATAAACAGATTCCGCATATTAATGCAGTTGTATGCAGTAAGCAGTCCATTTACAAATAATAAAAGGCAGCATGCATTGCCCTTAATGCAATCTCAGAACTCATTGGCTATCATTTGACAATGTTCTTTTAAAAAGGACTACTTTTTTTACAATGCAGTCGTAGATGTTGCCTCTCAATTCATACCCCATTCTCACATTTCAAATTTCTCACCCAACTCTAAACAATGAGCGACGCATGAAAGGTGTTGGCTTTATTATGTGCCTAATTGTGCTTAAACTGTGCTCATGTGTTTTTAATTGTGCTCATGTTTTTTCTGTGCTTATGTCCTGTTATTGTGCTCATGATTATGTACTCTTTTATGTCTTCTTTTATTGGCAATAATCTGCCAAGGAATGCAGATGAAGCATTTCTGGCTATATTTGGCACATTTACATGATGGACTAAAGTGCTCGTGTTAAAATATTGGTACATTTTCCCTTAATAAATAAAAAATAAATAAAAGATGGGATTCAGTAATCTGCTGAAATTACAAGTCTTTCGAGCCCCTTGTCTTTAAAGGTGAACAAAGTCAGCTACACATATTAGAGTAAACATATACTTTACACAATCTTCAGGCCTCAAGGATAATGTATTTTGTGTCTATTGGTGAATAGCCTACTGGATATAAATATATATTTTATACAACAAAACTACAATTCATTTTCAAGTTTGGGGACTGTTCAGACATATTCTGCCAAACAAAGCGCAAAACAGATCTTCCAATTTCTGGACAACCTGCTCTACCTCCTTATTTCCTCTTTTACAGGCACTTCAGTTATGAAAATAATGGCAACTGATGATGATGAACCAGGGAATAAGAACTCTCAGATCGCCTATACTATCCTTGATCAAAGCCCACCTGATGAGATGTTCGGCATTTCTCAAGATGGGACTGTCTTTGTCAAAAACCCAGCCCTGGACAGAGAGGTACAGTACGAAATGCATCCAATTATGTCAATTGCAGTGAACTTCAATTCGAACTCCATCAGAATCTGAGGGAATCACCCTCTTTAATGGTCACACAGCACACACAGTGAGATTTGGCCTCTGCATTTAACCCATCCTAGTACCAGGAGTCTAGTACTAGGAGCAGTGGGCAGCTATTGTACAGCGCATGGGGAGCAATGGGAGTGAGGGGGGAAGGGGGATGTTCGGTGCCTTGCTCAAGGGCACCACGGACATCAGATGACCAATGTCAGCTAATCCAATCACCATGCAAAATCGATCATGAAGGTGTTGATGATTTGAGAGCAATCATGTGGAGTTGCCCCCCAAGCCCCTTTCCAATCTTGTTGTTGAAGCTTTTTTTTAATGTTTATTTTTAGCAACAAAGTAGGTTGACTTATACATAATGTCGGCTGCTGAACTGAGCATTTGTATAAACAGTGTATCAAAAGTCTCTGTGTAATGTGAAAGATGATGAATCCACAGATAAGTGTTGTATATTTTTTTTCTGGCCTGCATATCTTATTAATTTACACAAACATAAATGTAAGTTAAAATGTGCAATAAAAGTCATTTCAGCCACTGGGGCACAGCATAGACCAGTGGTTCTCAAACTTTTTCTGTCATCCCCACTTTGAACAGGTGGGCCTTTTCAAGCCCCACCTGTTCCCCATCGCTCCAATAAAATGGTAGGCCAAGCTTAAAATTGTCAAATGTATCGTTCTATAACAGGGGTCTCCAACCTTTTTTAGGATGAGAGCTACTTTCAAAAGATAAAACAAGTCGTGAGCTACTTTTACTATTTTTTTTTTTAAATGTTGAAGTTAAATGGTGCAATTTGAGCACAAAATGAATTTATGGATACAGCTCTCAACAGTCAGATGAAAGAAAGCTGTATACTTTTCAATAATCCAAACATCTTTAGAATATGATCACAACCAATAACAAATCATTTAAACTTGTTTATTCTTATCTTATGTTATCTATAGTATGCATATTTTACTAATCACTCCCCTTTTAAACTGTTTTTTGTTGTTGTTACTGTCCTATATAGTACACATTGGAATGATTTCTTACTTTATTTTTTACAACTAGGCTATATTAAAAAGATAAAGGCGTGCTCTCTCTAGCTCTCTTGCTCTCTCTCTCTCTGTCTCCCTCGCTCACAGAGGCTGTGTGCTCCTCCGTGGCGATGACGGCTTGCGTTAAAAAAATAAAATAAAGATAGGCCTATTTGTAAAGTGGGGGGACACAAACGGGATTTCGAAAAGTGTCACCAGGGGCGTCGCCTGGACCTGAAAACATTCGGGGCTTAGCCCACAGTGGCGGCGGCCGCAGTGGAATGTTCTACTGCAACACTCCCCACACGCACACACAGTACACCCGCGACTGTTACAATGAAGGCTCGATAATCAGCTCACGGCATATAGGCAGGGGTAAAGTGCTATTTTTTATGAGTGGGGGGCGGACCTCACCTCCTCTAGGGGGGTCCGGGGGGATGCTCCCCCGGGAAGATTTATTTTTAAATATTGAAGTTAAAAGCATCAATCTGGTGCTCTTTGAGAGCAACATTAAGAGATCTATGGATACATCTCTCAACACCCAGATGAAACAGAACTGGAAACAGATTTTCTTTTTCTTTATGGATATTTTACAAATCACTCTCTCTTTTAAACTCTATACTTGTTTTACTGCCATATAGTATTTCATAACTGTTTTTCCTTTATTCTCTTATTATTTTTATAACTATAATGATCATATGAAGGTGTGCCGCGGAAATAATCTTTTGAATAATTTGTGACCAAACCGTTTGAGACCCACCGAGATAACTTAGACTAAAGTTAACTATCTAAACACTCAGAGAGTCCTTTAGCTCATCTGAGTCTCTCAGTCTGAGAGGAGAGGACTCTCCTCCAGCTTGTTGTGGAACAAACAGCTCCTTATGTCAGTTAGTGCAGCTAGCTAACCAGATGCTAACAACACGGTCCCTGCTGGCACCGGTCCCCCTCTCCCCCTCTTTCCCTCTCTATCACACTAAATGCGCTATCGCCACACACACACACAGAGCCGAGCTTGAATGACACAAGCACAAGTCAATTTCCATGCAACTCTCTGATTGGTCTGCAAAGCCCCGAATGCCCAGGCCAGGCGATGCCACTGAGTGTCACGGTTAAACGCTCCACATTGCTTTTCTTCCTGACTGCAACACTGTTGTGTGTGTGTGTGTGTGTGTGTGTGTGTGTGTGTGTGTGTGTGTGTGTCATACTTGCCAACCTTGAGACCTCAGAAATCGGGAGCATTTCAAAACCACTTCGGGGGGGGAGGTGCTAGTGGATCGCCGGAGTCTCCCGCGAAAATCGGGAGGGTTGGCAAGTGTGTGTGTGTGTGTGTGTGTGTGTGTGTTTGTGTGTGTGTGTGTGTGTGTGTGTGTGTGTGTGTGTGTGTGTGTGTGTGTGTGTGTGTGTGTGTGTGTGTGTGTGTGTGTGTGTGTGTGTGTGTGTGTGTGTGTGTGTGTGTGTGTGTGTGTGTGTGTGTTTCACATGTGTGTATGAGAGATGTATACACATGTACAAATTATTTTGGTTTCAGTCGTGTGTGTGAGTGAGCAGGCTCGCATTGGCCATCGGGAGATTCGGGACTTTTCCCGGTGGGCCGCTGCCGTTGGTGGGCTGCTGCTTTCGGTGGGCTGCTGCTTTCGGTGGGCTGCTGCCTTCGGTGGGCCGCTGGCTCTGGCATAGGTGGGCCGGGTACCGCTTCCGCCACCGCAAACACCCGCCGTTGCGAGGCTCCGTTGCGAGGCTCCGGCGCAGCGGCGCTGTCAAAGTCCACTGCCGTTGCGAGTCTCCGGCTGTAACAGTCCACTACCGCCCGCGAGGACCCAGGTTCGATTCCGGCCTGAGGTCCAAAAAATGTATTCAAAAAAAAGAAAATTATAATAATAATCTCCCGTTCATCGCGTTCATTCGCGACCCACCTATCACATCTTGGGGCGCACCCAACACTTTGAGAAACGCTGGCATAGACACAGCGTCTGAGGAACAGGAACATCTGCTGCAGCAGAGAGACCCTCCGAAGACTCAGGCTCATGGTTAAGAAATGGTGAAGCTCTCGATGCAATCCTTGTCGGCCCAAACTGTCCGATAGCCATCAAAGAAAACTTTGGAACGTTGTTGATGGAAACGTCGCGGATGGAAAATCCTGCTGCAGCCACATATTGTGTAGCGCTGTCTAAAGCCATATAGATTATTAAAGAACCTTTACTTGTGCAGAGTAATTACCTCATATCTTGCAAAATATGTACTTTTGCATTGACACAACAGAGTTTACAACTTGAATAAAAGAGATTTTACAGCATGCTTATGTCTTCACATAGGCAACACAATTGATCTATTTTGGATCTAAAACATTCCCCAGTTAATTAAACAATTAAGAAAAACCCTATTGGGGTTTCAATGAGATATATCTTCTAGGTGATCTATCTATCGTAGACCACCAGGGCAACACCTTGACATGATTTTTTCTCTAAGTAGGCCTACAAAATTGATTGTTGCAGCCACTGCTCTTAAATCCTCTGTCATTAGTGTCTCTGGTGGATATATAATATTGAATATAACACCCAGGCAGAGCACTTTAAAGTTGTTCATGGTAGATTTATGATAAGGTCCCCACTCTAACTCTGAATGAGATTACCAAGTTAAGTGGCTGTTAATTCTATAACTGTTGGCAGTTGCAGGAAGTCATAGCATTGCGTCTCTGAGCAAACTGAGTTATAATTAATTGATCCCCCTTTAAAATGCACACCTTTTATATTGGTCCCATTTCACAGCAATATGATTAGGTGCCTGTAAGTAATTTGTGACTGTTTTTCTTATTCTAGAGAGCCGATCAGTACATTCTGACGGTCCAAGGTCAAGACTTAAATGGTGCATCAGGCGGAAACATTGCAACCAGCACTATTGTCATTGATGTCAAAGATGTGAATGACAACCTTCCCACTTTGGAAAAATCTGAGGTAGATTTCTTACTCACACTCTTCTATATCAACATGAACTGCATCAACAAATAAAACACATTCTGCATCTCAAAATGTGTTTTACTTGCAGTATGAAGCCAGCATTGAGGAGAACACGGAGGGAGTGGAGGTGATGAGGATCAAAGCAGAGGACATGGACATGAGGGCCACAGATAGCTGGGAAGCCGTGTATGACATCGTCAAGGGCAATGAAGCCGGATACTTCAGCATTAAAACAGACCCCGCAACCAACGAGGGCATCCTAATGCTCGACAAGGTACTGCTGAGTGAGCAACACAGAAGCTTGCCCATAATGAAAGTTTTAGATGTAGACATGAAAGGGGGTACCAAATTGGGTACTAACTCAGAAACAAACAAGTGAAACTGTGATCTAATTGGCATTTAGGTCAGCATTTAGGGTGGCTATTAGTCAGTGTCATCTAAGGCTGCTATCTGAGCAATATATATACAAAACGTGAAGTGTCCAGAAACAGCTATGTTTGTATAATTTAACAGGCAATAAGCTTTACATCAAATAATGTATTTTATGCTTCATTGAAGATACACAGAATAATACAACGTAAACTTATGAGTGATTCAGTGAGTTCCACCTTGGCCACACTGTATCTGATACTGTTGGATGTGATCAGGAACACACAGGCTTCCTTCAGCTAAGCCGTTTAATTTGTGAGTACCATAGCTTGACTTATTTACACACGAACAGCTGTTAGAGCTAACATGTAGTTGTCCTTGAGTCTTAATTTCACTCAGTCCTAGTTTACACAAAATATAATATAATATGTCTTTTATGTTTTGGGGTTTTCCCTTTCCAGTGGTGTGTTATAGGCAGGGCCGTCCCTAGCCAACATGAGGCCCCACACAAAGTTATATGATGAGGCCCTCTGTTTTCGCCTCGACGGGGTGGGGGGTGGGGGAGTGCTAGTGGAGCCTCGCAGGCACTAGATACAAACATGAACCTGGACATTTGCATAATTAGGGCCCCTTTTTATACTTGCTAATACAAATCTCTGTTCATTGTATGTGTGCCATCTCACAGGCTGTGAATTATGAGGATGTGAAAAACCTTGAACTTGGACTGGCTGTAAGGAACAAGGCTGCACCTTATGGTGGATCTGGAGGGGCATCCGGTGCTTCAGGTGGTTCTGGTGGTTCCGGTGGTTCAGGTGGTTCTGGTGGTTCCGGTGGTTCAAGCGGTTCAAGCGGTTCCGGTAGTTCCGGTGGTTCAAGCGGTTCAAGCGGTTCCGGTAGTTCCGGTGGTTCAAGCGGTTTCGGTGGTTCAAGCGGTTCCAGTGCTACAAGTGCTTCAGGTGGTGGATCAGGAACCACATATAACACCTATCCCATCAAAATCAATGTGAAGAACCAGCCAGAGGGGCCAAGTTTTGACCCCAAAGTAAAAGCTATTCCCATCTCAGAGGGAGGCTCTGTCAGCATTAATGAAGTAATTGGCAGCTACACCGCAATAGATGGAGACACTGGGAAAGCAGCTGAGAATGTCAGGTCAGTGCATAAACACACACATACAAATGAAAAAAATCTGCAAGTACAACATCAGCTTGATTGTCTACACTCAATGATAATACCTAACACAGTGTTCCTCTGATGTAGGTATGTTAAGGGCTCAGATCCTGGCAACTGGCTCACAATTGACCCAAAGACAGCTGAGATCAAACTGAACAAGATGCCAGATAGAGAGTCTTCATACCTGATCAACGGGACGTATTTTGCTCAAGTACTCTGCATTACAGAAGGTACCACCTACTTTGTATCTACCCCCAGCATCAGATGTTTTTATGTAATGCTAGTATTCTAAGTGAACATTATCTGTGGGAAAGTATGACACATCAAGCTTAAAGTCTAACTCTGGTCATGACTTAAACTGAAATGTTTCAAAGTGAAGCATTGTAGAAGCTAAGGTGGGCCCCAGGGGGACAACAGCCGTTGGTTAGCGACCTGTGACAGCACCCGACTGTCACTCAAATTGGCCAATACCATAATTATGCCTAAGTTTAAGCTTAAATATAATTTAAACAGGTTCATTATAAACGATCCAGCCACTGCATGTTTATGAATTGGGCGATAAGCAATTGAGACCTTCGTTGCCCACTAGCAGAAGAAGGACTGATGCATTTGTCTCTGAACTTGTGTATGTATAATAAAGAAGGAAACAAAGGAAATAATGAATGATTTGTTTTTATTTCTGGTTATTTCTCCAACACAGACATGCCTTCTAAAACAGCCACTGGCACAGTAGCCATCCAGGTGGAGGATTTCAACGACCACTGCCCCACGCTAACCAGTGACTTCGGGACTGTATGTACTCCTCATGATGCCGTTATTGTGGAGGCTAAAGATGACGATTCTTTCCCCAATGGAGCTCCTTTTGACTTTGAAATCATCCCAGAGGGCACTAAGGGCAAATGGCAGGTGGAGCACTACAATGGTGAGGAGAATACGGTGAAGATTTAAACGTGATGTAAATAGACCTGAAAACATCCAAATAGATATGCACACTGAAGTATGAAGGTAGTTAGAACAGGCTCTGTGTCAACATGAGTCAGTGTTTACCACATATTAATGTCATTGCAAAAACACATTTGAATTTAGAGTTTTATCCAAAATATTAGAGAAAACATATTGACTTGCCACACTCATCATCTGTTCGTCTCATGCCTGCAGACACTGCAGCCATTCTGAGGGCCAAGGAGTCCCTGTGGCCCGGTTTATACGAGGTGACTTTGGTGGTGAAGGACCAGCAAGGGCATGCCTGTCCAGAACCACAGAAAGTGACGGTCCAAGTGTGCACCTGTGAGGATGGGGAGATGTGTGGAGAACAAGGCAAAAATGGTCAGAGCAAAAGAGACATAGAGTTAGGACCTGCAGGCATCGGACTGCTGTTCCTGGGTCTGCTGTTGCTACTATGTGAGTATGATGAGATGCTCATGGGATGAAGGTTCTTGGCTCTGTTCACACTACAAACCTTATAGTTGGACTAAAACTGTTGTATTTTTTCAGTCTTACTTCTGTTGCTGCTCTTCTGCAAATGTGGGGACGCCGCAGGCTTTACTGAGATGCCTTTCGACACCAAATCTCACCTCATTAACTACCGCACTGAGGGCCAAGGCGAGAACACGGAGGTGCCGCTACTGAATTTGCCCGTACAACAGGATGCAAATATGGTCATGGCTAAAAACACTTTTGCAGCAGCGCCCATGGCAGGTATGGGTTTCCAAAAATCTGTCTCTTCAATGGATGGGATGAACGGAGCTCTTTATGGAGAAGGTTTCACAGGAACCCAGAGAGAAGAAACATGGGGGAATCAGCCCAGCAGCAGAGGCTACTATTCAGAGTTTGAGAGCAGAGAATCAGGAGGAGGGGGAGGAATGTATGATGGCATGGCTCTGCCAGACCACTTTCTGGGACAGTACTACGGTCAGGTGAGAAATCAATGAAATATTTGTTACTTCTACTACCACTGCAAATGTCTTTCCTAAAACCAAATATTTCGCAGTCTACTGGGGAACCTATTCACAAATAAAGGTAACCTTATTTATCATTTCTTTATTCTTTTTAAACAGAAGGTGAGAAGCGAAAACGAAAACCTTGGAGGGAAGGATGGCCTTTTAGTTTATGACTACGAGGGTCAGGGTTCCCTAGCTGGATCAGTGGGCTGCTGCAGCCTCCTGGAGTCTGAGAACGACCTGCAGTTCCTCGATGACCTCGGCATGAAGTTCAAGACCCTGGCTGAGGTGTGCGGAGGCAAGAAGATCCACACTGAGGTCAAACCAGCCTTCATTCCTCAGCCCAGTCCCTCCATCCACACTCACACCTCAGCATCAAGTGTGATGACCCAACAGATGCCTCCTCCGTCCCAGGTGCAGCCGCCCGCCCCTCAGGCTGTGGTCAGGGAAAAATCTGAACATTCTCAGGTGGTGAAGGACGGCAGGGCCAGAGCAATGGAAGGGATGACCACAGTGAAAACAGGGAGGACCACAGTAAATGAAGGGATGACCACATTGAACATGGGGAGGACCACAGTAAATGAAGGGATGATGAATCAAGGCCAGATGATTTTTCTACAGCCGCAGCCGCAGCCCGTCTACTACACCACCGCCAACCCTGTACTGCAGCAGATGCAGTACATAGTCCAGCCACAGGTTCAGAACACTGTGATGCTGGCGGAGGCACCAACCTCTAACCTGCAGGGCATGGTACTGCTCAACGGCACCCAGACTGGACATGCCCAAGGCATGGTGGTTCAGGGACAGACAATGATGTCCAGCGGGCAAGCCGGGGGCCAACGCATGGTGCTGTTGGATGGGAACAGTATCCATGGAAGTGGTGGCAACCTCATCCACACTGGCAACCTTTCTGGCTCCCAGACCATGATGGTGGTGGAGGGAAAAGTCCCTACAGGGACAATGAAAGGGCATCATGGCAGTCAGACCCTCCTCATGCAGGGGGGCACTCTGCAGTCAGGGGGGCTTTCAGGATCTCAGAGGGTCCTGGTGGTCGGAGGGCAAAGCAAGGGAGGGCATCTGGTCCAGGAGGCAGGAGGTCTGTCTCAAAAGAATGGCGTCTCTGGCTCTAAAAAGGTCCTTTATAGCAAGGGCAAAACATCTGCTGGCTCTCAGAGCAACGTGGTGACTTCCTCTAGCACCACAGAGAGCAAAACCCCCACCTACCGCAAGGTGTTGGTGCAGGAGAAATTCACTGAGTTATAATATAGGAATGGAAACTGTAAAATAGAGTTCAAACTTCCGGCAAGGCAGCCTCAGATATTTTAACAAGAGACACTGTGTATGTCAATTTCTGTTTATTTGTGGAGGGTGTGCGTGAGCAGTTTGACAAGAAATGAAACTACATGTAGATGCATGTTCGTATAGCTGCTTCTATTTCACTAAAGCGTATCCACATTTTCAATGTTTGGATGGTTTTGGCAAGTATTTTTGTGAACTTATTCTGCACTGATAGGGTATAGGGTTAGCGTCAGAAAGTATAGGGTTAGCGTCAGAAGTTATGTGGCATGCAGAATGGACACAATTACATTTAGTAATTAGGAGATAGTCGATATTTTTAATACATTGAGCTCAATGGCCACCTGCACATTCTACCTCAGTAAAACAAATATAGTTTCAAGGTAGACTGCATTACAGTCAAAAGTTAAGGTATTCTAAACATATAATCTTTTGAGGTGCTTTATTTAAATTCAAAGCTGATTTCTAGATAAATCTTGTGTGTATTACAAAATTAATGTTTGTAAGAAACAAAACATAAATTGTTTGTTCTGTTCATTTGTTTCCACTAACTTGCACTTTGGTTTTTCTGTAATGGGACTTGATCTAGACATGTTTCATCTACTTTTACAAATGTTTTTATATTCACACGATTTTGATAGTTGCTCTTGAATGAATGGTTAATGGTAAATGCTGGGTACAAGGTTTTTTAAAGGCTCCCTGTCATGATGTTATGTGTTATTTAATGTCATTCTAAAATCTATAATTGCATATTTTGCTATGTTTATGAATGTAACGTTATACAAAAAAAAATGTAAATGGTAAAAACTAGGGTTGATTCAGTTGAATAGAAACAGATGTGTTGGGATAAAAAAATGTCAATGTAAATGTCTGTCCCCGTGTATCTACCACTAACTTCAATAAACGTTTCTACAATTCACTTGAGGACAACAAGCGCTTTACGTTCTAATCTGTCTGCAGAACGAGAGGCTGATATAATGTTTTATGCTATATATAAGTATTTCCTTTTTGTATTGGCAGTAATAACCTTGGTAAAATGCCACAGTGATTGACAGTAGGCCCACTTAAGGTCAGGACAGTAATAGTAGTAGTAATACACATGCCGCATCAATCTCATTAGTATGCATACAAAAGTGACAGGTCACACCTCCCCCACTTATGCAAATGAGCTAAGTCCCGCCTCCCATTTGGTCGAGGTGTGATATCCCAAGTAGGTTTGATATCTCAAGTAGGTGTGAGATCCGTCGATAGGAGGGGGAGGTGATGTGTATTCACAGGTGTGAAAGGCCCCCACTGTTGCGCCTTATGGCGCCTAATACAAATTAAAATGCTGCTTCAATCACATTAGTATGCATAGAAAGTGACAGGTGGGCCCGCCCCCCCCCCCCAATATGCTGATGATGTCCCCCACCGTCCCCCTCACACCCCTTCCTGTCTCCCCCCGTCCCCTCACCCCCCTTCCTTTGACTGTGATGTCAGAAGACAGTGGGGGGTGGAGTTAGATAAAAAAATTAAAAGCCAGTCGTTTCCACTCATCAAGTCACCTTTCAAAAAAGAAAAATGGCCAAGAGACGCCTCGATATGGGTTTAATCAGCGAGACGCCTGTGACAACTTACAGCAAATCCGTCGGGAGCGCCAATCAAGAAACGGATGCAGTATATGTGCCGGGTTCAGACGCCTCCAGCCGAAGAACTTCATGAATAATGGACTCTGAAAAATGGCGATGTTTGGGGTTATGTATTCAACTATATGGCGAATGAACTGCATTTCTACAATCTGAAGAATGGAGAAACGTATGGACCTCGCAGTGTTAAAGCGACACTGACCTCAACAGATTGGGCTGTGTTAACTCTGGTGTCTTCCAGAGATCTCCACGCAACCACTGTATCGGAAGAAGTAGTGCATCAAGAAACCATAGTAGAACCAGCGGTGTACAAGATATTTGCAAAGAAAAGCAAAGAAACGCAAACAGCATGCGAGATCAAAGAAGAGTTTTCACCGCTACCCCTCAATGTGGAATTAGAGGAAGAAGATATTCCCCCGCCGCCAGAAGTGAGAAGAGTCCTGACAAGCACCGTCTGGGAAACTAAAAGCGGACCATCGGGGCGATGGTATTACCGCGCAAGCCGGTTGGTGACGCTGGGGAAGGACCCCTCTGATGATTTTGTTTTGGAGTATTTCAACTCTACATCCGGGTTTTTCAGACATCCTTGCGGGTGCTTCTGACTGCTTGGCTGAAAATGATTGATGAGAAATCTACAAAGCTTAAAGAACTTTTTAAACAGAGTCAGACATCGATGGACATTATACTGGTGAAAAAGACTCTCACTTTTGCAGAGGACTCCTCCTCCCACTCAGCATAACAAGTCCCACCCCGACTAACATTACTTTTTTTAAATATATGGTGTTTTTTTTTTAGATGCTCTACTTTGATTTCTTTCATGTTATTTGCAAGTTAGCGTCCAAATGGTTGGAAGATAAGGAGGAAGAACAATCAATGCTGTATATAGTAAAGTGTGTCGCCAATGTAACCGGTTAGAACTCAAAGTGGCGATGAGGTCTTAAAATGTATGGAAAGGGTCTTAACAAAGGTCTTAAAAAAGGTATTACATTTGACTTCAGGATTCCTGCATATACCCTGAATTAGCATGAATTAACATTATAGCATATGTAACAATAGTTAAGAACACAGTTCTGGCTGATTTGGACAATCTTGGAGTGGTTTGGGGAGTTATTGAGGAAGTCAAGGATCAATTTCAGAACCAATGTTTGTAGTTGTTTTGCTTGACATAATCACAGTGCTTCACCTGCAGATGCCCTGCTGGCACCTTTTATCCAGCTCTGCAAAGTTGCAGTCCTTTTAGCTGCCTCCTTCAGATTTCTCTCTCTCTCTCTCTGCTTCAGTCTCCTCTGTCTTGAAGGCATTCTTAAGCACAGAAATGTAACATTAGGCTATGCATAAAATAACCAAACGATTATTACATTAACTAATTTGAACAGTAATTCACATCATCATCTCATAACAAAATAAGCTAAGGCAACTACTTGCATTCAGTGACTTGATTTTTTAAATGAAAACCAGGGATATCATTTGTTTTGCGGTCCATATCTCATTAAAATATCTAATGTTAGTAACTATTAAAGAAAGAATGGGGACAATTCTGTTTTAATGTAGTTTGACCATTGTAACTGCTGTGCATACATGCTGATAAAATAGGGCTTCTAACTAATTACCTTAAATAAACTCACTAATTAATTAAACCAGTTCAATACGCATTATTCTTATTCTTATCATTCTTTATGAGCGCAGTAACGGTAAGGTATCTAATTACTTATCTAGTATTCCATCACATAATAACAGAGATGGTCAAACTGAAGTAGAGACATGGCAGAAATCCTACAATGAAGCGGGACAGTGAAGGGGTTTTGTGATTTTAAGACTTTTTACAGACACTCGGCAGATTTGTGTGTAATTCTCTCACCAAGGAACAGTAAGTCTCTTACTTTTTTTGATAGCGTTTTTTTTTTATGTATGACAACTTTACAACTGGTAGAAAGTTAAGTACTTTTTCTGAGCAGATTTTCTTTAAGACTGTGACTCTTAACACACCATCCCCCCGAGAGCCAAACATACTCACCCCCTTTTCCACGCCCTCCCTGCAGCAGCTCAGGTGTGAAACCCCCATACAGAATGTCAGTCACTGTGTAAAACTTTTTATTTTCTTAAAGACTGTTTCTCTAAAATGCAAGTTTTGTGATTTTAACACTTTTTAGTGACACTCTGCAGATTTGTGTGTAATTCTCTCACAAAGGAACTGTAAGATACACTTTTTATGTATGCAAAACCTTAAACATTTCTGAAAATAAAATACTTTATCTGAATACATTTTCTTTTTAAACGCACTTTTGAAATTATTTATTTATTATTTCAGTGGAACAATCCAGTTTTTTGTGAACATCAATGCTTTTTTCTCTTTTCTTGTGTTACTAAGATACTTTTAGACACACTTTGGTGTATGCAACACTTAACAACTGGTAGAATATGAAGTACTTTGTAAGGAATTCGGTTTATTTTAAAGGCCTAGGCAGATTTTGGCTTTTTTTCTCTTGCCAAGATACTTTTAGACACACTTTGAGGTATGCAAAACCTTAAAACTAGAAAATGAAGTACATTGTCTGATTAGATTTTTTCTTAAAGACTGTTTCTCTAAAAGGCAAGTTTTGTGATTTTAAGACTTTTTACAGACACTCGGCAGATTTGTGTGTAATTCTCTCACCAAGGAACAGTAAGTCTCTTACTTTTTTTTGATAGCGTTTTTTATGTATGACAACTTTACAACTGGTAGAAAGTTAAGTACTTTTTCTGAGCAGATTTTCTTTAAGACTGTGACTCTTAACACACCATCCCCCCGAGAGCCAGACATACTCACCCCCTTTTCCACGCCCCCCCTGCAGCAGCTCAGGTGTGAAACCCCCATACAGAATGTCAGTCACTGTGTACAACTTTTTATTTTCTTAAAGACTGCTTCTCTAAAAGGCAGGTTTTGTGATTTTAACACTTTTTAGTGACACTCTGCAGATTTGTGTGTAATTCTCTCACAAAAGGAACTGTAAGATACACTTTTTATGTATGCAAAACCTTAAACATTTCTGAAAATAAAATACTTTATCTGAATACATTTTCTTTTAAACGCACTTTTGAAATTATTTATTTATTATTTCAGTGGAACAATCCAGTTTTTGTTAACATCAATGCTTTTTTCTCTTTTCTTGTGTTACTAAGATACTTTTAGACACACTTTGGCGTATGCAACACTTAACAACTGGTAGAATATGAAGTACTTTGTAAGGAATTCGGTTTCTTTTAATGGCCGGGTTTTTTTTTTAAACACTTGTTCAGTTAAACAAGGTTTTTTTTCTTTTTCTGATAACCTTACATATTTTAGTTATTTTCTGCTACCAAGATACTTTAAGATACACTTTGATGTACGCAACACTTAACAAAAGGGTATCATATGAAGTACTTGGTAAGGAATGGGGTTTTCTTTAAGGGGTGCAAAACTTTAGAACTGGGTAAAATATTCATTAATTTGTAATGAATTGAGTTTCTTTCTTTTGATTTTCAACATACTATTTGTACAACACTACATTGACGGGGAAGGGGGTAGCAATAAAGATAACACCATTAAACAGTTACACAACATAACATAAATAATATCGATAGCAGCGTCCCTAGCAACAAGTAACAAGTAGTTAATAATAATAAAAGACATTAAGAAAAAGGCATTTTAAACAGTCATTAAAAAGCAACACAATCTACCTGCATTGCATTACTCTAAACGTGTAATAACGTGCTTTAACCAGTAGGTGATTTGGGTTAAAAAGCTGTGAAGTTTACAGTGTTAACAAAATAAAATATACTGCTGTTTCTGGTTTAGTTTACGACGGATATATTTAGTTATTGTTTTGATATTTGTAACACAAAAGCGATGGAAAAAACCCACAGCAACAAAGAAAAGATGGTCTTAACATGACCCAGCGGTCAAGAAGTTAATAAAAAACAATAATAGCAAAACAAAATATTACTAACTTTATTGTGAAATTCAAATTGAACGGTAAAAGAATAGTTTCCGGTCTATTCTGAGCCCGATCTCTGTAGATAAAGAAAAATAAAGAACTACGACAGATGTGTAATATATTTAATGCAGCCGAACCATTTATTACAATGCATTCATGTGATGACTTTCAAAGAGTAAAGCAAGCACTGCTGAATAAAGTATGATTTTATCTTTTATGAAACGTTTTTGTTTATATGGAATGCAGTTGGAGGTCAACCAATCACAGAGCTTGAGAACTAATCACGGGGTTTGTCAAACAGAGCACATGGTGTAGTCCTAAACGATAACTGGGGATTCTGGGTAGTGTAGTGTCTTCTGCCATCCTTTACTCCGAAAAAATATTTGTTTCTGCGAATCGAAGGGGAAAAATACAAAAGCATTGCACACAATTTAAACCAATCAATGTTGTGTAATTAACAAGGATAATCTGGTGTTTTTTAGTCGATGAGTAGTGCAGATATCACTGTAAAATCAATCGACAGTAAGGGGAATACTTACTTCCGGGTGTACAATTCTCTGTTATCCAATGGGAATGGACGCTCACATTGCCTTTAAGGGCAGCCGACACAAACGAATGCCGTGCTTCCATGAGCGTCAAATCCCGCCCAGATGGGAATACATTGCAATCAGTTGAAAGCTATTTGAGTCCCTTTCTGAAGCTGAAGGAGCCTAGGAGCGTCACAACTGCACGCCACGGGACCCTGACCAAACGTCGCTCCTGGACGATTATGGAGTGAGAGTGTGTTGTTCCAACCCAGTCTCATGGCATTTCGTGTTCACCAACACGATTTGTAATCTATTGATTCGTGTTCACCAACACGATTTTCCCCTTTTTTTCGTGTTGCACAGCACGATTTTAAAAGCAATGTATTTCTACTGGTAATGTGTTTCGTGCCTGCAGGCTGCAGCACGTCTTTTTCTCCGGTCGGGTCGTGGAAGACCGGAAGCTGTGTGGTTCATAAAAACATGTTCTTACTCAATATCAAGCCACAGTTATTGCTTTTATTTTAAATCGTATAATTTCGGACTTTTGTTGCCGTCTGTGAGGAAAATAAATGGGGCTCAGAGCCTCAGAATACTGAAATCTGTATTTTTTAAATCTTTTTTCCTTCTAATTTGTTATTCTTTTCAAAATAACACACTGTTATTTACTCACCAATAACACACAATTATCCTTGCTTTTATTTATTGGTTTAATTCCATAATCTCGGGCTTTTTTGGCGTCCGTCAGGAACTGAATTTCAAAATAAAAATAACCGGAAACAGACGTAGGCATTTCGAGCGATTACCCAAGATCCTCAGCTATGGTTTTAAGCTCGCTGATTGGATGTTTTAGCCGCAATGCATGCTGGGATTTGGTGTTTATATGATATGAAATCCGGAAAACATTTTAAAAGAATAAAATAATACTTAATTCCGAGTGTTCTTGCTTTTCTCTTTGAAAGTCATCACATAACGGCATTGTAATACACGGTTCGGCTGCATTACATATTACAGATCTGCCGTAGTTCTTTATTTATAGAGCCCTGATTAGAAGACCTTTGGAAAAACTGAAAAAATAACGCCGAAACTGAATACTTGACGTGGATCATAAATATATCAACAATTAAACAACATCTTCAATTTCTCTTAACACAATACGTCTCCTTGCAGTATCAACACTAATTCGGCTGACTTTTACATTTGATCTAATTCATAGATAGGTTATATTTACACCATAATGGTGCACAGCTGATATAAAAGGACTGTAGTTTTTAAAGATATTACTGATTTTCTTTGAATGTAAGAATGTAAATACTGAGTCTGAAATAGTATAGCAATATGCTGTAGAATTATGTGAAAGCATGAATAAAACTACACATCTTCAGATGTTGTACATACATAAGTGTCCTACACTAATAATACAAAGTTATTATGGCTGTGTGTACCTTGTGTGCACCGCCTTGTGGTTAAAGCACGTTATTGAATTATTGTTTTTATGTGTTATATTTGATTAAAAAATATTAAGAGTACATACTTTCATAGGGGGAAAGTATAAATATAGAAATATAGAATATAAAAAATCAAGAAGATACTATAAGTGATCTCTACAATAAAACAGTTTAGTGCAGGATGTACAAAGATATTAATAGGAGGAGGTGCAAAACAGAAAAACGAATTAACCTTTATTTAAACATTAAATAACGGATTAAGGGCTTCTTTTAAATAAGAAAAAAACTTTGGGGGTATCTATCTACAGATAAATATTAAGCCTGACAAAGTACTTAACGTCTAATATATTGCTTTCCTGCAATGTTAACTATGTTGAAGCACTTCTTTTAACTGATATTATACACATTAATTATACTCTTATGTATGTAGATAGTATAAGAAATGTGCAGAATATGACAGTTTAATGGTGGAGGTACACACATATTGATAGATGTCTTGTAATGCACTGTTGAGGAACCTGTGACCCAAGTGTTTCATTCATTGCATAACTACACCGTAGTTGTATATGATAGGTCAATAAACCTTTGAAAATCTTGAAATGGATATGCAAAATAGCCATAATATACAGTCTTTAATTAACTATTAGTAGAGAATAATGAGTAATGAATATACTTTATTACTCGTTTCCATTCATGTCAATTGCAGATACATGTTTAGTCTTCTCAAGCACCAACTATCAAATATCTCGCCTGATTGTTGGCACTTGACAATCACCTTACCTGAATGTTACTGTAACTAAAGTCTGATTTAAGGGTTGTTTATATTTCACATCATTAATCAGAATCTGCAAAGTAACTCAAATAAATGTAGTGGAGTAAAAATACCAGGTTAACCTCTGAATTGTAGTGGAGTATAATTACAAAGTAACAATGAGCTGTCATGTGGGTATATATTAATGCTGCACATTATGGACACAAGCGATTTTCACCCATTTATTAATTATATGTTTTACATTTGATAACACCAATGTGTTTAATACTGGCAACTTCTAATTGTGGGAAAAACGAAAACGTTCAGTAGAGACGTCCCATAGAACATTTTGCAAAACACAATAGCCAGCATGTGTAGTTCTGGGGGGAGTTCGATTCCAGTTTTGGGAAAGTCTGGCGTGGTTTCGTTCCATTTCACACAGCTGTTTGACGCTCTGCTTAACCTTACGGGGACTGTAGTCCTAAACG
Source organism: Pogonophryne albipinna (assembly GCA_028583405.1). Lineage (NCBI taxonomy): Eukaryota > Metazoa > Chordata > Actinopteri > Perciformes > Artedidraconidae > Pogonophryne > Pogonophryne albipinna. Next base: position 10,205,221 of record CM053246.1, read on the forward strand.
ATAGCTGGGGATTATGGGTAGTGTAGTGTCTTCGGCCATCCTAAACTCAGAAATGTTGACAATCGCAATGATGCTCAAAATGTCCCTTATAGGCCTACGTCTGTTTCCGGTTATTTTTATTTTGAAATTCAGTTCCTGACGGACGCCAAAAAAGCCAGAGATTATGGAATTAAACCAATAAATAAAAACAAGGATAATTGTGTATTATTGCTGAGTAAATAACAGTGTGTTATTTTGAAAAGAATAACAAATTAGAAGGAAAAAAAGATTTAAAAAATACAGATTTCAGTATTCTGAGGCTCTGAGCCCCATTTATTTTCCTCAGACGGCAACAAAAGTCCGAAATTATACGATTTAAAATAAAAGCAATAATTGTGGCTTGATATTGAGTAAGAACATGTTTTTATGAACCACACAGCTTCCGGTCTTCCATGACCCGACCGGAGAAAAAGACGTGCTGCAGGCACGAAACCCATTACCAGTAGAAATACATTGCTTTTAAAATCGTGCTGTGCAACACGAAAAAAAGGGGGAAATCGTGTGGAACACGAATCAATAGATTAAAAATCGTGTTGGTGAACACGAAATGCCATGAGACTGGGTTGGTTGTTCCCACATGTTTGATTGTCATTCAAAATTAAAAATAAATAAAAAAATATATTTAAAAAAATATATTTTTATTTGTAATGAAGAAGGTAAATATTATATAATTGGTATCAGTAAAATGTATAATCTACAATAAAATCTCGTTTAAAATTGTTTTACGATATCTAAAGTTACTGATAAGTCACATGTTTCCTGCCTGGCCGCAGCGTGTATCACAGACCCGGCGGCAGACGTACATGTCTGGGCGGGCATTTGATTTACCAGGGCGGGCCCACCACGACACTTAAATTTCCCAGGAAATCTGAATTGTCAACGGGGGGGGCTGTTAGATGCTCGCGATTTGTCAACGGGGGGGAGGAGGGAGGCGCTCGTGAATTGTTGAAAGAGAGGGGTTTTAGGTTGCGATAAGGCTGTTGACGGTCTTATGTATCCATTGGTTGGTTTTGTGGCACATTTGTAACGCTGTGCCAACTTGGGCAAGCACGCAGGCAAACTTGAGCGCACACAGGGTGGAGAGGTGGAGTGAGGTTGAGCGATGGAGAGAAAGGGAGAGAGAGAGAGAGAGAGAGAGAGAGAGAGAGAGAGAGAGAGAGAGAGAGAGAGAGAGAGAGAGAGAGAGAACGAGAGGGGGAGAGAGAGAGAGAGAGAGATTGATCGAGGCAGAGAGCCTGTGCAGCGGTCTGCTTGCGCACAGAGCAGGAGTTTGTGAGAGAGCCGGCTTGAGAGTAAATTTCTCTTCAAAATATAATTGATTGCCAGCTGACTTGCTTGCTCGTTGGTACGTAGGCCTAACTGATTTCTTCTAATGTTCCTGCATCTGGCGCTGAGTTGCCATATTCCTTTCGTGAACCACTAGCAAGAGTAAACTAACTGACAGGCTGCTGTGCCGCGTCTCACTCAAAAACCCACACGACTCAACCCAGCGAAAAACCAGTCTTGCGCGCAGCCTTTCATTCAGAATTTCCTAGCAAAATAAAAAAATGATATTAAACTAATACAAAAATAAATATTAGGACAAAGCCCTACAAATAACAACAATAAACATAATAATAAAACAATAAAAATGTGGTATTCAGCCCTGATTAAAACAGCGGGCCCAAATCCTGGATGGGCGGGCCCAAATCCTGGATGGGCGGGCCCGGCCCCATGGGGCCCGCCCATGACGCCGGGTCTGGTGTATCATTACCCTCTCTCGTCCGGGCGGTAGAAAGGAGCCCTCAGCCAGAGCAGCAGCAGCCAACAAGCTGACTGTTGCTATCTGTATACTATGCCGCCGAAACAATTTCAGCCAATCAGCGTCGTCAGATCTGATGCTCAAAGGGCGCCGTGTCAGCGCCCTGGCCTGTGTGTCTGTGAGTTGTTTGGACTCGTATCCAAGGTGACGCTACAGTAGTTGTCGAGGATGGCTGCGTCTCGGTGCTAGTGGATCGCCGGAGCTGTAGATTAACATTTACATGCTTATTGTAGTTGTAAGGGCAATGCCTGTAGCACCATGGAGCATATGTGTGGGCTGGACCTGTATTTTACAGGAAAGGAGTGAGCAGAGGGTCGAGTTGTCGATTCTTGTTCAGTTTTCATCTTCCTCACCCTCTCAAACTTTGAGTTGCGTGCGCTGCTAAAGAGACGCGCTAGCATGGAAACCAAACAATGGTGTAGTTGTATTAAAGTCAGAGTGGAAACAGTCGTGAGTAAATCTGATTTTAAATGGGAATTAAATCATTTGAGTGTACCCAAAGCACCAGTGTGGGCCTACTGTACTGTTGCACAGTTTTGGAAGATTCATAGCTAACCACACTGAAGATTATGGATTATCTCATATTTTTAAGCCTCAATTTGTCCTCCCCCACCCTCTAACATCACCAGATAATTTAAGGGGTCATTTCTCAAACATTTCTTCCGGGGGAGGATCCCCCCGGACCGCCTTAGTATGGTTTGGTCCCTATTTCCATAGCCCCACCAAAAATATTTTCATATATTTGCATTTACAATGCATATTATTTTATGTTTATTCTTTCGTAATTGTATGTATACTGTATGTTCAAATGTTAAAACATCTCACTTCTGCACACTACTGTACTGAAGCTGCATTTCCACCACATGCTACGGCTAGACTTGTCTCGACTTGACTCACTTTTAGTACCAGGTGCTTTCCACTGCTTTTCCTCTTTCAACTGCGGAAAGTAGGCTACCTTGTCAGTGCAGGAGTTGACAATCAGCTATCAGAAGCAACAGCAGTTGAATGTTACATGTAAACTGGGATTTGCTGAAACATTTCATAGGCAAACACACTTTAAATGTTGCTGTTGCCCACTTACTTTTGTAAAAAATCTTGTTGTATCTGTAAATCAGCTCATAATTGTTTTCAGGTAAATCAACTTCAGAGTCAGAACACTGAACCCCTTATTTAAATCATTAGGTCCCAAACTTTGTTTAATGCACTAAAAGCCAAATCCAGAGATGTTTTCCCTCGTCCATTCATTTGACTGAGCCAACACCGGCCATCACTTTGCTGATTGGAGGAGGGGCTTATGGGAAAGGCAAGCGTGCACGCTCTATGGGCCCAGATATGGTACTTTTGCTCTTGAGAGTTAGGCCATTTTGGCTTCATGTGCCACTGAGAAACTTTCCTATGATTAAACGGGGTCCCATCTCCAATGCTGCATCCGAGTCTCTCCATCCATCAGGTCAGGAGAAACAACAGTTTATCCAGATGGTCTTCTGTAAACTGTCATACAATTTAGCTAATCATTTAGCTTGGTGTGTATTTTGCCCAGACAAAATGTTTCCATGTCTCAGCAGTTTGCTTGTTGAGTACTGTGGTATCCTGTGTCAAACAAAACTCCAAGAACAGTTGCCATGTTGTATAAAAAACACAGAACAAAACAAGATGAGCCTGTGAGTTATTTTTCAGAGCAATACAGTACACAGTACATCACATCGGCCTTTCTGTTTTGTAGTTATATTTGGCAGATTGACAGACAAAGCAATAAGTGGGAAATTATGAAAAGCAACATTGATTTTTTTGTAATGTAGAAGAATAAGTGGCAAAATGTAAGTAAAAATGATGTGTACAAATTCTGAAATGTTTCCATTCTTGACATAGTAGATTTCAATTAATAAAATAATGCTGTATTTCAGGTCTTTCTTACACTTAATTCAATGTGTCTAATTTTTATTCTATTCCGATGGCATGTTTTTAGCCCTACAGGGTTAAACAAATGTAAAAAAAAAAAGATGCAGTCATTCTATCAAGCTACGTCAGCCATGCCTCTCAGCTTTGTTAGTTACAGCTGGTAGATTTGTAGGTATTAAATTACCTGATCAGACACACATGTTGCTGTCATAGTGAGTAATTACTGTTTCCAAAATGTTGCCTTGAGCATCATTTTATATGTGCAGATTGTTCCAGCTTTGGTGGATGTGATCCTTACTGAATCTTTATTCTTGCAATTGTCGGTGACAAGAGTAAAATGCCTTTCATTGTGTTTGTGTTAAAGGTGGGGTAGGTAATTTTGGAGAAACCAGCTCGAGTGCGCTAGAATTTGAAAATACACAGCCGGGACAAATCTGCCACTTCCTTACAGAGCCCCTCCTCCAACACACACAAACGCACACATGACCAATGAGGGCACGAGATAAGTTTGTGCACAGATGGAAGGCTGACAGGCAGGTAGGCCATCCAGTTATTTTAGCCGGCCGTGCTTTTTACAGTACTACGGCTTCCACAGATGACATTTGTGACCTGCTCTATCGAAATCAGTCGCATTGACCCGAAGACACATTTTGAGTTGTATACACTGTTGGAAAGAGGAGATTCGTAGCTTTCTAATGATATCAGGATTGTTTTTGTACTCCAAATATTAAACAAAATATGTCACATTATATAATGACTGTCACCGAGTCATCATTTTGAGAAAAAGCCCTTCAAAGTTTTCTCTTCTCTGGAATCCATCGATCGGATTGATTATTAGCGGAGCAAATGATCAAAATACTACGGAGGGAAGATATTTTCGTTGGAGGGGAAGCTCGCGAGTGTGTGTGTATACGTGTGTGTGTGTAATTTTGCGTTTGTGTGTATTATGTTTGTTTCCCGGGGAAAACACTCACGAGAAACACCGGCTGTTGTTATGCCTGCTGTGACGTTAAATTACTCTGTTCTCCGCTTGTAATTATGCCGAAGCTTCAAAGTTGTATTTATCATTTGAATTTGCCGAAACAAGTTTAATATTCTGAAAGCCAAGACTTTGTTTATTTGAAATCAGATGTAAACAAACTGTAACGGACCCTGCCGTGTTATCTATGATTACTATACTCTTACATTCATAATTTCAGCCGGAGGGAGGGGAGGCGGCGCTGCGGAAGAGCAGAGTGCGAGTGAGATGTGCCTGTCTTGTAAATTGATTTACAAGCTTCAAAAATCTATTTATCGTGTGATTTTGGAAATAAAAGTTTCATATTCTGAAAGCCAAGACTTTGTTTGTTTAAAATCAAACAAAAACACCGAACCCCGAAAAAATTGTTTTTTACGTAAATCCACGTTTATTTTGAAATGAGCCGTTGCGACTTCCGACTGATTTCGATAGAGTGGGTCACATTTATTCATGGGTTTTTTAACAAAGCACTTAAGATATTCATTGCTATCGGGATGTTAAGAGCATTCCATGGAATATAACAAAAAGTGTATCTCGAGCCGGTTTCTCAAACTTACCTACCCCACCTTTAATGTCTGCAGAAGGCGAGCTGTATAGCAGAAAAGCAGGCAGCGAGGGATTGTCTTTTGGAGTATGACTACGAGAGTCGGGGCTCCTCTGCTGGCTCAGTGAGCTGCTGCAGCCCCCTGGAGTCTGACAATGATCTGCACTTCCTCGATGACCTCGAATCAAAGTTCAAGACCCTGGCTGAGATCTGTTCTCCACCGAAACCTCCAACAACTTTGAGACATCAAAGCATTGTCCCCCCAGAGGTGGATCAAATTGACCACGTAGCAGGGCTCTCATTGGAGATTAAAGCCAACAACTTATGTGGCAAGAGCCTAGAGCGCATTCAAGATGTCGGTATCAGTCAGTCCACGGATATTGTGAGATCCCACAGAGCTTCCACCGGCAGCATGCATGGGCAAACATCCAACAGTGTCATGGGATTCAATGGAACAGCTTCCAGCAGTCAGCTAGGCTGTCGTCACACAGCATCCAATGGCAGCCTCAGTCACCTCTTGTTAGTCCTGTTAGCTTGTGTTAGAAATTAAAATCAATGTTTGATAGCATAATGTAGCTTAAACATACCGTCAGTTTAAATGCTATTTTATTCTGGAAAAAAACGGAAGTTCTCAATACCAAGCTTTTATTCTGAAAATCCTTCATCTCCGGTTAGCATTTAGCATGTGGCTAATATACCATTTCCTATAGATGTGAATTTAGCAGCGAAATGACATGGAGTGATGCACACCGAAACCTACTGATTAACACTACAACTAATTGAACCAAGAGATTATTATTGCTGAATATTAAATGAAGGTACAGTTTATTTGAATACGTTATTGTTTACAGACGTGGGTAGCATGTGACAACATCCGGAACGACCGGAAACCAAAATGCTGTGAAGTATTTCCTGTATTTTTTAGAGTGTTGATTTCAGCGTTTCGAAATGTATTTAGATGAAAAGTCATGAAAGAGATGAGGAGAAGAGGCGTGTCTAGTTATACAATGAATGTACAATGTCGAAATCCTCCGTTTAACGCAATATCGGACACAGAAGAACGAGGGGGAAGTCTCCTACGTCACCACAGAGAGGAGGAGCAAACAGCCAGCAAGCGGGAAGGACGAATGCTTGTGGGCTCTCTTCTGGACGGCCGACCACTGCGAGAGGAAGCTGCAGCCTTTCTCTCCTGACTGAACAATCTTCTGCTTGTAACATAACCGCGCCTTTTTTATTAATTAAAGTACCCATTTGAAACTTCTCAGAGACTCCATTTAGTCTCCTTTTTAAAGCTTCTCTCCTGGACGCGAGAATAACGAACACAGTTATCACTTGCTGCCCTCTCCTGTTCAGGTGATCGTACCACAGCAGCAGCAGCCTGTCTACGACATCAGCTCCACTGTGATGCAGCCGATGAACTACATAGTTCAACCACAGCTGCAGAGCACCATGCTGCTGGCTGAAGCTCCTGTCAGCAGCCTGCAGACCATGATTCTGTACGAGGGGAACACTGCTGGGTCCCTACCTCTTGGTACAAACAAGAGGCGACAGAGTGGCAGAGTAGGACCAGGGAGAGGGGACATGAATCCTGTGCTGATGCCAGTACTACATTAAAAAAAATAGCTGATTCATGAGGTTCATGCTAACATGAGATGCTGCTAAAGGTGCTCCATTCTGTACAGTTACCATTAGACTGATTCGAGAAATTAGATGAGGCAGATTAGAGTTATGGTTAATAATCTATTAGTAATTAAAGGATGCCAGTAATGATGACAGTTATTGTGTTGAAATTACCTTATTCAAAAGGAAACTGCAAAGTTAAATGCACATTAAATAATTTAGAAGAAGAAAAAAAAAAGTGTTCAATACACTTCTTTAAAAGTATAAAATGTTTTATTCTTAGATCTTATTAAGGCTAAAACCTAATACAATGCATATTATTTTATGTTTATTCTTTCGTAATTGTATGTATAATGTATGTTCAAATGTAATGTTTAAATGTTAAAACATCTCACTTCTGCACACTACTGTACTGAAGCTGCATTTCCACCACATGCTACGGCTAGACTTGTCTCGACTTGACTCACTTTTAGTACCAGGTGCTTTCCACTGCTTTTCCTCTTTCAACTGCGGAAAGTAGGCTACCTTGTCAGTGCAGGAGTTGACAATCAGCTATCAGAAGCAACAGCAGTTGAATGTTACATGTAAACTGGGATTCTCTGAAACATTTCATAGGCAAACACACTTTAAATGTTGCTGTTGCCCACTTACTTTTGTAAAAAATCTTGTTTGAGTGAGAAAAAAAGACAATAATGATGGCAGTTAAAAGGTTTGAATATCAAATGGATAATTCAAAAATATATTTTTTTAATGTCTTTTTTGTTTAGGTTTTGTCAGCTAGCCTTATAATGAGTGAGGAAATGCAGGAAAAGGTTTCAGATGACACATCATCTGATTCCAGTTGTCTTTTCAAGCACTAGATGGTAGCACACAACACACTAGAAGACAGCAGAGCAAAGTATCTGTTTTTAAAATGTTTAAATGCTTGAACTGATGAGGTTAATGTATTCCATGATGTGGAGGGTATATGGACGCAGGAAACAGGTCTGTAGTCACAGTCGAGTTTACAAGGTCTGGTGGAGTGTAATTACTGGAAATTATACATTAAAACCAATGTCCTAGGTTGTAGCTGTACAATCTGTACTGTAACCTAAAATTGGGCAATCTTTTTGGTAAGTTCATTATGTAAATTTTGGTTGATTTTGAGTCATTACTGGTGCTATTTTGGAAATGTTCTGTTTCAGTCAGTGTTGAAGACGGTTTATTGTAAAGAGTTGTGCTGATAAACTATTCCTGTGATTGGTTTGAACTTGTCTTTGTGCCACCTTACATAATGTTTCTGACAGATGCTCTGGCATTTTACTCCACCCTTCCTAAATCCCCTCCTGTTGCTTTAAAAAAACGAATTATCAACTGTATTCAACTGGCAAACTAGCTCATATTCAGGATATTTATTTATTTATTGAATTCATAAAATAAACCTCTACTCCGGGAGATCGGGAAGAAAGCCCACAGGATTATCAGACACTCCCCACCCCAGTAACAAACTGTTCTGTCTGCTGCCGAGGCAAGGCGGTACCACAGTATCAGGACAACACTAGATTCAGGAACAGTTTCATGCCACAGGCAATAAGACTGATAAACTCCCAAGCTTACGCTATTTGTATTGTTTTTTATTTGTTTTATGTCTTGTTTTTATATGTGTTGCTTTGTTGGAGGGGCCTGTGACTTAAGTTTTTCGTTGCATACCTACACTGTAGCTGTGCATATCACAATAGATCCTTTGAAGCCTTCGAGCCTGTAATGTTCAAGGGCGATGATCAGCCTAGCTGATGGGTGGTGTGTGCAACACACCTGCAACAGTGCAATCAAACTTAATTAAACAAAATTAAATGTGGACACTTTAACGTAAGATCTCTATTACCTGAAGCGCTAAATTACTTATTATCAGGCACAGGCCCCGGAGGTGGAGTCGCAGCCATCATCGACTCAAGAACCCTACACTGAAACTGAATTATAACTCTTTTGGAAGCCTTGTTCTTAGTCTCCAGTTTTTTGTTGTTGCGGTGTACCAGGTAAATTGAGCACTGAGCTCAGTCTGTCCATATATTCCGCTTTATCTGGAAATGTTTAATAACTTTTAATGTCCTGTTCCTGGACCACAAGCCATAAGGCAAACATTAGTCTACCCACCTCGAAAGTGCTATAGCTATAGGAAAGAGACATACATAACTAGTTTTATGAGTCAGGAAAGAATGCATAAGAAAGGGGGTGGAGTTGCTATTCTGTTCAATGATTCCCTTCAATGCAGGAAGACATCTTATGGGAACTTTGCTTCTTTTGAATATGTGGCCCTTCAACTGAAATGCTCCTCTCGAGCTCTGTTCCTAAATATCTATAGACCACCCAAATACTGTGCAAGCTTTTTTGATGACTTTACTGAACTGCTGTCTATAGTGTGTATTGACTTTGACCGTCTAGTCATTGTTGGTGATTTTAACATCCATGTTGACAACCCCCAGGACAGAGGGGCTAAAGAACTGTTTTGTGTTCTTGATAACTATGGACTGACTCAGCATGTGACGGAGCCCATGCACAATAAGGGGCACACTCTGGACTTAATTATCTCAAAGGGTCTGAATATCTCTAAGGTTGTGGTGACTGATGTTGCATTCTCTGACCATTCCTGTGTTTTCTTTGAGAACTCTATTTCTGTTCACAAAAATGTTCAAAAAGAGGTAACCACAAAGCGATATTTAACTGAAAACACTAGGGAAATGTTTACTCAGAATTTTTCTTCCACACTTGCCCCTGCTAACATCTCAGTAAATTAGCTAGTAGATCATTTTAATTCAAAAATTAAAAATGTTATAGATGCCATTGCTCCAACTAAGGTAAAGGAAGTGATTGGCAAGAAAATATCTCCATGGAGAAAGGCCATGACCGTGAGAGCAGAAAAAAGAGAGTGTCGAAAAGCTGAACGCAGGTGGCGAAAAACAAATCTCCAGGTTCATTTTGAAATCTATAAAGAGAGACTTGGCCTTTATAATTTGGAATTGAAAAACGCACGACAGTCTTTCTTCTCTGACATCATTACCAAAAACAAAAACAACGCACGTGCCTTCTTTACTCAGAATTTTTCTTCCACATTTGCCCCTGCTAACATCTCAGTAAATGAGCTAGTAGATCAGGGGGTCACAGGTTCAAACCACACTGCAGTCAGCATGTCGTTGTGTCCCTGGGCAAGACACTTCACCCCAAATTGCTCCTGTGGGAATTGCCCACAGTACTGAGTATGTTAGTCGCTTTGGATAAAAGTGACATGTAATGTCATTTAATGTCTCACTAAAAAATCAATTAGAAAGCTGCAACTAATTCAGAACGCCTTACACTGGCCTAACTAACCTAACCTGGATATGTTTGAGTTAGCCGGTTGGCCTAATCCAAAACATACGCACTCTCGCTAAACAGTACTACGACGCGGGTTATCAAGTGGATCACTCAAGCCAGCCGTGTCGTATCTAGTTAGGTGCCCGTTCACATGAAAGGGGTGGTATTTGGAGCATTCGACCAATCACAAACATGGAGAAGCATACTGACAGCGTAGCGTCATACTTCCCGAATGAAAAGTCAACTATAATATTAGACATTGAAGAAGTTAAACTTTAAACATCCATGACTCAAACACTTGATCCAGGATCAAAGCCACAGAGCTGCACCTGCAAGGTGAATACAGCTGGTAAAAGAAAAAGTGTTTGAATGCGTACATTAACAGGTTTATGATATCACTGCCCCGTCTAAAACACGAGTGGATCTGACTTTAATTACATTTGTCTCGAGTGTTTCGTCAACTTGTGTTGCTTAAAATAATACTTCTGCATATGTGACACTGTGAGTGTTGCACGGCCAGATACGGCTCAGCTGACTCAGATAAGGAAATATATGATACATTATGATGTAATATGCCGCGGACTGTACTTAATGTTACTCTGATCCGGTTACTCATGTTGTGGCAGATATTTAAGTAAGCTTTCTTAACGCTAATGTTATAATAGTCAGATTGCTCTGAAGATTGGAGGTGATATTCTATTAATGTTCACGTTCACACAGTCGGTGATTTTTGCCGACCTTCTTTCCTGCAACGGCAGTTTTTCTGTATTTCCTTTCTCCTGTAATATGACTTGATCGCTTTAAACTCCGCACACTGAGCTCTGATTGGTCAGCAGGCAGTGCTTTCACTGAGTTGAGCTCTTAGCCTGCAACCTAACCTGGTCCCGACCAGGTTAGCCGCACACCTAAGTTACCATGGAGATCTAGCCTGCTAAAAAGAGAACCAGCTTCGTAGAACCGGAAAGCCGGCGTTTTCCCTGAATTTAGCCGGCTAAGCGAAAATCCTGCTTCGTAGTATACCCCCCAGGGCTCCGTAGTATCCTGTTGAAGGAACGGTGATTATTATAAACAAGGGGAATTTAGCGATCACAACGAAAACGGCCAAGACACACTTTGAGCCCAGAAAACGAATGTTATTAAGGGCTGTAAATATGATAAGCCTGTGTCTAAAATGGACAACATTGTTAGGAGATTTAAACTATACAGTGATTCTGCACTGCGAGTTTGTTTTTTCAAATCAGCTGCTCTTCATTTTTTCCCTGCTATATTTGACGAGTGATACAAATATTTTTTACCACAAGTTCTTAAGAAAACTTACATTGTTGGACTTGGTACTAGTTTGACTTCTACCAGAAATAAAATGAAGTACTTTACTGTGTACTTTGTGAGTAATCCTCTGTCAAAGTCCCCTCCATAGTAGGGTACATAATGCATGTTTTTCTGCTATCTTTGATGAATGATAAAAATACAATTTTACCATTAGTTCTTAATGAAATTGATACTGTTTGACTTTGTATTAGTTAGCATACTACTTACAATACATTGAAGTACTTTTACTGTCTATTTTTTGAGAAACACTCTGTCAAAGTCACCTACTGATAACAAAATCAGTAAGTGAGTTTGATGAGGGAATTCTTTTTTGTTGCCATTAGTTCTTCGTGAGATTAATCCTGTTGGACTCAGTACTAGTGAAACTACCCCCACAAGTACTATGAAGTACTTACTGTGTACTTTTCCAATAATCCTCTGTCAATGTCCCCTCCTGAGAACAAGAATGCATGTTTCTTTGCTATTTTGAATAAGCGTTAAACAACCTTTCTTCAAGAGTCTGATATTGTTGGACAGAGTATTTTAAGAGGATGGTAGACTTGATATCAGCAATACTTCCAGTCAGTACTCCAGCAGCAGCATTTTACACCTTGGAAAGTCTTTAGAGTCTGGCCTGGATAGCTGGTCTATCCTTCAGCAAAGTGACACACTCTGTCACTCTTGTTGGCCTCTAATGATGCTGCTGTCTTTTAATATAAATGATTATTTCTCTGCAGTTCATTCCTCGCAGATTCTTCCATCAGTCCCAGTCATTGCATGTCAGTCAATAGAGCTTCGAAAAATGTGTCCAATTAAAAAAAATGTTTTTTTGTGAGTGAAAGCCAGAGCTAAATTATAGATTGTTTGATTATGTAATTACAAGGTGAGAGAAAATAAATCCACATCCTCCTATGAAACCTATTTTATTTACTTGTCCATGTTATACTTATACTTACTTGTATTGGAACATTTGCATGTTGAACTACATGCTGGTATATCTTCCCCAGCCTCAAGGAAATACATTTTAAAAAAAAATCTTCATAATTTAAAAAAAATGATTAAAATGTATAAATTAATAATGATGTGTGCAAACATTTCAGATTTAAATATAAAATGAAAAAAAAGTTTACTTTTGAAATGATTTCTCACAAAAACCTTTCTAAATTATATTAAATTATTAAAAAAGGTTTAGTCAATATATGTTTTTCTGCCTAAAATAGTTTAAATTGAACGTAAACTATATCAAACACCACATGCATGGCAATTAACCCAATTAACCAAATTAACCAATTTGGGCCCGCTATTTAAATTGACTTTGGTTAGTTAATAAAAATATTGATATTATATATATATATAGACTCATTCTACCATTTAGGGTACATTCCATGTCCATTGATGTCCATTGATGATAATTATATTTATTCTAACTATTTTCTATTTTCAAAAATATCATGTTTTGCCTATTTTTGGAAAGCATGTTATAATATCACACAAACATTATGTGCATCCTATGCTTCATTTAGCTTGAAATGTGTCATGATGTTCTTAAATTGTCAGTTTTTGCTATGTCCGTTTTTCAGTTGAGGGTGTCTTGGTTTAAAAGTAATGAATACAAACCATTAAAGTAAATAACAACTATTATTCATTTATTTCAAAAGTCTAAATACTAAAGAATAATAATATTTTTTTAAATGATTTCCTCCTTTAAATCATTTAAATATCTGTCAGGAGAGAGCTCCCCTCCACCTTTGTTGTAGAAACATCTTCTTCTTATATCCGTTAGCGCAGCTAGCACCAGGTGCTAATAACAACAGCGCCGGTATCCCCCACTTTCATCACTTACAGCGCCCATCGTACAGGGCAAATGAAAAGTGTAACCGGGGTGAAAAGGGTGTTACCTTTACTTAATTATCAATGTTGTTACATCAAGGCCAACAATTAGGATGAGCACCAACGGTCAAAAATGTTTTTCCCCCTCCCAGAGCTGCCAGCCACCCCCCCCCCCGGATCTGGCACCCTAGGCGAACATCTATAACTGCAATGCTAACGACAGGCCCTGATTCCCCAGGGTCAAGACCCTGGTGGTCCGATTGAACAGAAGGATGACTGTGGCCCTTTCTTATTTCACTAATTACCCCTCCTCGACTCCTCGAATCCTCGGTCCTCCGGTAGTGACCCGGAAATGGATTTCAGCGCGCCATCTAATTTCTCTAAATACACTTCGAGGATCGAGCATCGAGGAGGCTCTCTGGAGGAGCTATAATCGAGGATACACTGATGGGTCCTCCGCGCCAGTCCGTGGATCCTCCGCGGATCTATTTCCGGCAACAGAGATGTTTCAAAGAGTCGTGTCGCACAGCCAGACTTATCTCAGCCAATGACAGCTCTGCATGCATCCCCTGGATATTATTTTATTGACTGCTTTCATCGCGACCTGATCGTGACCCGATGTTTCCAGTGAGAACAGCTGTGAGGTCCGCAATGTGTATAATATATCACTCATTATAACAGGCCTACATTACTTTCTTTATTTGTTTGCTTCAGTTTAGTAGATATCTACAAACAAAGAGTCGATATTTTTTCTAAAACCATTTAGTGCTTCACATAATAAAATACACAACGGCTGTATCTTGATATATATATATATATATTATATGCTTTAGGAGCTGTAGGTGTGTGTTGTACAGTGTGTAGGTGCATGTTGTACAGTGTGTGTATGTGTGTGTGTAGATGGGGCGGACAGACGGGTCTCAGTTGGTTTGGTGTCCTCTGCTTACTTTTAATACTTGTAAATAAAACTTTTGGCCCGTAATTTGTTTTCCTCATTGTAGCGACCAGAGAGGGGGGGGGATATATCCAGTCTCTGATAGTGTTACGTTATTATGAGAGTGCTCTCATACTTGTTTGAATCTGAAATTGTATATATTTATATAAATATATATATAATAAATATATGTGTGTGTGTGTGTATATATGTCCGCATCTGTAGCCTGTTATTGTCTCATTATACCGCACTGTCAATTAATTAAAAGTAAATATATAAGTCATCATGAAGACATCTTATTTATAGACAGTGGAAGAGAGCCTCTTGTAGACAGGTCCAAGAGCTGCTCTTTGTATGGCTTTGCCTGACTGACTATTTTATGAGATTTTGCCAACACCCCTAAATGCAAGACTGCTAGCCTATCGCCTGCCTCTCACACCTTACGGCTCAGGATTTTGAGTCTGAAGCCTCCTCCATGAACCCTTTTAGCCTTGGTCATTCCCCAACGAATCCCTCCTCCAGACCCTCTGCGCCCACCCTGCTGGACTCTTTTGGGGATGTGTGATGATCCTTGTTTTTGTGTTTAAATTCCTATTCAATATTTAGAAAATTATTGTTTGTTCTATTTCGTATAAGGCTTCGCCCTCTAAGGCTATCGCTATTGGGTAATCCCACTGCACGTGTGCAGCACTGACAGACTTAATCCACGCCCACCTATGACGTGGGCCCCACCTCCGGCCTCACTTCTGTATAAATAGGAAGTAGGCCCGTCCAACTGCTCCCACTTTTCTTCAGCACTCCGTAGTGGCAGAAGCACTGTAGCAGGCACATTAGAAAACAAAGATTCCTCCCGTAAAAAGCTTTGTTTCTAGTGGAAAGATGGAGATGGGGCAGGTAAGTCAGGGCTGCGTCCGGAATTGCCTTTCATGTGAGACGGGCTACATAATGAGTTTTGACAAACACTCACAGTGTGAGTCCTGCTTGGGATTAAAGCATGCGAGAGCTGCTCTCGCCCTACAGGTGTCATGCTCATTATGTGCCTGGCTCCCTCTGGCCCTCAGACAGCAGAGAGCGGACGCTCTCGCTGCCGCTGAGGTCGGGGATGATTGGGCAGTCCAGGAGGCTTACTCCGTGGACAAGTCCCTAGATTTCCTGGGTCCGAGTGGAGGACACGAGTCGGATGACTACGCCCCCTCCATTCATGGATCACCAGGCGGTTCCCCCATCATCTCTCTCCTCCGGACGGAGGAGGCAGAGCGGGGTCCCGGTCTAGGTCCGGCAAACGGACCAGTGGTCTCCCTCTCCGCCAGTCACGGCTCTGCCATCGATTGGCGGAATTCTCCAGGAGCTCCCGGAGATTATCGCTAAGGCAGCCGCCTGGCGAGATCTCCCCGTTCCCCCAGCTCAGGAGAGCGCGTTTTCGGATGATATGTCCGGGGTATTCTCCCAGGATCAGAGGGTCAAGAGTGACCCGATCTTGCCACGCTTCCCGCCCATCAGGAAGTACCAGGAGGGAGCGGCAGCGAACCCCAGGACATTGAGGGCTCCTATATCCACATACACTCCTCTTACTAGGGTGGAGGGATTTACGGATAAGGATTTTCCGACCGTGCCTCCTCTGGAGCCGAGCCTCACAACGTTTTTTGGAGCTAAGCAGGCCAGCACGGTTGCCGGACGGCGACCCATGTTGACTGCCTCCAGGGATCAGTTTGTTGCCCGACAGACCGACAGGATGCACCAGTGTGCTTACCAGGCGTCATCGGCGGCAAACAATATTGCGTTGCTGGTAAATTCCATGGTTCGTATAACTGAGCAGTCCGACACCATGTCCTCAGTGGAGGCTGAGGAGATCGGTAAGGCGGCCAGCACTGCACTCACCCTGAGCGCGGCAGTCGCAGTTTCGCAGGCGCGGATTACGACATGGGCGACTCAGGTCCACCGGTACCTCTGGCTGCAGCAGGGATCTATACCGGAGGGTGCAGGGAAGGAGCTGATAGAGGCTCCAATCAGTCCGGACGGATTGTTTGGACCTCAGTTCCACACCATGGTGGAGTCAATGAAATCTGCATCGGAGCAAGCAGACGACATACGACGTCACGTCGGCTGGCTTCAGCCGGTCAAACGTCCCCAGCAACAGCAGCGACAGCAGCACCTGCAACAGTCTCAGCAGGTGCAGCGCGGGCAACGGCGAGATCAGCAGCGGCGCCAGAATCGCCCTTCGGCGGCTGCGGGGGCACCGTCCCATACCTCCGCTCCTCCGCCACAGAGACAGAGTCTCCAGGCGGCGAGTCGGAGAGGAACGAGGAACCCCCGCTCCTGGTCTGCTCCTCCGAGAGAGCCTCCGAGGAAGCAGAGCCGAAAGTGACTTTTTGGGGGGGATGTGCGGGAGTACATTTTCAATAAAAATGTTGAAAATTACAACAGTGTGTCTGTAGCAGCTGTTTCTCACATTTCCCCCACACTAGTCAGGCCGGCTGTTGTTAATCGGTCGGTTAACAGACAGCAAGGTTCGCTGCATAAGCCAGCTGTTTGTAACCTGTGGGTTAACAGACAGCTGGGCTCGCCGTTTGAGCAGGCTGCCTCTGACCTGTCGGTTAGCAGGCGGCAGGGCTCGCTGCACAAGCCAGCTGTATATAATCAGGCGGTTATTAGACAGCGGGGCTTGACGTGTAAACCTGTTGCCTCTGGCCTGTCGGTTAGCAGGCAGCACGGTTTTTCCTCTGTCCCAGGTGTGCCTACTTCACACGGTCGTAATGAGCCTGTTATTTTGCGCTGTGTGAATAGCACTGCACACACCCCCGCTCATTCCTCAAGCCGGGGTGAGATGCAGTGTGTGGAGACCCCGTCGCAGCCCTTTCGGGCAGGGCCCCCCTTGGGTTGCTTTACAAGCAACAGCGGCAAGGGCTCTGGCATGGCTCGTCACCATGACTACCACAGTACAACAAAAACAGGTTTGCCCGCTCTCGGAGCATTGCTCAGAGTGGCGGCGGATATGTTTGATGGACAGATGGATGAGCAGGCTGATCAGCAGAGGGTACTCTCTGCAATTTGCCTCCCCCCCCCCCCCCCCGCAGTTCAATGGGATTCAGGAAACACTTCTGTCATCCCAAGAATAGTGTCTTGCGCTCCAGGCGGAGCTGCAGGAACTCCTGGTAAAAAGTGCGATTTCCAGGGTTCCTCAGGGGGAAGAAAATCGGGTTTTTACTCCCGTTATTTTCTTATCCCGAAAAAGACCGGGGGAATGAGACCCATCCTCGATCTGTCAGCATTCAACAGGGTGATAATGAAAAGACCTTTTCATATGCTGACAATCAAGCAGGTGCTGGAGTACGTTCACCAGGGGGACTGGTTTACGTCAATAGACCTGAAGGATGCCTACTTCCATATAACCATAATTCCGGAACACAGGAAATTCCTGCGTTTTTCATTCCAGGGAATATCGTACCAGTTCAATCGACTGCCGTTCGGATATTCCCTGGCTCCTCGCACTTTTTCAAAGTGTGTGGAGACGGCTCTGGAGCCGCTACACAGAGGAGGGATGAGGGTGTTATTTTATCTGGACGACCTGCTGTTGCTGGCTCGCTCCAAGGAGGAGGCTGCTTTACAGACGATACAGCTCGTATCTCATCTGTCAAGTCTGGGTTTCATTGTCAACTGGAAGAAGAGCTGTCCTCTTCCATCCCAGGTTATCGTTTATCTGGGAGTGGAATTGAACTCAGTCCGCATGAGAGCGCGACTCTCACAGCAGAGAGTGGAGAAAGTGACAGCTCTCCTCCGGCGCATCACACCTTGCAGGGTGGTGACGGCCCTCTCCGTGATGCAGCTGTTAGGCATGATGTCAGCTGGTCACGTGGTGATCCCTTTGGGACTCCTTCACATGAGGAGAATCCAGAGGTGGTTTATTCGCCTGCGTATCGACCCCGGTGTATGGTGTACGTTCCCCCTTCCGTGGGTTCGGATTTAGCCTATTGGAAAAATCTCCACGTCCTGTCAGTGGGGGTTCCCCTGGGCAGAGTGACGTCACACACCGCGGTGTTTACAGACGCATCTCTCGCAGGCTGGGGAGGAACGTGCATGTCCCAGGCAGTGGGGGGACAGTGGCCGGCTCACATGTCTCTCCACATAAACGTGCTGGAGTTAATCTCCGTATGGAGAGTAATCCAACACTTCACTTCCGTTGCTGTTCAATCAGCATGTGTTGATTCGGACAGACAACAAAGCAGCGGCGGCATACATAAATCGCCAGGGAGGCGTACGATCAGCGCAGCTGCTGAACACAGCCAGACGACTGCTGAACACAGCCAGACGGCTGCTGTGTTGGGCGCAAACACACGTACTCTCTATCAGAGCGGTGTTTATTCCCGGCGTGTTGAACAGAGGGGCGGACTTCATGTCCAGAGGAGGTCCTCGACAAGGGGACTGGAGCCTCCACCCCGAACTGGTCTCCCAGGTATGGAGCAGGTTCGGGAGAGCGGAGGTGGATCTGTTCGCTGCACACGAGAACTCTGGTTCTCCCTGAGAAGGCAGGACCACCCCCCCCTGGGCGTGGACGTGTTCGCACACAAGCCGTGGCCCAAGGTGTTGTTATACGCTTTCCCACCAGTCCCTCTGATCCCTCGGTTCCTGGACCGAGTGCAGGAGGAGAGACTGACAGCAATCTTAATAGCACCGGAACGCACGGGAGCGTCCTGGTTTCCATGCCTACAGCGGATGCTGTCAGGGAGACCGTGGGAAATGCCGTGGCGCAGGGACGCTCTCTCCCAGGTGGAGGGAGCGATCAGCAGTCACCCAGTATTGGGCCAACGTTTGTGGGCATGGCCCCTGAACGGGAACATTTAGAGGGGATGGGCCTCTCTAAAAATGTTATCAGTACCATTCAGGGTTCAAGGGCGGCGTCCACCAGGGCATCCTACACAGCCAAATGGACAGCGTTCCAGCACTGGTGTGTAGGGAAAAGCCTGGACCCCGTTAGGTGCCCCCTCCCTCACGTACTGTCGTTCCTCCAGACATTACTGGACAGGAATTTGGCTTATAGCACGGTAAAAACGTACGCTGCTGCCATTTCATCTTGCCACGTAGGATTTGGTGTCAGCACGGTGTTTAGTCACCCTCTGACAACACGGTTTCTACGAGGAGTACGGAGACTCAGACCGGTGTCACGCGCTTTGGCGCCTCAATGGGATTTGGCGTTAGTGTTATGCGCACTGAGTAAAGCTCCATTCGAACCTTTGGATCAGGTTCCCCTGAAGTTCTTATCAGCCAAAGTAGCTCTGCTATTGGCTCTGACATCAGCTAAAAGGGTGAGTGAGTTGTCTGCTCTCTCTGTGGCTCCGTCATGTCTACAGATCCAAGGAGATGGCAGCTCAGCTGTTTTGCGCCCTAACCCGGTTTTTATGCCAAAGGTGATCACAAGCTCTTTTAGATCAAGAGTGATCACTTTGGATGGTTTCCTCCCTCCTCCTCACACATCGGAGGAAGAAGCCACATCTCATCTCCTCTGTCCCGTAGGTGCGCTGTCATGCTATATTGCATGCACAGCCACGTTGCGCAGGTCCCAGCAACTGTTTGTGCATTACAGAGAGCACTCAATAGGGCAGCCTCTGTCTGCACAGCGCCTGTCACACTGGTTGTGTGAGGCTGTATCACAGGCGTATGTCTACTCTGGGGTGGATCCCACAGAAAACATCAAAGCGCACAGCACCAGAGGAATTTCAACCTCTATGGCGTTGCACGGAGGGACAACAGTGGAAGACATTTGCAATGCTGCATCTTGGTCTTCTCCCTGTTCTTTTATTCGTTTTTATTTGAAGGATGTCTCCCATTCCTCTCTTACACATTCAGTACTGAGTGTTCTGTCAGATTGAATAATGTCGGGGACTAAATGGCGTGCCCTCTCTCCTGCCTGTCGGCAGTCAGAGAGCTGCCCCTTTTCTTTCCCCCCTCTTTTATCGTTTTAACAAGTGGGATTGTTATCTCTACTTTTTTTAAACGACGGGTATTCACCTCCATTCCCTTAAAGAGAATATTCATTTTGAATAATGCTATATTTCCAGGGACTGTGATGCTCCTTTCTTTTCGCATGGGTTATTAATTGAGTAGATGTGTTTTTATACTTCTGGTTACGGATGGACCAGTGGGGCGTGCAGTGTGCGAACTATACCACGGTCTCCGGGGGAGCCGGGATTTTTTTTTTTTTGCTGGGGGTGGGGGGGGGGTAAATGCTGATCCGTGCATTAATAGCAACAGCACAGACATAGGCCTATTATAAAGAGAAAATCTGTTGCACACGGGGTGGTGCCACAGGTCTACATTTACATGAAACGTCCCGATGGATCATGTTCATGTCAACAGATTTCCCGAGCATGTATGGGCTACGCAAACTTCAATCAACTTGATAATAAATAATCCACGGACCACCAATGTAACGTTTGACTGTTTAATTAAATCAACTTAAAATGCCTCAAAAACAGGCTACATTGTTTCACATGGGCTATAGCCTATTATGGCTGTAGCCTACACAGAGCCGAACACACGCGATAAGAACAGCCAGCGGCACCAACCATGAACAATATTAATATTAATAATAGCTATAGCACAACACAACCCTCTCACTGCCTGGAGAGACGCGACGCCACAGACACAACACAACGATTCTTGATCAGGTTGTTTGGCCGTCTTTTTAAAGAAATTGCCCAAGGTAAGTTGTTTTTTTCTTTTCGACATGTCAGCAGCAGCAACAATGCCTGGTAAACATGCAGTGCTAACTAAACGAGCTTGTGAGTGAGTGGGTAGTGGGTGGTGGAGCTGCGGGCAGCGTGCAAGCAGGCAACACTTTTTTCATGAATCATAAACTCTAAATATAATTTTATTTCACTTATTTTACACCTTCGAAAAAAAAAACATGCCCAAAATGGAATTTATTTGGTCATCATATCAGTATTTTAGAGAGCTCCCCCCAAATTTCACAAACCATGTTCCCAGGGGAGCTCATGTCACCACTAGGGGAGCTATAGCTCCCCCTGCTCCCCTCCAGTTCGCACCCTGGGGGCGTGGACTACATCCTGCTTCGCCCTTAACCCAATAGCGATAGCCTTAGAGGGCGAAGCCTTATACGAAATAGAACTGGGGTTACGTACTGTAACCCAGCTTCTATGAGTATAGGCACAGCCCTCTAAGGTTCGGGCCCCACTGGCTCCGCGAATAGCTGAAGAAAAGCTGTTTGTGTGGGAGCAGTTGGACGGGCCTACTTCCTATTTATACAGAAGTGAGGCCGGAGGTGGGGCCCACGTCATAGGTGGGCGTGGATTAAGTCTGTCAGTGCTGCACACGTGCAGTGGGATTACCCAATAGCCTGAGAGGGCTGCGCCTATACTCATAGAAGCTGGGTTACAGTACGTAACCCCAGTTTGTGTCTTGTCTTACTTCCTGTCTTTGTGTTTTTTCCTACTAATTGTCTGGGTTCTTTCCACCTGTGTGTGAGCTCCATGCTTCTCTTGTGTTTACCTGCCCTCTTCAGCTGTGTCTTGTTAGTGTAATCAGTCATGTCTCTATATACCTGTCTGTCTAAGGGTGCGTTCACACCTGCCTTGTATAGTCCGATTGAATCGAACCCTGGTGCGTTTAGCCGCTTGGTGCGGTTCATTTGGGTCGGTGTGAACACAATCCGAGACCTCTTAAGTGAACTAAACAACCGGACTCTGGTCCGCTAAAATAGGTGGTCTCGGTGCGCTTGCTAGTGAACTCTGGAGCGGTTCATTGCTGGTGTGAACGCGATCCGCACCAAAACATAGGAAGCGTAGTATTTACGTGTCACAAGAACGCGGATATCTTCAAAAATATTTTGCGAAAGAGTCTTTCAAGACATCCGCGGTTGTTTAGTTAGAGTGAAGCAGAATGAAGTGTTGAACAGTGTCGTGTAAAGGAAAAATTCTCCGTCAACTACATAAAAGTAAGAACACCTGTCGTCGGTGAAACGCCCCTCCTTACTGCAGAACGTCTCTCATGGATAATGTGAAGCGGCGCGGTCATTATGGGGAAAAGAACACCGACAGGCTGATCAGGAGCCCGACGCGAAGCGGAGTGATCTAGATCGGCATGAAGGCATGCACATTATCCCGCTTATTACATGGCCACATTCTCAACAAAGTAACAACATGACTCCCATATTAATTGAAATGCTTTTGTGGATTTAAAAAATGATTTTATTGATTTAAAAAATAGTTGTATGTATTGATTTCAATTGACATGCATCCGCTAAGAAAAATTGTCCGTTGTTACCGTTTGAACTAACGTAGCAACGGCAGGAACTGCTTCGATAGCGTTTTTGAGGAGCTTTTTGATTACAGATTTGAAAACATCGTTGCTTGCTTTAAAAGTAGCACAATTCATTATGTCAAACCTTGGAAAGTATCTAGATATCCCTGCCCTAATGCCAAAGTAACTGCCAACTGAATATGTGTCGCCGTTTGATGTCTATGTCTGGACCGCTGCGTAAAAAGGAAGGTTTCTGCCCGTTACTTCTCCGCTGTTTTCTTGTCGCTCTTGTCTTGTCAGTTAGAAAAGCAAACTTGCTTTTCAGCCAAACTGTATACAGTTAAATCGAACAGACTTCTTTGTGCAGATGTGAGCGTCCTTAACAACGGTCAATAAATCCTTGACAGCGGTCTGTGTGTTCTGGATTAACAACGTGTCACGTGTTCTGAATTGACCAATCAGAATCGAGTATTCAACAAAGCCATGTAATAATGTTTTTTAACGCACGTTGTCTGATTATATAATCATATGCGCGGGCCGCTAGTGTCTGTTGATCTCCAGATTAACAGCAGCATGAGAACAACCTGCCGAAAGTGCCGATGTTCCATGGCGGAGACTCCGCTAGAAATTGCAGGGATTTGTGTTTTTACCCCCTTAATGTCTGACCAATGGTTGAACAGCATTTCCGAGCACATGACTGGTGTTTAAAGTTTATAGTCCGTTTGAGTTTTGCCCGTGTGAACGCAAACCGAACCTTCTGAAAAATGAAACAATGTAACAAACTGTGGTATGGTGCGCACCAGAGAGCGGACTATTAGGTGTGAATGCACCCTAAGTGTTCTTTTTCAGTCCGTCATTGTACCGTGAACGTTCCCCCTGATCTGGTTCTTCTTGTCAAGGTTCCCGCCCATGTTTCTTGTCTGTGTTTGTTAACTGTCGATTTGCTCCTTGTTTTTTCTGGTTTGTCCCTTGTTTTCCTTTTTTAAGCTGGATTTTGGAACCAGCTATAATTGTATTAAAGGTCACCTATTATCAGTGGTGGGGATATGGAAATGGTGACCAAACCATACTAGGGTGGTCCGGAAGAAAATGTTGAGAAATGACCCCTTAAATTATGACTCCTGGTGATGTTGGAGGGGGGGGGGGGGGGGGGACAAATTGAGGCTTAAAAATATGAGATAATCCATAATCTTCAGTGTGGTTAGCTATGAATCTTCCAAAACTTCCAAATACCTTGTCCTGGACATAGTTTCTACAGTATAAACTGTGCAACAGTACAGTAGGCCCACACCAACTGCAGAACACTGGTGCTTTGGGAACACTCAAATTATTTAATTCCCATTTAAAATCAGGAGACTAAATATGAACATTGTGTGTGTGTGTGTGTGTGTGTGTGTGTGTGTGTGTGTGTGTGTGTGTGTGTGTGTGTGTGTGTGTGTGTGTGTGTGTGTGTGTGTGTGTGTGTGTGTGTGTGTGTGTGTGTGTGTGTGTGTCATACTTGCCAACCCTCCCGATTTTCGCGGGATACTCCCGATGTCATTGCCCTCTCCCGGTTTCCTCCCGGGGTCATATTTCTCCTGCATTTCTCCCGAATTCTGACAAAATCAGATTTTCTCACGACTGTTTCCACACTGACTTTAATACAGCTACACCATTGTTTGGTTTCCATGGTAGCGCGTCTCTTTAGCAGCGCGCACAACTCAAATTCTGTGAGGGTGAGGAAGATGAAAACTGAACAAGAATAGACAACTCCACCCTCTGCTCACTCCTTTCCTGTAAAACACAGGTCCAGCCCACACATATACTCCATGGTGCTACAGGCATTGCCCTTACAACTACAATAAGCATGTAAATGTTAATCTACAGCTCCGGCGATCCACTAGCACCCGGAGTCTCCACCTGCAGACGCAGCCATGCTCATCAAGTACTGTAGCGTCACCTTGGATATGAGTCCAAACAACTCACAGACACACAGGGCGCTGAAATGGGCGCCCTATGACCATCAGATCTGACGACGCTGAAATAAGCTGATCAGATATTGGCCACTTATATCATAACGATGTTTTGGCTTGTGTAACCATTAGCCAATCACCAACCATCCTAGAGCACCATTGTGTTCTTTTTAACCAAATATCTCTCAGAGGGGCGTGGGGAGTGGCTCCTTATTTTCATCTAAAGTAACAGACAGAGAATCAGCACTTTTGAAACAGGGCTGAAACAGAGGGGTTTATGGGATGCTGCCATGATCTGTTTGGTATTACGAGCCAAACACTTCAGAGACATGTTTTGTATATATCTGAGACCTATAATATATTGATAAAAAACAGTATACTAGGGGACCTTTAAGCTTTTCTGCCTCACCGCCTTATAATGCAACAGAGTCTTTTATTTGTTTTTAAAGCCCTAAATGGGCTGGCTCCTGCCTATATAGCCGAACTTCTCCATCGCTACACCCCAGGCAGAGCCTTAAGGCCGGCTGATCAGCTGCTGTTGATAGTGCCTAAGACCAGGCTTAAAACCCGAGGGCATCGAGCTTTCGCAGCGGCTGGCCCTAGGCTCTGGAATACTTTGCCCCTCCATGTGAGGTCGGCCCAGACCCTGGGGGTTTTTAAATCAACACTTAAAACTCACTTTTTCTCTCTGGCTTTTGTTTAATTATCTATTTATTCATTTATTTAGTTCTTTATTTATTCATTTAGTTCTTTATTTTAATATTTATAACATAACATAGGATTTCATAAAGTATTTTTAAAATAGTTTATACATTATTCGTATATAGGAATAGTAGATAGGATTACTTAAAATATAGTACCTTATATTTCATCTTTTTTCCCTTTAGACCCTTGCGGTTTATTCTTAAAAACCCTTACCCACCCCCCATTTCCCCTCTGCTGGTCTATGGCCTTGTAGAGGGTAACGGGGTACAGAGTCGCTTAGATAAGCGGGTGAGTGCATCTGATGAAGAGATAGGTTGTTGTTCTCCCTATCTCTGTTTCTTATCCTATATCTAATAGAACTGCTCGGGTCTTGATAGATTGAGTGGGGAAGTTCATGAGATCTTTCTAGAGGGTTATCAAGAATAATTTTTATCCAATGACCTTTTCCCTCTCTGTCTGTGTCTGTGTATTCTCTTGTTCCGATTAACCCAGCCAAATCTTTTTTCTTGTTTTGCATCTATATCTACGCCGGGATCCGGAGTCGAGGCTGATCCTCTTGCTGTAGTCCTGTGTCTTGGATCCTCTATCCTGAGTTCTGGATTAAGTCGTGGACTTCGGGTCGTGGCTGAACTTGTCTCTGCGGTCCTGCCTTGGGTCTCGCCATGCTGCTTCCCTGATGGCTTCCACAGGATTGTAGCTGACATCCTCGTGGATTCATCTTCTTATTACAGACACATGCATTTCCTAACATTCGGTCTATATGCTGTAAAATGTATTATCTCTTCGATTTACACACGGCATCTATTGCACGTCTGTCCGTCCTGGGAGAGGGATCCCTCCTCTGTTGCTCTCCCTGAGGTTTCTCCCATTTTTTCCCTTTAAACTGTGGGTTTTCTCTGGAAGTTTTTCCTTGTACGATGTGAGGGTCTAAGGATAGAGGGTATCATTTTTCTCATACTGATATTCTGAACAATCTGTGCTGTTGTATTTGCTGTAAAGTGTCTCTACTGTAGGCTATTTTTATTTTATGTACAGCACATTGGCTCGACCAAAAATCGTTTATAAATGTGCTATATAAATAAAACTTGATTTGATTTGATTTGATTTCCTCACCTTTATGATAAAGTCCCACTACATATACAGGCATTGCTCGAAGTGGGCCTTACTCACCGGTAAGCCAGGGGAGCTGCAAGTTACTCTGGGGCCCCCAGGCAGAAGATACCTATCCCCTCCCCCCCCCCCTGATGTAGCCTAATGCTTAGTGTACTCTGGTTAATTATACTTACTCTACTCAGGAATGCATATTTTGATAATTTGTGAACAGTTGTAGGCCCCGGGCCTTCTCAGAATGAATAGATCTAAATCAAATATATGCACATGGTTCTATTGCCAGTTATCAGCACCTCATCACAACCCTGGTTGTGCATTAAAATGTAAGGATTTTATATATATAAGTACTTTTACTTTCACTTGTAGATGCTACACTCTTTGATTTAAGTTGTGAAGGGTTTCATCTCCACTTTTAGATATTTGTTTTACTATTTCAAATAAAAGGCACTACAATTAAACCTGGAGCAGACGGAGAAGGCTTGGCTTATTATTTTATGTAATAATGGTTTACTGATACACATGCTAATATGTAAATAAATGAGTACTGGTCCTTTTCCCCCCCACCTTTATACAGTTTCCTTTAGTAGTGACCATATAGAAGGAAAACAGCACTGAAGTAATGTATGCATTTAACATTAACATTACAAAAAGGCAATTCAATTGGTAATGAATAGTAAGTTGCTCAAAACATGAAATAACATCGACATGGTGTTGGCTTTTGTGAAAAGAACATATCGTATTCTGAGGCCGTTATAACCTTACGGGGAGAACTTCTTCCTTCACTTCTGTAAAAACCTGGTCGTGTAGAAAACAAGCTGACATTGCCTTGGTCAAATGTTTTACCCTGAGGCTTAACTGTACGTTTGCAAACTGTACATCAGTGAGCAGACACGCCTTAAAGAAAAATGCAATCATGTGACAGGTGCAGCTGTGATAGTCAACAGGGGGTGGGGGCTTGAGAAAGGTGTGTCTCTGATAGAAGAGATTTAAGGCTCGTGGGTTCGTCTTCAGTGGTATTCCCGTGCACAAAAAGGGAAGCTGCTGTCGGCTCAACTTGGCTGCAGTCATGGCTCGCCTCTCCTTCTCAGAAGTGGGCCTGCTGCTCCTGTTAGTGCTGGCTTTGGTGAGTATTCAATCTACTCTGACTTTAACATTGACACACTGGGGCATGCTGCAGGGCATAATGCAACCTGTCATTGCAGGACAGGGGTTTATTTTTTAAGTGGTCTAATTTGCAATTATTTAAAATGCAATTACTAATGATTCCAAATCACACTTAGAAAAATATGATTCATGCTTACACCGTTATTGTTATTACTATATTAAGCAGCATGCTCGTGTACAGTATGCCAGGTTTTTGACAGACAAGCATTGATCATGATTTGACAGACAATAGTAAACATAAAAAGGAATGATTTTTTTACCATATTTTGGCCTTTCATATGTGTGACGTCATGAAGATGTTAAGTACATGGTGTTCCCAGCCCTCCATATAGTTGTGTCTAACACAATGTACACAAATGAATCAAAGAAAGTAAACCAAAAAAATATTTTTGTGTACATAGAAATAAGAAAATGTGTTGGCTTCAGTTCATGGGTGGTTCTAGGGGTAACACTGACCTTGGACCCCTCCTGAACCCCCCCGCAGAAAGAAAAATATATTACCATTTCGTGTTGTAGCAAAGACTGTGCTTTCAATTACTTACTTAGCAGAATTTTTAGTTTTTACTCATGTAATTTAATAAGGTATTACAAAATCCTGCAACTGAAACAAATACCTATCATGGCAGAGGGGTGGGGTTTGCACTATGACCCTATACCAAGGGTGTGCAAACTTTATTCACTGAGGGCCACATATAGAAAAACATACGAAGGGCTGGGCCCCTCACTAGAGGTATATTGCCTGATAATTAAAGGTAGGTAAGAATGGAGAAGCCAGCTCGAGTGCGCTAGAATGTTAAAGTACACAACCGGAAAAAATCTGCCCCTTCCTTCAGACTTCCTTACAGAGCCCCTCCTCCAACACACACGAACGCGCACATGACCAATGGCCCTCAGTTACTTTAGCCGGGCCGGCTCAGATGATTGGTCGTGCTTTTTACAGTGCCACGGCTTCCACAGATGAATATGTATTTATTGTCAAAGCATTTAATGTATTCATTGCTATTGGGATGTTAAGAGCATTCCATGAAATATAACAAAAAGTGTTTCTGAAGTGAATTACCTACCCTACCTTTAAGTTATAAGTTAGCAAAATCAACCACATGTAGGGGGGGGGGTGTAAGGGGAAATAGAAAGAGGGTATTTCAAACGTGTTATACAAATAAGTTATTGGGCTTTTTTATCAACTAAGATTTGTTGTCAACTTTAATTTACTGAATTTATTTGAAAATTGGGCGTATTAACACTGACATAACAACAACAATGAATAATGTGTAATATATTTTTTAATATAAATATTTAAGAAGTACAATATAAGAGTAGCAGAAGTTTCAGGTGTGGGCCATAATTCATTATACTTTTAGAATTTGCTGGACCATAGTTTGGACATCCCTACCTTATAATGTTGAAATCTTGAACACTGTCTTCGTCTCTGTTTACCCGCATTTAATGTGCCACTGTCATAAATAAATGACCCCACCACTGCCCCCCCTCCCCAGTAAAATTGGTCCACTGCTTCAGTTGTGTTACGTATGCTTTGAATACCATTTGAATGAAAGCACTGTTCGTCAGTGCAAGTATCATCAGTATTACCTTAATGTCCATGTTTTGTTAAAGTTGAATTCATTCTAACTTTGATGGATGTCTTTGTCACTTTGTCTTGTAACATGATGTCACTTGTTCGTTACTGTTTGGTTGCTAGGGACGCTGCTATCGATATTATTTCTGGTATGTTGTGTAACTGTTTAATGGTGTTATCTTTATTGCTACCCCCTTCCCCGTCAATTTATAGTGTTGGTCCACAGCGCAAACGTATTAGTTTAACAAAATCCGCATCTAAAATTGTGGCATAGATACGTTATTTTCCCCTGTACAATTCTCCGAACCAGTCTCACATCTCACATCACATCGTCATTAACAAATACCGGAAACAGACCGAAAACATTTTTTTAAAATAAAATAATACTTTATGCCGAGTGTGCTTGCTTTTCTCTTTGAAAGTCATCACATAACGGCATTGTAATACACGGTTCGGCTGCATTAAATATTACATGTCTGCCGTAGTTCTCTATTTATAGAGCCCTGATGAGAAGACTTCTAGACAAACAGAAAGAACTGCCGCCAAAACTCAATGTGACGTGGATCATAAATATATCAGCAATTAAACAACATCTTACATTTATTTTCACACAATACATCTCCTTGCAGTATCAACACTAATTCGGCTGACTTTTATATTTGATCCAATTGGTAGATAGGCTGTATTTACACCATAAAGATGCACAGCTGATATAAAGGGACACCTAGCATGTTATTATTTTTATTATTAGATATTAATAGGATCCCTATAAAGTATGTTCATTACTCGTTATTCTCTACTAATAGTTAATTAAAGACTGTATATAATGACTATTTTCCACATCCCTTTCAAGATTTCAAGATTTTCTAAGGTTTATTGACATATCATATAGGCCTACACAACTATGGTGTAGTTATGCATTGAATGAAAAACTTGGGTCGCAGGTTCCTCAATAGTGCATTACAAGACATCTATCAATATTTGTGCATACCTCCAGCAATGTTAACTATGTTGAAGCACTTATTTTAACTGATATTATACATATGTATTATACTCTTATAAGATGTGTATAGTATAAGAACTGTGCAGAATATGACAGTTTAATGGTGGAGGTACACACATATTGATAGATGTCTTGTAATGCACTGTTGAGGAACCTGTGACCCAAGTTTTTCATCTCCGACCTTGTCAGGTATTGAACAATCAATAAATAAAGAACACAGAATTATTAAATATAAAACACAGAATTTGTGTGATTATACTAAATGATTTACAAATAAACACCACTGCATATTTACAACTGTTACACATGCTGATGTAACACAAATGTTTCCAACTTGGGATCAATAAAGTATATCTTATCTTAAGATGACCCGTTCAAATCCAGTTTTGGACAGTCTGGCTGCGTTTCACTTCGGTTAAATGGATTCCTTGCGTCCCTCACTTGCGTCGTTTCCCTGCGACTAGTCCCTCCCACCAGGGAAGCATGGAGAGACGCAAGGAAACCACGAGAAGCAGGGAAATGAGTTTTAAGAGCAATGGGACGTCCTTTCCTCCGGAGCGTCACGTGATGACGCCGCACAACTGATCGTCTGACAGTAGGCTTGTTTGAGACGCGTTGCGGCTCGCCTCGAAAGTAGACGAGAATAGCTGATCGCAGCCGGGGGAGGTCTCAAAAAGCTCGCCTGAAGTCGGACAGCTCGGAGTCGGCCTCTTCATCTTCTTCTTCTTCTCTCGGTTTTCTGGGGGATTGCAAACAACTTTAAGGTGCATACCGCCACCTCCGGAGTCGGCTTGACTCGGTTTGCATTTATAAAGAATGTGTTTAATCGTTAATGTCAGATATGTACTAAGTAAATACATTTGTTCCTGCTCAAGATTAGATTCAACTTTATTGTTATTGCACATATTACAGGTACTGAGACAACGAAATGCAGTTTAGCTTCTAACCAGGTGCAACAAGCAGTAAAGTGAAAAGTAATGTACACAATAGACAGAATAAAATATAGAATGAATTGAATGATGAATAAACAGTGAGGGGTATGAATACACTAGATATCAGCCTGTGAGCAGTATGAACAGTGTGTATGAATATGCTAAGATATATAAAGTATGAAAACGGTAAGCAGTGCAAGTATAGTATAAAATATATACACTGAACAAAAATATAAATGCAACACTTTTGTTTTTGCTCCCATTTTTCATGAGATGAACTCAAAGATCTAAAACATTTTCTATATACACAAAATAACCATTTCTCTCAAATATTGTTCACAAATCTGAAAAAATCTGTGATAGTGAGCACTTCTCCTTTGCCGAGATAATCCATCCCACCTCACAGGTGTGGCATATCAAGATGCTGATTAGACAGCATGATTATTGCACAGGTGTGCCTTAGGCTGGCCACAATAAAAGGCCACTCTAAAATGTTCAGTTTTATCACACAGCACAATGGCACAGATATCGCAAGTTTTGAGGGAGCGTGCAATTGGCATGCTGACAGCAGGAATGTCCACCAGAGCTGTTGCCCGTGAATTGAATGTTCATTTCTCTACCATAAGCCGTCTCCAAAGGCGTTTCAGAGAATTTGGCAGTACATCCAACCGGCCTCACAACCGCAGACCACGTGTAACCACACCAGCCCAGGACCTCCACATCCAGCATGTTCACCTCCAAGATCGTCTGAGACCAGCCACTCGGTGTTGCATTTATATTTTTGTTCAGTGTAGATATTAATTTCATGATGATAAACATGGGAACAATTATGAAAAATGTGAATGGAAGTGCTGACGTAAAACTGACACAAAACAACAACAAACAACTCATATTTCTCACATCAAATGACATCAAAACGCATTTTAATGGCCAAACTAACCTTAAAATATTCGTTTTATTCTCTGTGGAAAATGCCTGTCGGCCATGTTTTTTTTCTGCAAGGAGAAATTTGAAGATCACGTGACAAAAAAACGTAGGGATCCTACAATTTCAGAGGCGTTTTTGTAGAAATACTACGTCCCAAGTTGTGGACCAACGTAGTTATTACACGTTTTTTTGTGAGACTGGGTTGGTTATACTTCACTCGCGTCCATATCGATCAGATCCAGCTCTCCTGATCGGCTTTATATCAAATCATTAAGAGTGAATATCGGCCGATAATGACCGGAGGCCAATCGATCGGAGCATCCCTAATTATTACCGGACATTTTTACCGGCAGGTTTTGAATTTACCGGTTTTTAATAAATGTTACCAGCTAAAAAACGGTAATTACCAGCTAACGGAAACCCTGGAACATACATCGAAGGGCACAGCACAGTAAAAGATGGAAGAAAGAATTATATATATTCGATTAAGAATAAGAGGATGCTTAGGTAAAGGGAGTCCATGGGAGCTTTGAACACAACTTAAAATAACTTGAAATCTGGTGCTTTCTTTTTGGTATTGGTCTGTACACATACACAATCTCTAAATGATTTATAGGTTTTTTCTTGAGTAACATTTTTTTTTATGAACATTGCACTAAATGTTATAAACATTGCACTAAATCAGCCTGCTAGTAACAAAGACAGGTATAGTTCTCTCAGTATCTCTTTCAGAGAGAATTGGTTGGACTGTAGCAAATACAATTTCTAAGCTGGCATAAATGTGGCATTCATTTTGTGTTGATTCAAAATTCTGATCTGCATCTAGACGCATGCTTAGACATTTTGTTTGGGGCTTGGCCACGGACTTTTGGTTATTCAACTCGTCTCTGTTTCTCTCTAATTTTTTTAACCTTTCTCTGAATTACAGCATATTATTTGCTTAATGTGCATTGAACCAGTTTATCGATAGGGTTGATGTCATTTGGTCTTAGGGAGGTGAACAGTTGTGTATTTTCAGCATAGCTATATAAATAATTGTGTGTTCTGATATTTTCCAGTGCGACATATAGAAAGTGAACTGAACACACTGCCTCAAAACCATAATCATAGCTTATGCTTTTCCTGATTTCCTTTTCCCCACACATTCATGCTGTGGCTGATCAACTATATTTATCTGTGCTGTAGTCATTAAAGCTCTTCACATCACCTTTATTCTTAATAATTAACTCCCAATAGTGGTTCATGTTTAAATTCAAGCTTCTTAAATGTAGTTGGTGCTATAGCGTTGAAATATATATATATATATATATTAGCAGCTTTTTATTGGAGCTCTTGTCTTAATTCTAAAGAGGAAGGAAAGATCACTCATAAGACTAAAGTCTTTGGAAAAATGAAGGGATTGAAATCATATTGCCCTTGTTTCACACCTTGTTTTTGCTGTGTGAAGAGTTTGACAATGTTATTTCATATTTTCAGAAAATTAAACATTCAAAAGCAAATTCAATTGTTATGTGTGGTTTCCTTTCAGGCGCTCAGTGCCGAATCAGGACCGAGAAGGCAAAAGACCCTGAGGAGGAAGAAGAGGGAGTGGATCCTTCCTCCTGTCAAGCTCATGGAAAACACTGACTACCGACACAAGAAATTCATTGCCAAGGTTTGATCCAAATATTATTTCCCACAATTTGCATACACAGTAATTATAATTTGTCACTGGCAAAGTGCCCAGTTGGATGAGCTTCAATTTTTTTTTTTTTAAATGGTTTTTGTCACGCCTTTGCCTGCAGTGAGCCAACCTGTTTCAACTGGTTTGAGTCCTCAGCTGTGCTGCTGGGTGATTTGGCCCTGGGCTTCAGTACAGGCTAAAGAGGTGACGTTTTAACAGAACGTTCCCATAAGAAATAGGGAACATAGTGTACCAGTAACATCTGAGTGTATGTATTATTAGAGAAGCCACGCCTGCATTGGTAATTTATGAGTACAAATATGAGTGTACCCCAAGCAAACCTGTTATTAACGTTTATTTGTGCAGAGTGATACATATTTATTGCTATAAATTAACGCTTGGCAACGATTACCATTTTTAATCGTGATTAATCGCATGATTTTCTTCGCTTAATGCGCAAAATTCAATAATGAATTCAAAACCAGTGTATTGCGCACTTTTATTTTGAAAGCACTGCTATAACAAAAGTGCAATAACATTGTAAACAAATAATATGCTTTTTAACAGCAGTATTCCCTTTACACAGTAGCAGTTGAAATATTTCTTGTAAATCTCAACTTCAACATTAATTAATGTAATCAAATATAAATATAAAACCAAAGCTATGTGCCACTCATAGACTGGTGCCACTGCAAGGGCATTAACATTTTATCTAGTTAAAGAAAAACAAGTTACCCTCAGAGTCCAGTGAGAAGAAAATTCAACTTTGCAGTGGTTACAAATAACTCTGGTTCTATCAACTCCGCCGTCTGGAAGAGATTTAAAATGTCCATGTTTCTGTCCTGCCACTTCTCTTCTGTTTCGGTTCATGTGAGCGCTGCAGCAGTCTTAGGCCCACCCCAAATGCTCTCATTGGTTGAGATGCGTAAAGACGCCCATCCTAAGCCAATACTGATCAACATCCCACCCCTCCTGTGACCCATGGTTTGTCTGTATGTGTATTCAGAGCCAGTGAGCAACATACTTTTAAAATAATAACATTAATTAAAAAAATGTAATGATCAGCCCTAATTAATTAATTTGTTAACTGTCAAAAACCAAAGTGGCTTAGGTTGAACGTCCTGCAACACTAACGGAGCGTCCACACTACAGCTTCAAAAAAAGCTTGGAGCTGGGCGTGTCTGAAGCTTGGGGATTTTATTCGAGCAATGCGACCAACAACCAATCACATGAATCTCCCGCCCCCGACATACAAAGCAAAAAAACCCGGGGATTTTATGCAAGCAATATATATAAACTCCCCAAACAGGCGAAAACCTACCAGTTTCACCCACTGTCTCTGCCACCTCCCTCCATGACTGGTTCTTCCGGTTTGTATCCCGGTAGGTGAAGAGGGTCTGGTCATACAAAACCGGGTGATTTGCTACGGCGATAAATAGTTTCTCCTCCATCTTTTTTTGAAATATAGAAATCAACGGCGGGATATCTCTCCCAGCTTAGACGCGGTTTGATTGGCTAGCGCTTGAGCTGTCAGATTTTCAGAAACGGGATTTGATTGGCTGGCGCTGGCTACTCCGGCGTCTCCGGCGTCAGAAGTTGAACAATGAGACGGCGGAGACGGACCGCTATGCTACCCACAATTCAGTTCGGCGAAAAGCGAGGCAACGTGACATCACCCCATTCAAAGTGAATGGGGTGACGCGTTGGAAACTGTTTTTGAAGCTGTCGACGCTGTAGTGTGGACGCAGCGTAATAGTGGACTGAACTTCAAGGTTTTGTTACAGTTTCAATCAACTCACTTTGTATTTTAGATTACATTACACTGGATATGGATGTTATCGTCCTGAATTAAATATTGCAAGATTCTTAATGGAACTCTGGTTTTAAAGCTTGGCCTTTGCAGACCATTTACATTCACAAAAACCTATATAACACACTACAGGAGAGGGAAACCTGAATAGCAAGTCCATGATTCCTCTGTCTGTGTTTTGTTGTCAGATTCGCTCAGATAAAGACTTAGGTGAGCTGGTGGGTTATTATCTCACTGGAGAAGGAGCTGACAAGGAACCCTTCAATCTCTTTGTAGTGGACCGAAAGACGGGGTTTGTACGCATCACTGAATTACTGGACCGGGAGAAACGCCAATTCTACAATGTAAGTCTTTCTTTAAAGTTGTACTGTCCTGAAACCTGATGAAGACTGGTGGGAGAATAAAGCTCACGTTCCTTCAGTCACAGAGCTTTACTGAATGTCACTAGCCTACCCTTGTGCATACAGTATATTGTTTTGGACTTTTGTTTCAGATCAGATCAAAAGAGGTTTATTGTCATTATACTTGATATACTATAGATGAGATTTGGTAGGCTTCTCTCTATGCATTTAAAAATAAAAACTAATAAATGTAAGCAGGGATTACAACAGTGATTAAAAACCGTTATAGCAGCAAAGAGAATACAAATAAAGAAGGCACTAGTAACGCCCAAATATTTCAGATGATTGTCAACGTTTTGTGCAAGCAGATTTGTAATATTAACGAAGCTTCAAATAAATGTAGTAATTAACCTGTATGTAAAGTTTAAACAAGGAGGTTACCTGGCATACATTCCCACAGACCTTAAGAAACGCATTTGTGACAACCAAGCGTCATAGGGACGAAATATGCTTCCACATAAAAGTTTAGTTTAATAGGTATGTATATTAAGAGACCAGGCTTGGCACATGCACAAAACAGCAGCGATAAGAAAGTGCAGATGTGACAGCTGTGACATCCACAGTCAGGCAATTTACTTTTTTTAAATTTTACAATTTAAGTCAATTTATTTTCTTCTAAACAAACCTGCTCAAAAATGCTGCGAGAAGATGCAGGATGCTCTGAAAAAAATCTAGTGAAGCAACATTGAATTGAGGTTTGGGTGTCTGTATTCTATCTTCAAAGATCAATAGTAAAGTGTTTCTTCATGTAACTCATGCAGCTAACAGGGATCGCAAGGTTCAAAGACGGGAAGAAAGCAGAGGATGATGTCCCACTGATAGTCACGGTTCTGGACCAGAATGACAACACTCCTTATTTTGAGCTGCAAATGGGCAACATCACAGAGGAAAGCAAACCAGGTAGTGTCACATGTTTGAACACATATCAGCCTGCTGCTGTAAGAGAATGATGGAAACAGTCAGAACTCAGAAATGTTAAATCAGTAAAGCAACATTAAAAATAATAAAAGTCCTTTATTTAAAACGTATTTAAAATAATAAAGGATGACAATATAAATGCACTAAAAGTGCTAAAAGTAAAAGTACTTATTTTTCACAATAGCCCATACCTATAGTAACAAAGCTCAAAACTCAACGGAAACGGGGAAACTAAAAAGTGATGCTGGGATCGAAAGCACTTCGGGGATTATAAATTCGGCCATAAAATGTCAATTGTATAGGCATATTTTAACATGTGATGTAATGGCATGATTCCTTCCGAAAATATTGCAGATCTGCTGTAAGCTAGCTAACGTAGCTAACCTAGCCATATATTATGAATATACTGACAAAGCACACAATTATGAAACAGGCTTACTCTGCCAACAGTGACAGTTGGACAACTTTATAATCACCGAATGCCAACAAGCGCTCCAGTCCTAGCTGTGTGCATCACTTTTTAGGTTCCCCGTTTTCATTGTGTTTTCAGCGTCTTGCAGCGTTTTTTTTTTCTTAAAGGTGGGGTAGGTAAGTTTGCAACCCAGTCTCATGGCATTTCGTGTTCACCAACACGATTTGTAATCTATTGATTCGTGTTCACCAACACGATTTCCCCCTTTTTTTCGTGTTGCACAGCACGATTTTAAAAGCAATGTATTTCTACTGGTAATGTGTTTCGTGCCTCCGGTCGGGTCGAGGAAGACCGGAAGCTGTGTGGTTCATAAAAACATGTTCTTACTCAATATCAAGCCACAGTTATTGCTTTTATTTTAAATCGTATAATTTCGGACTTTTGTTGCCGTCTGTGAGTAAAATAAATGGGGCTCAGAGCCTCAGAATACTGAAATCTGTATTTTTTTTAATCTTTTTTTCCTTCTAATTTGTTATTCTTTTCAAAATAACACACTGTTATTTACTCACCAATAACACACAATTATCCTTGCTTTTATTTATTGGTTTGATTCCATAATCTCGGGCTTCTTTGGCGTCCGTCAGGAACTGAATTTCAAAATAAAAATAACCGGAAACAGACGTAGGCATTTCGAGCGATTACCCAAGATCCTCAGCTATGGTTTAAGCTCGCTGATTGGATGTTTTATGCATGCTGGGATTTGGTGTCTATATGATATGAAATCCGGAAAACATTTTAAAAGAATAAAATAATACTTAATTCCGAGTGCTCTTGCTTTTCTCTTTGAAAGTCATCACATAACGGCATTGTAATACACGGTTCGGCTGCATTACATATTACAGATCTGCCGTAGTTCTTTATTTATAGAGCCCCGATTAGAAGACCTTTGGAAAAACTGAAGAAATAACGCCGAAACTGAATACTTGACGTGGATCATAAATATATCAACAATTAAACAACATCTTCAATTTCTCTTCACACAATACGTCTCCTTGCAGTATCAACACTAATTCGGCTGACTTTTACATTTGATCTAATTCACAGATACGTTATATTTACACCATAACGGTGCACAGCTGATATAAAAGGACTTGTAGTTTTTAAAGATATTACTGATTTTCTTTGAATGTAAGAATGTAAATACTGAGTCTGAAATAGTATAGCAATATGCTGTAAAATGATGTGAAAGCATGAATAAAACTACACATCTTCAGATGTTGTACATACATAAGTGTCCTACACTAATAATACAAAGTTATTATGGCTGTGTGTACCTTGTGTGCACCGCCTAGTGGTTAAAGCACATTATTGAATTATTGTTTTTATGTGTTATATTTGATAAAAAAAATATTAAGAGTACATACTTTCATAGGGGGAAAGTAGAAGGTCTGTGATAGAAATATAGAATATAAAAAATCAAGAAGATACTATAAGTGATCTCTACAATAAAACAGTTTAGTGCAGGATGTACAAAGATATTAATAGGAGGAGGTGCAAAACAGACAAAC
This sequence comes from Pogonophryne albipinna, assembly GCA_028583405.1. Classification (NCBI taxonomy): domain Eukaryota; kingdom Metazoa; phylum Chordata; class Actinopteri; order Perciformes; family Artedidraconidae; genus Pogonophryne; species Pogonophryne albipinna. The sequence goes on from CM053246.1 coordinate 10,243,938, forward strand.
TAATTAACCTTTATTTAAACATTAAATAATACTTTAGATTAAGGTCTTCTTTTAAATAAGAAAACAACTTTGGGGGTATCTATCTACAGATAAATATTAAGCCTGACAAAGTACTTAACGTCTAATATATTGCTTTCCTGCAATGTTAACTATGTTGAAGCACTTCTTTTAACTCATATTATACACATTAATTATACTCTTATGTATGTAGATAGTATAAGAAATGTGCAGAATATGACAGTTTAATGGTGGAGGTACACACATATTGATAGATGTCTTGTAATGCGCTGTTAAGGAACCTGTGACCCAAGTTTTTCATTCATTGCATAACTACACCGTAGTTGTGTATATGATTATGTCAATAAACCTTTTCAAATCTTGAAATCTTGAAATCTTGAAAGGGATGTGCAAAATAGCCATAATATACAGTCTTTAATGAACTATTAGTAGAGAATAACGAGTAATGAATATACTTTATTACTCGTTTCCATTCATGTCAATTGCAGATAAATGTTTAGTCTTCTCAAGCACCAACTATCAAATATCTCTCCTGATTGTTGGCACTTGACAATCACTTTACCTGAATTTTACTCAGGTGTAACTAAAGTCTGATTTAAGGGTTGTTTATATTTCACATCATTAATCAGAATCTGCAAAGTAACTCAAATAAGTGTAGTGGAGTAAAAATACCAGGTTAACCTCTGAATTGTAGTGGAGTAGAATTACAAAGTAACAATGAGCTGTCATGTGGGTATATATTAATGCTGCGCATTATGGACACAAGCGATTTTCACCTATTTATTAATTATATGTTTTACATTTGATAACACCAATGTGTTTAATACTGGCAACTTCTAATTGTGGGAAAAACAAAAACGTTCAGTAGAGATGTCCCATAGAACATTTTGTGAAACACAATAGCCAGCGTGTAGTTCTGGGGGGGTGTTCGATTCCAGTTTTGGATAGTCTGACGTGGTTTCGTTCCATTTCAAACAGCTGTTTGACGCTCGTTGTAACCTTGGCGCACTGCCACTCCAACATCCAATCCCAGAGTTTCAAGATTAATCACGGGGACTGTAGTCCTAAACGATAGCTGGGGATTATGGGTAGTGTCGTGTCTTCGGCCATCCTAAAGTCAGAAATGTTGACAATCGCAATGTCCCTTATTGGCCTAGGTCTGTTTCCGGTTATTTTTATTTTGAAATTCAGTTCCTGACGGACGCCAAAAAAGCCCGACATTATGGAATTAAACCAATAAATAAAAGCAAGGATAATTTTGTGTTATTGGTGAGTAAATAACAGTGTGTTATTTTGAAAAGAATAACAAATTAGAAGGAAAAAAAGATTTTTAAAAATACAGATTTCAGTATTCTGAGGCTCTGAGCCCCATTTATTTTCCTCAGACGGCAACAAAAGTCCGAAATTATACGATTTAAAATAAAAGCAATAATTGTGGCTTGATATTGAGTAAGAACATGTTTTTATGAACCACACAGCTTCCGGTCTTCCACGACCCGACCGGAGAAAAAGACGTGCTGCAGGCACGAAACAGTAGAAATACATTGCTTTTAAAATCATGCTGTGCAACACGAAAAAAAAGGGGGAAATCGTGTTGGTGAACACGAATCAATAGATTAAAAATCGTGTTGGTGAACACGAAATGCCATGAGACTGGGTTGAAGTTTGAGAAACCGGCTCGAGATACACTTTTTGTTATATTCCATGGAATGCTCTTAACATCCCGATAGCAATGAATATCTTAAGTACTTTGACAAAAAATCCATTAAAAAATGTCATCTGTGGAAGCCGTGGCGCTGTAAAAAGCACGACCAATCATTTTAGCCGGCCCGGCTAAAATAACTGGATGGCCTACCTGCCTGTCAGCCTTCCATCTGTGCACAAAATTGTCTTGCGCCCTCATTGGTCATGTGCGCGTTCGTGTGTGTTGGAGGAGGGGCTCTGTAAGGAAGTGGCAGATTTTTTCCGGTTGTGTTTTTTCTAATTCTAGCGCACTCGAGCTGGTTTCTCCAAAATTACCTACCCCACCTTTAAGCGTTTTGTAATCATATTATAATATTTAATTTTTGATTACCTCAAAAGTTAAACAAAGGCAAACACTGTATGTGAATACTAGCTGTGAACAGATTATCTGAAATGTTATGGTTTGTGATGTGCTGCAGGAAACGTTGTTATGCAGATCAAGGGGAATGATAATGATGAAGCTGGAACAATTAACAGTGAGATCAGCTACAGGATCGTGAGTCAGGAGCCCGCAGGCACCGGTCACATGTTCACTCTAGACAGAAAGACGGGCCAACTGTACGTCAAAGAGGAAACCCTGGACAGAGAGGTGAGGCTTCTGGTCATTGTATATCAAACACATCTCACATATGTTGCAGCACCTTTCAAAAGAATAATACTTAATACAGAGTGGCTGCAAGGTGGTGCAGCCTTCTTTCAATTGGAAGGTTGTGGGTTTGATCCCAGCCCTTGCACTCAACATGTCGATGTATCCTTGTATCCTATCCCAAGATATTTTACCCAAGTTGCTCCCAACGGCAAGGCCAATGTTGTGTGAATGTTTGCTTACTACGCTGTATGAAAGATGACTTGAAGAATTCAAAGCGCTTAGAGGGGTCGTGGATAAAGTGAAACATAAATACAGTACATTTACCATTTACCATAAAAGAGTTTGCAGCCCTAATCTCCTCAGGCAGGTTGCTCCAAAGCCAGGAGCCCTTACAGCTAAGGCTCTATATGCTTTGCGTTTCAATCTGTACCTTGGAACAACCAGCAACGACGCATCTCAGGTTGTGGGAGTGGACATAGAGCAATAAGAGGTCTGATAAATTACTCCGGCAGCTATGCCTCTCAGGGCTTCTGAAAGGAAGCCAGTATTCGTGTGATGTAGTCGTTTTTTCTAACCTGAGTTAAATTCAAAAGCAGAGTTTTGATTAAGCTGAAAACAGGAGAAAGATTTTTTAAATGTATGCCAGGGAGGAGAGAGCAATCAAATGTACTGCTAATTTGGCTAGAACAACTGTTTCAAACTTTTATGGAGTAAGAAATAGTCTGAGCTTGTCTAGGTTGAGGTTTTGGTCGAATATCAAGACTTTTGCAGTGCTGAGTGATGGACTGGCACAGAGAACCCATGTGATGACTATTAATCTTTTGGCTGCAGGAAATCCACTTGCAGATGTCTAGAAGGCATTTTAGCAAGTAGACTGTGTTTTGATAGTTTCAGGGCCCCAGGGTTTTTACATCATTTGAATTAAGGCGGGATGAAAATACTTAAGTCGGAACAAGATGTTCTTTGAAATTCAATCAAGGAAAAATATACAGCAGCAATGTTTTGCCCTGAAGGTCTGACTCACCCTGCACAATATGATCACATGTCATCAGATAACAGAAGAATGTACCTGTTTTCCCTCCAACAGACTATTGACTTCTACAAACTGGTCATAGAGGGGACTGATATGGGAGGGGGATCCAGTGGCCTAGTAGGGACAGGAACAGTGGAGGTCAAAGTCCTGGACATCAATGACAACTTCCCCACGCTGGAAAAATCTGAGGTACACACACACACACACCATGTATACATCACTTCAGGGGACATTACATTGACTTACATGCATTTCCTGGAGACTTATCCTAACCTTAACCATAACCAAGTCTTCACCCTAAAATTAATGATTTCCCTCATGGGGACCTCCAATTTGTCCCCATAAGGGAGGCGAGTCCCCACACGTGACTGTGTAAACAGATTTAGGTCCCCACAAGTATAGTAATGCTAGGCCACACACACACAGCAACCCATTCCATTACATCCTTACGTTCTCAGGCACCTAGCTGCATTTTTTCAATGACCTTTTAAGGGTACATCCACAAACCAGGATACGGATGTAGTGTTGAACACATGGTTAACGCTGTACACGTATACAAAAAAAAAAGCAACAAAACGACTTTTGGATGTTTTGATTTATTTTTGCTCAAAGTGTATTTACTCAAATACTGTACTTAAGTACAATTTGGAGATACTTGAGTATTTACATTGTATGCAACCTTGTACTTCTACTCCACTACTTTTATTTAATACCTTTAGTTACTTTGCAGATTTGGATTAATGATTTGAAACATAATCAACTCTTAAATAAGACCTTGGAATGTGCCCAGAGTAAATCCACAAGCTACCATTCAGTATACAAAGTCATTCAAACTAGCTGCACCTTTACCAGCTTTGAGAACACTTGAATGCATCAATAATTATAATCAAAACGTATTGAATATATTATTCTGAAATGGACCAATCTGCAGAATGACTACTTTTACTTTAAGTATATTTTGATGCCAATACTTTTGTACTTTTCCTTGAGTAACATTTTGATTACAGGACTTTGTTACGGTGTGTGAAGCAGGCAGGACCCAAATGCAGATAAAAACTCCTTTATTTCAAGGCTAGGCGCAGATAAACAAAGACAAAACAGAACACTCACCGAAGAACTAGTCATGACACAAGACGAACCGACAAAGACAGACAGAAAAACCAGAACTTAAATACACACAAGACTAATCACACAAACAAGACACAGGTGAGGAGGGAGGAGAAAACACAGGGGCACCAGGTGAACACAATCGGATAAATTAGACACACCAGGGAAACTAACGACAGGGAACCACAGACAGATTTAAACAAGACACAATGCAGACAGAAACAGGCAAGACAGGAGGTGAAGACCTTTCAAAATAAAACAAGAAACAAAAGACAGAAAAAGACAAGACAAAATACAATACAGACAGATCGTGACAGTACCCCCCCTCAAGGGACGGATCCCAGACGTTCCAAAACAAAAACACAAAAGTCCAAAACCTCAAGCAGGGTGGGTGGAGGGGGTCAGGAGGACGGGACTGAGCTGACCGCCCAGGGGCACAGCAGAGGACCAGGAAGGGGTCTCGGGCGGACGACCCGGGGCAAGACAGAGTCCAAAAAGGGGGACTCGGGCGGGCGGCCCGGGGGTAAGGCAGAGTTCAAAAAGGGGAATTCGGGCGGACGGCCCGGGGGCAAGGCAGAGTGTAAGGTGGGGTACTCGGGCGGCCGAGCATGATGGCGAAGGCAGCGGCAGGAAGAGTCAGGAGGCCGGGCCCAAGGGCGAGGGCAGCGGCTCACAGAGGGCCGGGATCGAGGGCGAAGACTACGATTCTCAGGAGGTCGGGCTCGAGGGAGAAGACCAGACAGCTCCAGAGGCCGAGCAGAGCCCGGTGTCGGCCGAACAGGAACCGGAGCCGGTGGGATAGGCCTCGGCAGGATCCCCCACGGAAGAGGACCAGGAGTCGGCAGGACCCTCTCCAGGACAGGAGATGGCGGGGCCTCCAACGGAACAGGACATAGGGCTGGCAGGACCCCCGGCAGAAGAGTAGTCGGCGGGGCCTCCGACGGGACAGGACACAGGGTTGGCAGGACCCCCGGCAGGAGAGTAGTCGGCGGGGCCTCCAACGGCACAGGACATAGGGTTGGCAGGACCCCCGGCAGAAGAGTAGTTGGCGGGGCCTCCAACAGGACAGGACACAGGGTTGGCAGGACCCCCGGCAGGAGAGTAGTCGGCGGGACCCCCAACGGGACAGGACATAGGGTTGGCAGGACCCCCGGCAGGAGAGTAGTCGGTGGGACCCCCAACGGGACAGGACATAGGGTTGGCAGGACCCCCGGCAGGAGAGTAGACGGCGGGACCCTCAACGGGACAGGACATGGGATTGGCAGGACCCAAGGCAGAAGAGTAGTCGGCGGGACCCCAAACGGGACAGGACATAGGGTTGGCAGGACCCCCGGCAGGCGACTAGATGGCGGGACCCCCAACGGGACAGGACACAGGGTTGGCAGGACCCCCGGCAGGAGAGTAGTCGGCGGGACCTCCAACGGTACTGGACACAGGGTTGGCAGGACCCCCGGCAGGAGAGTAGTCGGCAGGGCCTCCAACGGCACAGGACATAGAGCTGGCAGGAACCCCCAGCGGAACCTCCAACGGGACAGGACATGGGACTTGAGTGGAGACTCGAGAGGAAACTTGAGAGGGAACTCGAACGGAGACTAGAGAGGTGACTTGAGAGTTGACTTGAGAGGTGACTTGAGAGGGATCTCGAACGGAGACTAGAGAGGTGACTCGAGAGTTGACTTGAGAGGGATCTCGAAAGGGGACTCGAGAGGTGACTTGAGAGGGATCTCGAAAGGGGACTTGAGAGGGAACTGGAGAGGAGACTCGAGAGGGAACTCGAGAGGGAACTCGAGAGGGGACTAGAGGAGGGAATTGAGAAGGGACTAGAGAAGGGACTAGAGAAGGGACTAGAGAAGGGACTAGAGGAGGGGCCTAGAGGAGGGGCCAGAGGAGGGGCCAGAGGAGGGGCCAGAGGAGGGGCCAGAGGAGGGGTTAGAGAGGGGACTGGAGAAGGGACTAGGGAAGTGACTAGAGGAGGGACTTGAGAAAGGAATTGAGTAGGGACTAGAGAAGGGACTTGAGATGGGACTAGAGTTGGTACTTGAGAAGTGACTAGAGAAGTGAGTAGAGGTGGGACTGGAGAAGGGACTAGAGAAGGGACTAGGAAAGTGACCTGAGGAGGGACTAGAGAAGGGACTTGAGTTAGGACTCGAGAAGAGACTAGAGAAGGGACCAGAGATGGGACTATGGCAGCTGGGGCCAGAGCTGAGTCTGGAACCATGGCTGCTGGGGCCAGAACTGAGTCTGGAACCATGGCTGCTGGGGCCAGAACTAGGTCTGGAACCATGGCTGCTGGGGCCGGAACCATGGCTGCTGGGGCCAGAACTGGGTCTGGAACCATGGCTGCTGGGGCCAGAACTGGGGCCGGAACCATGGCTGCTGGGGCCTGTACTGGGGCTGTAACCATGGCTGCTGGGGGCTGAACTGGTTCTGGAACCCTGGCCTTTTGGGCTCGAGCTGCTAACCTGGCCTTGCGACTCCTCTTCGGAGCCGTTTGGAGGCTCCGTGGACCTCCAAAAGCCAGACGAGTGGCTCCTGGACTGTAGCAAACACTGGGTGAGAAGCAGGGGCTGGCGCCAGACGGACCACACCGATGTGTGTGGTATCAAAAAGGGAATCTGGAGACCTGGGTCTATCAGGATCGGGAAAACAAACCGTGAGGTAATCCAAAAGCCAGGCCGGTAAGAATTTAACCAAATCTTGATTCCTCAGCGTAAGGTGGACTGCATCTGCCAGAGCAGCATCTTGCTGCTGAACCCTGACCGCTCCACTCCATCAATGAGCGCAGTCAGACAAAGAAAAGGTATAATCCACTAGTTCCTGCTCAAACGGATCTGCTGGGCCCATATCGTTGGTCGGTTCGTAATGTTACGGTGTGTGAAGCAGGCAGGACCCAAATGCAGATATAAACTGAAAAACTCCTTTATTTCAAGGCTAGGCGCAGATAAACAAAGACAAAACAGAACACTCACCGAAGAACTAGTCATGACTTTTTTTTTTTTTTTTTTTTATTAGAAAAATCATCATTTTACATTTTATTGCGATACCTTGTCTTACATACCGTAACTGTGGCCATACATTTTAAAACATAATCATGCAACACATGACAAATAAGAGAAACAAGCAAAATGCAATTGCCCGGGATAGACTACCAAAAACCCCATTGAACTCCATTTTGATAGCCCAATCACAGTAAATATTGATACAAAACCCCAATATGAGAAACACCAATTTATTTTTAAACACACCAAAAGCCAAAAAAAACAAAACAGACACAATTAATTAATAATAATAAGGTAATCATTTTTGCATAAACCACACTTTATGTTTATCAAGCCACTCCACACCATACTCCCACCGCACATGCTAGCCAACCCCATCGTACTCAAACACCAGGCTGTCATCGTCCATTACACCCACCAGAGCGCACCCTTCCACAAAGCTCTCCAGAAAAATGTCTTTCTCCAGGTATGCGTATGCCATGTGAATGTTTTTGCTTAATATCCGTTTGAAAACATCCCATACATCTACTGTTCTGCTCTCATTATGGGCTACGTCCCTCCTGATCTTCACAGCATACCGGGCATGGCTCAGCACATAATTGCAGAGATTCACATTGAGCCCTTTCATTCTCTCATGCACCCCAAACAGCCACAACTCCTTCCATACCATCGCTTTTATTATCCTCCCGCCCCAACATTTATCAATTAGCTCCTTCAGTCTTTCAAAGTACACTCCCAGCTTGCTACATTCAAAAAATTCATGCATACACGTTTCAACCTTTGTCTTACACACATCACATTCCCTCTTCACTGTGACATCAAACTGGCTTATGATCAAGTTGTTGTACACCCTATTGTGACGCAAAAAAAATAAATCGAAATGTTCACACTCAATGCTATTCCACTTCACCCTTAAATTTCCCCATATCTTCCACACATCAAACTTCTCAAGAACCTTTTCCCACACACGCTCAGAAGCAGGCCTTCTTATTTTATTTCCCCTCAGTATTTTGTAAACCGTCTTAGTTTTTATCTTTTCTATTTTCAACACACACACACTTCTCCCTCCCCCACGTACATTCCTGCCACACTCTCTCCACCTCTTACAGCTTCGCTCTCAATCATTTCCTTCCACCCACCAGGCATTCCCTTTTTCACCCTGTTCATGATCCCTTCCGCTGTTTTCAAAGGCATTCTCCCCCCTCTACCCCTCACCTCATCCACTATCACCTGTGCCCCCATAAACCCCGGTACATACTCATAAACCAAATCCCTGATGTGTCTGAAACCCGCCCCCCACATTTGGAGATCGAATACAGGGCACTTCTCCACAGCGATCATATGGTTCAGGAATACAGGCTGATTCCACACTTGTTCAACATTCACACACTCATGCTTCACCCCTTTTAAAAACTCCCCCCATGCCAATAGAGCCTCTCTGTGGTACTCCGAAACACTGCTAAGCATTTCTTTTTTTAAAGACATGAATAAAGCGCTGTCACCACAGCCTCCACACTTATTGATTGCTTCTTTTAAAATACTTTCCAAGCATGATCTTTTTTATCCTCTTTGTCAGTTGATATATTTAAGTATCATTTTGACCCTTAATGCCTTCTTTTTCCTTTCCAAGTTGATCAGCTTCATCCCTCCATCCTTATGCTCATTCTCCATTACCTCTCTCGCAATTCTAACGCCCCTCCCACCCCACAAAAACTCATTTATTGCCGTGTCGATTTCCTTACGAACCCTCTCCGGCATTTCCATGACAGTCATGATATAGACTAGTTTGCTCCCTATGAGCCCATTTATAACAACTACCTTTCCTCTTAACTTCAAACATCTCAGCTTCCAAAACCTGAGCGTCCTCTTTATGCTGTTAATGATTCCCTCATATTGCATATCCCTCCCCTCCATTTCCTTTATACCCAAATTGACACCCAGCACCATTAAAATAATCTTTCCTTTCCCTGAGCTCTATTCCTGTCCTATCCACTTCATCCTCACCTATATACATTACTTCTGATTTGTCCGTGTTTATCTTTGCCCCTGACGCCCTGCCATACTGCTCTACTACTTCTAACACTTCCCTCACACTATCCCCATCACTGACCGTAACCGTGGTATCATCTGCATACTGGTACAGGAGACTGACCTGTCCCCCCGGTATCTCCACCCCCCTAATGTTTTGGTTCTGAATTAGCATTGTGGCTAATGGTTCAGCTGACAAGGCATACAGCATGGAGGAGAGAGGACATCCCTGCCTGACCGACCTCCCTAACCTAAACACGTTGGTTATGATCCCATTTATCTTGACACAGCTAACCGCCCGACTGTATAATCTTTTGATCCAGCCCACCATCTTCACTCCAAATCCCGCTTTCTCTAACACTCTATATAAATACTCGTGATTGACACGATCAAACGCTTTGTTCAAATCAAGGCTCATTACTATGCCCCCCTTCCCCCCCTTCATGTGTTTTATGACGTCTCTGATACTGCTAGTCGTATCACTTATATCCCTCCCCGGTACACTATACGCCTGAGTCCCACCCACCACTGTTTTGATAACCCTCTTGATTCTATTCCCCAGTACCCTGGCCAGAATTTTGTAGTCATTGTTAAGCATGCTCAACGGCCTATAGTTCTCTAATCTGTCCCTATCCCCTTTTTTGAAGATCATGCTTATAACCCCCGTTGCCATGCTGGCCGGCAAGTCATCCTCCTCCTCAATGTGTTTGAACACCCTGTGCAACACCGGTATTAGCAGTTCCCTAAATGTAATATAAAATTCTGCTGTTAACCCATCTAACCCCGGACTCTTATTTCTACCCAACCCTACTATTGCTAGATCTATTTCTCCTGTGCCAATCTCTCCCTCACACATCTCTCTTTCACTCTCATTTAAAGTCTTGTCCATTGTGTCTATCGCCGTCTCTACACTCTCCCTATCGGTCTCTTCTGCCCTAAACAACTCCCCGTAAAACTCCTCTACTCTCTCTGCTATCCCTACTAAATCTCTTATTTTCCTACCATCCTTTCCCTCAACCCTGTTTTAAATAATTCCTTTCCTGCTTACTTTTTTCCAGCCCTAGAAAAAAGCTAGTGCACTTTTCCCCCTCCAGCGCATATTTGGCCCTGCTCCTTACCGTCGCCCCCCTGCATTTGTCCTTCTCTATACCCTCCAGCTCATCTTTGAGCCTCGTATATTCTCCTAAATCCCTCCCCGTCTCTCTATCTATTTCTCCGCCTCTTTAACGAACTCTCTCTTCACCCTTTCCTCCCTTCTTCTGACAAGCATATTTTTTTCCTTACTGTGTTTTATGCTTATTTGTTTGATCTCATCTTTGAGTTCCTCCCACCCAGTTAATATATTACTGCTCCTTGCACCTCCCTCCCTTATACACTCTCTCACCCTCTCCTTGTACACCTCATCATTCAGCAGTTTGGCATTCAGGCACCACACACCTCCACACCTCTCATTCATTCTCAGTCCCATCCTGAGACTAAGAACCATAAGATCGCTCAGCGCAGTGGCCCTGTATTCGATGCTCCCAATCTTTCCAGCTACAGCTTCTGAGCACAGAGCGAAGTCAATCCTACTCTGTGTGAGCTTGCCCTCCTCCACTTGTCTCCTAGAGAATTCCCTCGCATCCACATTCCTTTCTCTCCACACATCAATCAACCAGTTCGCTTTCATTATGCTTTTGAGCGCCCCTCTAGAGGAGTCTCTCCTAAAGCGAGCACTCGCTGTCGCATCCAACCTCCCACACCATACATTGAAGTCCCCAACAATCATGCAGTTCCCCCCACATTTGCCCCCCAACCCCTCAAAGAAAATCCTTCTCTCCTTTTGCCTATTAGGTGCATATACATTTATCAATTTGAACTTTTCCTCCATGTATTCATACTCTACTCCAATCATTCTCCCTTCACCATCATCCTCAACCTTCCTTGCATTCCTTACCTCCCCTGAGTTGATGAGTATCGCCACCCCCCTAGCATGTGCACTCACATTATTTGTAAACACTTCACCCATCCACTCCTTTGTTACCTCCTCCACACACCCCCCATCCCAATGTGTTTCCTGCAGACATATTATACTTGCCCCACATAGAATTAACACCCGTTCTCTTCTAATCCTATTTTTGAGGCCATTGCCATTAAAGGAGGAGATGGTTGCCATCAAAAGGAATGCGGTTATAATAAGCGTCCTTAACATTGTTACCTTAAGCTGTTTCCTATCCCGAGCTCCCCCTCTGTTGAGCTCGCTCTTCTTTTCTCCATCTCCCTCTCCACTTTGCATTTATCACTCCGCCCGACGTTCTCCGCTGAGGTCTTCTTCACACCCCCACGCCCGCTTCTCTTCGTGCCGCTGTCCCTCTGCTCATCCTTAGGGTTCCCGAAAATCATGGCGCCCACAGGGTCCTCCTCCAGCACTCCCTCATCCATCTCTGATGCCTCCGAGATGTCCTCCACCACTCCAGGACTCCAACACTTCTTTCCTCCGCCGCTCCCTTCGGCGCCCCCGCCGCTCTGCCTTGCACTTTTCTTAGCTCCATCCTCGACTCCCGCCGCTCCTCCCCCACTCAGGCCACCATCCTCATCGCTGACCTCCTCAAAGGGTCTTTTCTTCGCTCCTTCCGCCCCTTCCTCTTCCTCCTCGTCGTCGTCTTCCTCCTCCTCGTCTTCCTCCTCCCCATCTTGCTCATCGTCTCCCTCCTTGTCCTCCTTCTCTTCCTCCTCTTTCTATGCCCTGAAATTGCTCTCCCTGGCATAATGTCCTGCCTGGCCACACTTGTGGCATTTAAACTCCGGGCACTCCCTAAAGAAGTGACCAGGCTGGATGCACAGCCGGCAGACAGGAACCTGGCGATTGTGCAGTACTCTGAAGTACTCCGCCCCCCTCACTGTTTCTAGCTTTGTGGAATAGGGGAGGGAGCTAACCTTGTCATTGAATCTAACTCTCAGGAATCTGGTGCCATCTGAGATTTCTGTGCCCGGCCACACTCTTTTTTTGATTGCCGAGATAGGCTCGACCCCCCCCCCCACTCTTTCAGTCTCTTAAATATCATCCTATCTGGTACATATACCGGCAGATTTAGGAACGAGACAGTCATATCTTTGTTCAAGAGGTCCTGTGCATGCACCATGACCCCGTTCACCCTCAGTCCCTCCATTATTTTCCTTTTCCCCAGACAGGTCCGCATGGTGACATCATATAGCCGCTCCCCTCTCACTCTGCACCCGTCCACAACCCCACACTTTTTTTTAAATTTCTTTTAGTAAGTCCATCATTGTTACTGCGTCTCCTCCATCCACAGTTAGTTCTACACTGTACCTCACAGTCCCCTTCTCCTTTCTTGTTTCCTCCTCTCCCGTTTTGTCCTTGTTCTTCGTTGGTATCCTCCTTTCCGTCCGTTTTGCCCCCCTCTTTCTCGTTGTCCATGATCCTCGTTGCCGTGGTCTTGTCCATTCCTGGCTCAGTTGCCATTGAATCTGTCATCAAAACAAAAACCCAGCTCAGGGGAAGAACCCCAAGGGGGGGCGTAAAAAAAATAAATAACCACAACCGTTCACCAAAACAACGAATATGTAGACTCCGTGAAGAAAACCCCACTAACGCCTAAAAAAGGAATTCTGTACACCACTTCTCCGTTCTCTACCACTCGTCAGCCGTTGGATCGCAGACCAAGTCCTGACTTTTTTTTTTTTTTTTTTTTTTTAATAGAAAAATATAAACAAAGTTACATTTTAAAACATAATAGTCCACCTTACTGATCCCCAAAAAGAAAGGACCCCAAGGCTTTCAAACAAATCAATTTCAACAAAATCTCAGCTTTCATGAAGCATTCTCAAATATAGCAGAAACATGTTCAAACCATCACACACTTTTGTCACACATCACAACCATCAATTACTCTATATCCCATATTCCCCATCTTTCACAGTCTCAGTAAGCGCCCATTCCTTTATATTTTCCCATATCATTAATCTCAACATCATTCCCAACATTTTAACACTTTAACACATCATATTGTTTTCAATTCACCATCCCCAACTCCCTTCATCCACATCTACCCGAGTGACAGCTATCGCCTTTACTTTCCTCTTTTCCCACATGTCCCTCCATATCGCCACTGTTTACCCCTCCCCCCCCCCCAAACGCCCTTTGCCTAACCCTGAGGTGATGCACGTTCTCCTTGCACTCCACCCAGACACCTTTATCATTTACCTTCCCTAAGTCAACTGAGATGCGCTTCCAACCCTTGAGCTCCTCCCTCCTCGCTCTCGTGGCTGCTTTCTCTTTTCCTTCTTTTTCCCCCCCTCATCTCCCTCTCAAATAGAAGGTCCTTTTCCTTCCGTCTCTGCACCTCCTGTTCCTCATTCCCACTCTCCTCCCTCTCACCATTCCAAACATCACTCATATTCCCCTCATCGCTCGAATGTCCTTCACTATCTTCCACCTCCTCTTCCACCACCCTCACCACCACGTCATCATTCCTCTTACTCCCCGCTAACTCAACTTCGTCCTTTTTATGCCTCAAAATCTTCACTTTCATAAGCTCCTCCTCTCTCTGTCTCTGCTCCTCCTCTTCCTCATCTTCGTCCATCCTATTGCCATTAAAGGAGGAGATGGTTGCCATCAAAAGGAATGCTGTTATAATAAGCGTCCTTAACATTGTTACCTTAAGCTGTTTTCTACCCCGAGCTCCCCCTCTGTTGAGCTCGCTCTTCTTTTCTCCATCTCCCTCTCCTTGTCCGCTTTGCGTTTATCACTCCGCCCGACGTTCCCCCGCTGAGGTCTTCTTCACACCCCCACGCCCGCTTCTCTTCGTGCCGCTGTCCCTCTGCTCATCCTTAGGGTTCCCGAAAGTCATGGCGCCCACAGGGCCCTCCTCCAGCAGTCCCTCATCCATCTCTGATGCCTCTGAGATGTCCTCCACCACTGCAGGACTCCAGCATTTCTTTCCTCCACCGCCGCTCCCTTCGGCGCCTCCGCCGCTCTGCCTTGCACTTTTCTTAGCTCCATCCTCGTCTCCCGCCGCTCCTCCCCCACTCAGGCCATCATCCTCATCGCTGACCTCCTCAAAGGGTCTTTTCTTCGCTCCTTCCGCCCCTTCCTCTTCCTCCTCGTCGTCGTCCTCCTTCTCGTCTTCCTCCTCCCCATCTTGCTCATCGTCTTCCTCCTTGTCCTCCTTTTCTTCCTCCTCTTTCTCCTCTCTCTCCGCCCTGAAATTGCACTCCCTGGCATAATGTCCTGCCTGGCCACACTTGTGGCATTTAAACTCCGGGCACTCCCTAAAGAAGTGACCAGGCTGGATGCACAGCCGGCAGACAGGAACCTGGCGATTATGCAGTACTCTGAAGTACTCCACCCCCCTCACTGTTTCTAACTTTGTGGAATAGGGGAGGGAGTTAACCTTGTCATTGAATCTAACTCTCAGGAATCTGGTGCCGTCTAAGATTTCTGTGCCCGGCCACACTCTTTTTTTGATTGCCGAGATAGGCTCGACCCCCCACTCTTCCAGTCTCTTAAATATCATCCTATCTGGTACATATACTGGCAGATTTAGGAACGAGACAGTCATATCTTTGTTCAAGAGGTCCTGTGCATGCACCATGACCCCGTTCACCCTCAGTCCCTCCATTATTTTCCTTTTCCCCAGACAGGTCCGCATGGTGACTTCATATAGCCGCTCCCCTCTCACTCTGCACCCGTCCACAACCCCACACTTTTTTTTTATTTCTTTTAGTAAGTCCATCATTGTTACTGCGTCTCCTCCATCCACAGTTACCTCCACAGTTAGTTCTACACTGTACCTCACAGTCCCCTTCTCCTTTCTTGTTTCCTCCTCTCCCGTTTTCTTGTTTTGTCCTTCGTTGGTATCCTCCTTTCCGTCCGTTCTGCCCCCCTCTTTCTCGTTGTCCATGATCCTCGTTGCCGTGGTCTTGTCCATTCCTGGCTCAGTTGCCATTGAATCTGTCATCACAACAAAAACCCAGCTCAGGGGAAAAACCCCCTGGGGGGGGGGGTGTAAAAAAAACCACAACCGTTTCACCAACACAACGAATATGTAGGCTCCGTGAAAAAAAACTCACAACCGCTTAAAAACGTACTCTGTACACCACTTCTCCGTTCTCTACCACTCGTCAGCCGTTGGATCTGAAGGAACAAGTCATTTCACAAGACGAACCGACAAAGACAGACAGAAACACCAGAACTTAAATACACGCAAGACTAATCACACAAACAAGACACAGGTGAGGAGGGAGGAGAAAACAAAGGGACACCAGGTGAACACAATCGGGTAAATTAGACACACCAGGGAAACTAACGACAGGGAACCACAGACAGATTTAAACAAGACACAACGCAGACAGAAACAGGCAAGACAGGAGGTGAAGACCTTTCAAAATAAAACATGAAACAAAAGACAGAAAAAGACAAGACAAAATACAATACAGACAGATCGTGACACTCTTACTTGTAACAAAGTATTCCTACACTCTGGTAGTTCTACTTTTACTCAAGTACAATATCTATACTTCTTCCACCTCTGCTCAAAATAAGTATATATGTTCAGTTTTGGATGCAAGGTAAAAAGCAGACTTTAATGGACTTTGGTTGGAAAGCAATTGGTTGGAAAGTGAGGAATGCAAACCTGCAGTCTTTCTGCAAGAGGTGATGCCACTTGTTGCAAAAATAAGTTTGATTGTTTGACAGTGAGCCTACTTGATGTATTACCTCCTTTAAAAAATAAGTCTAAAATGTGGGCTCTGATCTCACAAAATGCACTGCATATGGAACAGAGTGCTCCGTAAACCCACAGCCAGACACCAGTGTTGTGTATTAGTAGAAAGAGAACATTAATAAAGCACGGGACAGAGGATATGGGTACTAGTTTCTTTACTGTTACTCATGCTTAACCACCACAGCATCAACTCCCGCCCGGGCATACACTTATTCTCTTAACATTGTATGTTACTGTGATTACACTGTGCCCCCTATTGGCAGGAGTTTATATATCAGAACACAACAACCAGCAAATGTTAGAGAGGCCCTGACTTTTATTTTGGCTATATTGTTGGTCAGCTTGGGGAGGGTGTCTCTCTCGACTGTTTACAGCAGCCGCACTGGATTTTGAAAACCACAAGCTCTGAAGGTGTGTGCTTTAAGCTTTTGGGCAATGACTATCAGTCATAGACACCAAATGTTTACGGAACAAAATGGTCTTAAGCTAACCACTTAATGTTTATCTCAAAGTGCATCAGATCTTTAAAATGGAAACTTTTCTTTAATTATTCCTGTCATTTTTAAAACTGCGACACAAAGCCTATTGCAGAAAAATGTATATAGCAAGTGAGGTGTGAGAGGCAAAGAATAAAGAGGGAGAGAGAGAAAAGGGAAGAGGATATAGAGATGAATGAAAAGAGAGATGGTGTCTGTCGTGTGAAATGTTACCTTTACTTTAACGATTTAACTAAGCATTGACAACATTTATTTTCAGACAATTTGGGATAATTGTATCCTTTTTTGCATGTCCAGATTGTGATTGATAATTATTATTGATTTTAAAATTGATAATTTAACTGAGTTGAATCTGAAGACTTAGGCGCATGGTGAAGACATGGTGAAGCTCTTGGTGCAATCCTTGTTGGTCCAAACAGTCCGGAAGCCATCAATGGAAAAGTTATTATTAGTTTTAAATTCTAAATGATTAGTGCTGAGCAACAATACAACTATTGAATCGCGATTAATCGCATGATTACACAAGTAGTGTATTGCAAACTTTTATTTTAAAAGTACTGCTATATTAAAAGTGCAATAACATTTGGTCTGCAAACACTTCAAACAAATAAGGTACTTTTTAACAGTAGTATTCCCTTTACACAGTAGCAGTTAAAACATTTCTTATAAATCTCAACTTCAACATTAATTAGTGTAAACAAATCAAATATAAAACCAAAGCTATTTGCCACTGCAAGGGCATTAACATGTTATTTAGTTTGTTATGGAAGTTACCCTCAGTGATCAGAAAATCCTACTTTGCAGTGGTTACAAATAATTCTGGTTTTATCAACTCCGCCGTCTGGAAGAGATGTAAAATGCCATGTAAAGTTCAGTACCTTTCTCCATGTTTCTGTCCCGCCAGCCCTAGTAAATATACAACTGAATGTGTAATACGCACATTTCCTCAAGGCTCCATGGGCTTTTATTCCTTAACATCTACAAGCTAATGTAGCTTGCAGATGCTACATTAGCATCTACAAGCTAATGTGACATTTGAATTGAAAAGTAACTAACTATATAAATGTAAATAACTAGAAGGCTAGTATCCCAGGGGTCAAGACAAGGGTTAAATTACTTTTCTTATCTCAGCACTGAATCTTAACGTCTGCCACATTATGAGAAGCAGCGTCAGTTTTTATGCAACAGATATCTGATACTTCATCCTCGGTGCTGTTTAGTACAAAGTCTAGTCTAGTGCTGTCAAGTCCACTGCACTTAATTCAGTCCCCACACCTCCTTTTTTATGTGGATGAATGTATCTCTTTCATTGTTCATTCGTGCTCCTCAAATGAAGACAAAAAGACAAAAGTATAGCGATGTAAAACATAGCTACTGGCCTCTGCAACTATGATGAGACACATGGTAACATGTAGTCATATGTGAAGAGCGATCATGAACTGGCCGCTTTCCCCAAACCCTATCGGTGGCCTTTTACTTCTGAAGAGTAGATGCTTTGATGATAACTGGAAACATCAAGCAAAAAATACCAGTTTTGTAAACAGAATAGACACATAGCTGACAGTAAGACTTTGACACATACTGTTGATCTAATGTTTTGAATCATATTTTCTGTTTGCAGTACGATGGGGAAGTGGAGGAAAATGTTGCCAATGTAGTTGTGATGAGAATCAAAGCTCTGGATAAAGACCTTCGACACTCAGACAACTGGCTGACTGTCTTCAAAATCACCAAAGGGAATGAAAATAACATGTTTTCATTTGAGACGGACAAGGAAACCAATGAGGGCGTCTTGAAGCTGATTAAGGTATTTATGTAACTTTAAAACCATTGTACTTTATTTATCACACTAACTGTAACAAGTGTTGAGTGGTGCCCTAACATTTGCTTGCTGCTTCGTATCTGTTCTTGTCCTTTCACTCAATTGCTTTTTACTCTACAATCCGGACCAAACAGGCTGTGGATTATGAAGATGTCCAGAATCTTGAGCTTGGCCTGATCGTTACGAATGTAGCTCCTTTTGTGGATGGTGGTCCTATATTAATGGATGTGGACGTCCAGATTGGAGAGGGTAATCCTATGGCTAGTGGAGCGGGTGCTGGAGGTGGAGGCGGCAGCGGCGGTGGCGCAGGTGGAGGTGGCGCAGGTGGAGGGGGAGGCGGAGGCGGAGGTGGAGGTGGAGGCGGAGGTGGAGGTGGAGGCGGAGCTGGACCTGGTTCTGGTCCTGGAGGTGGACCAGGACCAGGACCTGGACTTAAGCCAGATGTTGGGGTTGGAGTGGGTGTCGGTATTAAGCCAGGTGTCAAACCAGGAACAAAGCCTAAGCCAAATGCACCGGCAAAGAGCTATTCCATTAAGATAGCAGTGAGAAATATTCCAGAGGATCCAGCATTCATTCCAACCATCAAGAATGTTCCTGTATCAGAAGATCCAAATGAAGCACCTAAAGATGGAGTGATCACAGTTTTTGCTGCTGTCGATCCAGACACAGGGCTACCAGCTGAAGATGTCAAGTAAGTCATCCTGCAGGAAACATTACTTTTACCACTCATTTACC
This sequence comes from Pogonophryne albipinna, assembly GCA_028583405.1. NCBI lineage: Eukaryota > Metazoa > Chordata > Actinopteri > Perciformes > Artedidraconidae > Pogonophryne > Pogonophryne albipinna. The sequence continues at coordinate 10,263,234 of CM053246.1, forward strand.
ATGTTCACCATCTTAGTTTAGAAATGTAGCATGCTAAAATGTGAGAATTAGCAGTATCCCAAAGTACAGATAGAGTTGATGGGAATTTGATTTGTTTTACAGTTATTTGCTTTAAAATCACCCAATTAACATTTTGACTTGGTGATGATGACCCAATAGTTTTCAAACCATACCACTCAAAACGAAGTCTATCAAACTAATGGTGGCGTTATATGATAAGTAAGGGGATGACCACATTAATGCTTACTTCGGAAAAAAGACTTGCATAAAAACGTGTTAAAATTAGCAGCAGCTTGCAATTCTTATGTTCTGCAGCTTTCTGAAACATTAAACACGTGACAAGACAAGAAACTTCAGTTTTTCTGTAGCTGGATAGCATTTGTTCCATCAAGACAAATTGTTGAAGTGAATATCCTTTTCCTCTGCCATTTCTACCGTCTCATGAGGTTCTATTTGACTTGACCAGTTGACTTCCCTTTGTCCTTAGTTTAGCTAGTTGTCTCCTAGCTTTAGCTTCATACTTACACACATAATTCTCATCAATAAAGTGATTACGTGTTTTTCCCCAAATGTTGAAAGTATTACTTTAACCAAATTCTTCTTCTCCTTCTTTGGTTTACTGTATATTACTTATATTAATGTTTTTGTTTATTTTCCTACTTATTTTTTCCTAGTTATGCCAAAGCCTTTGATCCAGAAAACTGGTTTACCATCGATGAAAAAACAGCTGAGATTAAACTCAACAGGGTACCAGACAGAGAGTCACCTTTTGTGGTGAATGGTACCTACATTGCCAAGATTCTGGCGATCACAGATGGTAATCCACTATTTACTTCATAATCATGTTGGTTTCTTGATTCATTTCTGTTTGAATAGGCACTGTCTTTCCGTACTGAAGGACTCTCAATAACTCAACAAAACAGACCTCCATAAAAAAACACTGCAGACACTATTAATATAAATATGGAATTATACTAGGACGTTAAGGTTTTCTCCAATGTACAATGCCTTGTTTTATTATGCTGCTGCAATGCAAACATTTTACCAAATTGGGATCAATAAAGTACTTCTTATCTTATATTAGAATATGCTGTTATGCACTCCAGTCTTTGTACTGTTGGATTTACTAAACTGTTGTCATCCTCAGACACGCCATCAAAGACCGCCACAGGAACAATAGCCATTCAAGTCCTTGACTCCAACGACCACTGTCCCACTCTGACCACCACCCACAGCACCCAGTGCACTGATGAAACAACTGTCTATGTTACTGCATTTGATGAGGATGCTAATCCCAACGGAGCTCCATTCACATTCAGAGTCATACCTGATGGGACACGAGGCAGCTGGGACGTAGAAGTCGTCAATAGTAAGAAAATGTGGTTGGAGGCAGAAGAAAAAAACTGATAAACTATTTTCTTTCTTTTAGCATTATTTGTGATTTTTGTGGTTATATTCTTTTAGTATCACTAAACTGTAATATTACTTAGGTTACAAGCAAAAGTAATAAGGATTATACTGCGTTATTTGACAGTGCTTTTTCCTTTGTTGTCAACAGAGACGAGTGCCGCGCTTCACTCTCGTGATCCGCTCTGGCCTGGCTTATATGAGGTTCAGGTGGAGGTGTTGGATGCTCAAGGTCTGTCTTGCCCATCCAATGACATTTTCACCGTGGACGTTTGTACCTGTGTGGAGACAAAAGACTGTAAGATAAAGGCAGCCAAATTAGAAACTACTTCAACTGAGCTCTCTGCCCCAGCTATCAGCCTCCTGCTATCGGCAATGTGCTTATTGCTGTGTAAGTTGATCTTTAACAAATGCCTACAGTACACCTTATTAGGGATTGTTACGGATGGGTCGATGTTACGTTCCCTCCAAATCTAGGGGTACGAAGGGGAGTAACAAAACACAGAAATGGCCAGGCACGAGAAAAAAGAGAGCAAACTGATCTCTGAAGCCACGAGCAGGTCTTTTAATGGACAAAAAGAACACAGGCTCACCAGCCAATTTGCACAGTAAACTAATGTACCAATGTATACAGGAACACAACTCCTAATAATTGATAAAACACAGGCCTTACACAGAGACAGAGACATGCTGCACACATGCAGCCAGAGGAGAAGGCGAGAGGCCACTGCAGCCTTCCTCAGGTCCTTTATGGAGGCCCTGATTGGGGATTGGGAGCACCTGGGGGAGAGGCTGCACCTGGAGACAATCAGGGGGAGAGAGAGACACACACACACAAAAGCACACACACAAAAGCACTAACTGCGGCACGTAACAGTCGATAACACTATTTAATGTCTGATACCTGTACCATCAGTGCCTTCTTAATCAAAAAACAATCCAATATTTACATATAAGGGGGCATAAATTCATCAGTGGTGGTGTGATGTATTGGACTGAATAACATAATTTAATAAGTGCCCCAAATAAGTACGGCTTAAAAAATGATATTAGAGTTACTCCCCATTCACAACTCTCTGTTTTTAGATGTATTCTTAACACTCTTATATGAATGATATTGCTAATACTAAATACTCTGTGTCTCTTGAAATATTAAGATCTTGAAATAATTGTAAAAAAACAAACTTTGAGCTCAACTGAACTTGGCTTGACATTGAACTGAATGTTGTGCTTCTCTCTGCAGTTATTCCTCTTCTCATGCTGTTCTGTCAGTGTGGAGCAGAACTTTTTCCTGACAGTTTTCGTGACATGCCATGGGAGACCAAAGAACAACTCATATCTTACCACACTGAAGGCAGAGGCGAGGATAAGGTTGGCTTGCAATGTTGTTGTTTTTTATTGGGAAGAAAAGTATACATTAACTTCTTATTTTTTGTTTATCAATACAGAGTATCAGACAATATCCTAATATTATTGAAAATGATCGTCTGTATAGAGATCAAGAGGCAATGTTGGTGAAAGAAAGCAGTGTAGTGGGTCAATGGGATATAAGATCAGTAACTCCTGTTACCACAGGGACAAACAGGATGGTTTAACGTCTAATATTGCTAAACCTATATGCTTTTGAGATAACATTGTCATTCTCCTGTTCTTTTTTTAGGAAGTGCCACTCCATAGTATATCTGTATCTTTGGGTCCCCAAAAGACATGTGGGACAGCACAAGGATCAAATTCCAAAGGCACTATTACAAATACTATAGAAAATAACCAGACAACTACAATCCATGAGGGATTTTTGGAAAGGTTTCGGGACAGCAGGCAAAGTTGGATGGAGGTCGACAACAACGCTCACAGATTAACAAGGGATTTTGGCTATGGTTATGGCAGTGCAACAATCAGCAGAAACACACTACAACACACAACAGCTCACACAACAGCTCTCTATGAGGATATAGCCTTACCTGACGCTTTCCTGAATGATTACTACTCACAGGTATGTTGTTAGCCTTGCATTCAGCTGTTTTTTTCTTTTACAAGATTTCACCTTTAAAGAAATGTTCCGAAATGATTGACACCAGTGTCTGTGCTATTCCTTTACCTTAAACAGAAAGCGATGTGTGCTTTGCCTGCGAAGGACTGTTCTTTGGAGTATCATTTTGAGGGCCAGGGATCCTCTGCTGGATCTGTGGGCTGCTGCAGCCTCCTGGAAACTAACAACGACCTGCAATTCCTCGATGACCTTGGGCCAAAGTTCAAGACTCTGTCTGATATCTGCTCCCCTCCTAAACCAACACCCAAACCTTCCCTGACACACAAAATAGTAGGTGCTGTCCAAACCACAGTAAATAAGGTTGAACCTGTTGTTATGCCCAAAGTTGAGCGAAGTTTTGAAACAGAGCATACTGATGTCAAGAAAGAGACAGTCATGTCATCTACTAACATCTCCAAATCATCCGTCAATACTGTAAGCACTGCCCATCAATCCATGATACTTCCTAACTCTAAAGTTACTAACATTAGTCATTCCACCACTCTGCCCCCTCAAGCTCATTATTCTGCCACTATGTCTCATCAAGCTCGTACAGTTTTCATACAGCCACAGCCAGTTTATTACACCACCAACCCTGTACTACAGCCCATGCACTATGTAGTTCAACCACAGCTACAGAACACGGTTATGCTAGCAGACGGGTCACATGGAGCTAATTTGCCAGGCTTTTATGTAGTCAGTGGGCCCCAAGGCTCTCCTCCTGGGCTAGTGATTCAGGTCATTGAGGGCCCAAAAAGCCCTGCCAGTCCAGTTAGCCCCACCTTCTTTCTACCTGGTAGTCCAGGTGTGTCTCCAGGCTCAGGCCCTGCTAATGTGGTGACAGTGAAACCAGAAGTCAGACCGGTTGGAATGTGGCAACCTGGAATGACTCAAGTTGGCATTAGGCAGGTCAGTACAAACCAGTACCAAGAAACTACGCAGTTGCAGCAAACAGCAGATACCAGTGGTATTCTAAAAGCATCAGGAATTAGTTCACCAAATGAAGACAAGACTACAACAGTTGTAAATACCATCATTTCAACTGAAACCCATCCATCAAACGAAGAGGTGTTGATAGGAAATCAGTTGAAGGATCCAGTTCAGAACATGAATTATGAAATGGTTGAGGAAAAGCATGATGTCCCCTACATATCAATGCCTCTCGAGACATCACTTGATGATGAGGATCCTGGTAGGATGGTCCAAACTGCATTTGAAGACAAATTGGGTATCCAAGAATGTCCTACACAAACATCAGAAACAGCTCCAACAAACAAATGTACAGATATGGTAAGTCAAGCCACAGAATCCAATGCCCCACAACAAAACTCAGTGGAATCAGAACAGCAGGAAAATCATGTTCCTGCTAAATGTTTTTCAGAGGAAAATATATCTCTGGTCAATCAAATGTCAACCACAGAAGTGTGCCAACCTGGATCAGATGTCATTGATTTAGTTAATACAGGCAGAGAGAGTATAGAGACATCAACAATTCCCCAAGGAGAGGGATCCACATCTACTTTAGAACACATCGACATTGTAGACGATCAAATACAAGATATCACAGAAGTAAATGTGGACAGTCAAGAGTCATTGAAAGGAGTCGTAAAAGAAGGAAAAGCTGTTCATCTCACCATAGTTGAAGGTCTAGAGGACAAAAGTCAGGGAGTTGGGTCAGAACCTCAATTAGGTGATGTGACAGAGGACCAAATGGACAGGGATCTGGAGGAAGATGTCAGTCCAGCAGAGAACGTAGTGTCAGACATAGAAACGAATCAGGTAATTGCCACCTCTAATAGTATCCAGGGAAAAGTGAATATGGAGGAAATGACTGCAGAAAGTGTAATCACAGTCAGTGATTCACATGAAGACGTAAAGGCTCAGGAAGAGCAACTGCTAGATTCTGATGTAGGACTCGATAGTATGCATGACAAATTGTCAGCAACTCTTCCAAACATGTTTTCAAAAGTGACTTTGAATGCATCTGAAGTTAAGTTGAACCTCGACCCAGAGTCAATGCCAGAACCACAGATTGGTCAAAGTGAATGGATTATGATAGACAAAGGTAATGAAAAGACAGATAGCGCTGATGAAGCAATAACATCATCGCAAACTGTCAGCACTATTATCCTTGGTGATTCAAATCTGACATCAGCCACAGAAGAAATAACCAATCAAGTGCAAGAAGAGGTGTCTAATGTGTCAACCATGTCAACATTAGAGCAACACATGCATACAGCAAAAGACAATTGCTGTGGCCACCAAGAAGAAGAAAGTGGTACAGATCAAGTTGATGCAGATGCAGACAGTATGGAGAGAAGTGATGGAGAGAAAGAGAGTATTATGGAGGAAGGAGTGCCACAGCAGAGTTTTAGCAGCTCTGATAACATAGATGAAGACACTGAAAGACAAGATGCTTTCAGTTCTCAAATGGAAGATAATTTAATCTCAGATGACTACATTATTGATGAAGAGAAAGGTGAAGATTCTGTTGAAGCAATGGTGTCACCGGTACGGCAAAATGTAAAATTCTCAGATGACCAAGGTGAAGGGAATGCAGAAGGATATGCAACATGCATGAGTTCTCGAGTTGATCATAACTTAATCTCAGATGATATCATAAATGTTCCAGAGGAAGAGGAGGAGAGTTTTGAAGAAGGGGTGTTATCCATACACGAAAATGTTAGCATCACAGAATCCCAAGCTGAATTTATTGAAGGAGAAGCTGTATCAGGGAGAAGATCTTTGGAGGATCCTTTTATCTCAGAATACAACAATATTGTGGAGGAAGAGCTTTCAATTGTACATCAAATGTCTTCCATCTCAGATGAAGACAGTGTAAAAGAAGATGCATCTAACACTGTTCAAGTAGAGGATATGCTAATCTCAGGTGACAGTGATGGAGAGGAAGAAGAGGAACCGGCCCCCTTCATACAACAAGACAGTAGTTTTTCTGATGACCAAGAAGAAGAGAATGGAAGAGAAGAAGACGCACCAGACACAAGTATTTACGTAGAGGAGGAGAGCAGTAAGTTGAACCAGCAATTAGAAGACAACTCTCTGTCTTGTCACACTGAATGCTTATCTGAGGGTAATTTTGATTTAGCAAGTCAAAATGTAGAGCTTAATCTGTTGCCAGCATCGTCAAAGGTGGGTAAAACTCTAGAAATACCCTGTGAAGTTACTACACATCAAGTCAGGCAAGGCGTGGACTCTTCTCAGGTAGGAAACATAGCTTTGGATATTCCTGATAGAGAAGATACTGTTGGTCAGGCGTTAGAGAAGGATACTAATATGGAGAATTTGGATTCTCCTGTTATATCTTCTGAGGGAATGAGATCTTCCAGGGTTGCAACAGGACAGGTTTCTATGTCCAGTGAAGATAAAGGGGCCAAAGTTAAAATGTTTGAATCTGGAGATATCGCTTTTGAAAAAGGCATGGCAGAGGTCACTTTTGATTTCGCGATTAAGGAGGGATTTGATGACAGTGCAACTGGTGCATCTGCTCAGGTAGCGCCAACATCTTATTCAGAAATTAAAGTGGTAGAGAAGACCCTATCTTCAGTGTCAGAAGTAGACCCAGACTCAGGGGAGACAGGAACTTTAAGTTCCATTGCAAAAAGTAAGGTAGATGAGGAGGCTGGTAACCTCGTTCAGAATGAAACTCTGCAAGTAACTGGAGAAGCAACAGGGGGAGGCCCATACACTGTGGGGAAAACTCTGATAGACGATGTGTCAAGAGCTTCTGATGACACGCATGGGGCTGAAGCAATTGGTGTTGAAGTGAGTCCTGTACAGTTTCAGACAGTCATGAGCCCAATTCCTCGTAACAAATCAAGAAAGAGCAAAGAGGATTCTAAGAAGAATCCTAAAAGTCCAAAAAGCCCCTCTGGAAAGTGTAAACAACAGTGAGTACTCTGAATTCAATGTTGCATTATCAACTATACAGAAACCCATACCGTTATATGTAGAGGTCTGTTTAAGGTCCAAATTGGTGAAGAAGAGGGAGGTGCAACAATATTTAGTATTTTCTGTCTGTAAGGCCAAAATGGCCAGGCAAATTCAAGGAACAACAAGAAACTTGTTGTTTAATACCAAAATATGAACCTGCTACGTTGTTGCAAAAGCAAGCTGTGTCATGTCGTGCCTCTTCAACGCACTACCCAGGTGCCCACCCCCTTACTTAAAGGGGACCTATCATGCAAAATGCACTTTTTGATGTCTTTTATACATAAATATGTGTCCCCGTGTGTCAGGGAACTCACGCAGCGTCAGAAAATAAAACCCTCTCTCTTTTCCTCCGTACCCAAATCTCTAAAAATGGGGCTACAACGGAGCTGATCCAGATTTGCGTCCGATATGACGTAATATCGGAAATGTAGGCTGGCTTTACACCTACGGCCCTATCAGAAACGTTGCTATCAGAAACAATGCCCGACTGTTTTGGACGCAATATGGTCGGTGTTTACGCTAACACTCAGAGCTAACCTGTACTGGAGAGCATGTGTGTGAAGAAGCAGGAAATAAAAAGGAACTCACCTTGTGGTATAACCGGCAAGAGAGAAAGCCTTTGAGCTCCATACTGTTTCAGAAATAATCCTTGATAATCCATGATATGGAGTTTCATCACCGCAGTATCTGCCGGTAGAATCCCCCGCATGAGTTCAGCCCCCTCCTTTTTTTTAATCAATTTCTTTCTTTTTATTAAAGCTTTATACCCCTAATCAGCACTTTTGAAACAGGAAGTGAAATAGAGGGATATGAGGCATGGCTAGAATGGGTGATCTGTTTGGTATTTGAAGCAAAACACTTCATAGACATGTTTTTTATATATTTGTATATATCTGAGACCTATGCTATTGCCTAAAAATAGCATGATAGGTCCACTTTAATCAGAACAGAATTTTACCAGTTTGGTGAGTACGCTCTCAAATACAGACAATTGCTAGAGTGTGTGTAAAAGGGAACTGCGGACAGAATCCGGACCTGAATTTTACATTCACACGCGAGTGATCGATGGATTGAAACAATTCAACTGATGACAGGAATTGTCAATTCAGGCCCGCACATCAGATATTTGCTTTTTGTTGCAGTGATTGGGCTGTGTGGGGCAGACAGGCAGAAAGTAAAGTGAGACACAAGTAAAGGCCAACACCTATGTCAAATTCTCACTCCGTGTGTAAGCTATTTTAGCCCAGACAACACAAGTGTATAGACGGTGTGTTGCACTTTATAGTTTTTAGTGAGGGGGTTAACCAACTCTCCCTAGCAGTTTTTAAGGAGATACCCCTTTACCGAGCCTTCTAAAGCTCCAAATAGCACAAATAAGTTTATTTATGAACTTTAATTTTAAAAGAAGTTGTTCAAGAAGATGCTAGTTGACTGCATTCTTTGGGACAGGATACTACAAAGACAAGAGTGACAAAGATCAAACACAGATGAGTTGAGTTGAGGTAAAATTGGGTTTTTACATAAAGTGATCCAACGTAACTTTCGGTTACAAGTAATTTGCTAAATGGATTGCATACATTAGTGCTGTCTGTAAGAACATACTTTGTTGTGCGGATGTTTTGTTTAAAGTTTAAACTAACATAACATGGAAATGTCTAATTTCAAGTAAAGTAAGTGACTAAAAACTGTACAGAAAGCTACTTGAGTGAATATATTTGGCTACTGTCCACTAACTATGACCATCCACAACCATCATTCTTAGATCCCATTTTATTATTGTATTACAGCATTGTTTTTTTTTAATGCAAGGCTCTCATTTGTGCATGCAGAGCTGAAATACTCCTTTGCGAGGCTTCTCTTTGAGTTGCCATTACCTGTTTTTTTTGTGAGATAGTTTTCAAATGGAATAAATCCCATATCTTCCATTTTGTATCTTTTATTATCTTTAGTTTTTTCTTCACTATATAACCATGTTTTTATTGAAGCCATCTCTTCTAACATTCTTTTAGCTGAATGTAAATGTGAACAAGTAGCAGAACCTGTTTAACTAGTTAAAACATAAGAAACCAAGCTGGATTTATAGCATATTTTTCTGCATCTGCCTTTAGGAGTAAGTGTGTGAAAGGTTTTTGGTGATTTTATCTACTCTAAAATATTCAATGTATCTTTTTTTTATATAATTTGGGATTCTTGGATACTGTCATCATTGCTTTTAAGTAAGTCAGTTTGATATTATCATATGGTGTAATGTATACAGTAAAACATTGGTGAAATGTGGGTTTTCTAAATATTCAGATTTTTGTGTAATAAAGACTTGTTTTCAGTTATTAATGAAGTCACTGCTTTATTTCATGCATTAACAGAAATATAGCCCATAAGGTTATTGGAAGATTATATCTCCAACAGCACTGCTCAGTGGCCAACTGTCACGATCTTGGTATTATGTCACGGTTTTAGTTTTGTGTGTCTGGTAATGGGTTTTGTTTTGCTGTTCTTTTCTCCCTGTTTCATGTTTTCCTCCTTGTTTCTTGTCTGGTCCTTTCCCCTGTGTTTTTCCTCCCTGTCGTTAGTTTCCCTGGTGTGTCTGATTGTCTAATTGTGTTCACCTGTTGCCCTTGTGTTTCTGCCTCGACTGCCTAGGGCCGGCCCTGCGTGCACCGATAAATGAGACCCCAAAAATAAAAATTGTTCACCAGTCATGACTAGGGTTGGGTATCGTTTGAATTTCCACGATTCTGATTCCGATTCCGATTCTACTTTTCGATTCCGGTTCTTAACGGTTCTCAATTCCGATTCTTTGAGGGGCAGGGTAAAAAAATGATACATGCTTCTTCCACCAAAAAGATTACATTTATTCGAGAGACTTTTACACAGGTTAGTTTACAGTAATATTCACATTAATCAGTCTGTTTATATTCACTGCTATGTAACTGTAACCTGAGAACCACTGAAGCTACAACAGTGCAACTTTTAAAGGGCAGTTCTTGTTGAGAAAAACAAGCATATCTGCCTCTCAGGCATACCGGGAAGAAATGTTTGAACATTTTAAAGCAAAATGCTTCAATCTGGTGCACTTTAAGCAGAATGACTAGATAATAGATCTTGGGGGTACAACTCTAAACACCCATATGAAAAAGATCGGTTTACATTTTAATAATTAAATAAGTATGTGAGCATAACCAATAACCCATAGCCAATAACAAATACATGTAACGTATTTTATTTTTGTTGTTCATTCATATCTTATTTTACTATTTTATTTATGCATATTTTTTTATCTCTCCAGTTTAAACGATATGTCTGGTTTACTGTCCTATAGTATACACTGGAATGATTTCAAACCTGTTTTATCCCAATAATTATAAAGGAGTGCCTTGGAAATATGTGTTTACATAAATTGTGATCAAAACGTTTGAGACCCACTGAGATAACTTAGACTAAAGTGAACTATCTAAACACTCAGAGTCCTTTACCTCACTGAGCTGTAGTTATCAGCCTCAGTCTGACTGGAGAGGACACTCCCTCCACATCATTGTAGAAACATCTTCTTCTTCCGTTAGAGCAGCTAGCACCAGATGCTAATAACAACAGCGCCGGTTCCAGTGCACCCTCCCTTTCTCCCTCTCTCACTCTCACTTTGGCTGTGAGCTGCGGGCGCCAGATAAGCCAACATCCCCCATTTTCATCACTTGCAGCGCCCATCGTACAGGGCCAATGAAACGTGTAACCGGGATGAAAAGGGTGTTACATTTACTTAATTATGAATGTTGTTACATCAAGGCCGAAAATTAGGATGAGCCCCAACGGTCAAAACATTTGTTTTCCCTCCCAGAGCTGTCAGCGCAGCGCCTCCACAGATCTGGCGCCCTAGGCGAACATCAATAACGCCAGTGCGACGGGCCGGCCCTGGTCCCAGGTTACACTGTAGGAAGTGTAGGTACAACCACAGTCTATGGGTACAACGCTACAGTTCCCGCCCCGCCGCAGTCATACAGTAGGCTACGGAGAGCGGCGAGAAACATTTCCTCAGGCATCGAAAAGCGGAACCGAAATTCACATTTCTAAATGATGCCGTTGGAATCGAAATGTTGGAACCGGTTCCGAACCGGAACCGGTTCTCGGTACCCAACCCTAGTCATGACAAATGTGCTGAAAAGTCCAGCTTTTAAGCACCTTTGGGCCCTCAAAAAACGCGATTAATTCTGCCAATAATAATAACTTTCAACAGGTTCTTCACCTCGACTCTGTCGTTGCTCAGGCCTGCAATAATAATGTTATTAATAATTATTATTAATTAACTTATTAATTATTCAAGAAAAAGAAGTAGAACAATCTTTTAAAAAGTTTCCACCTTTTCAGGTACATCAAATAAAGTGGTTAGTGAGATATTGTCAAATGTGTGTCTTTGTCTTTGCACAGATGCATTAAAGCACACTGACATGACATCATTAGAACAACGAGTTCCCATCTGTAATCCGCTTCCCTGTTCACATCATGGACGACTGACTCTCAATTGATGTACAAAATGGTGCAACAACAAGGTGAGGGATACACCTTCACCAAACCTGTCCTACAGCTCATCATGCATTATTACAGTAACCCGTAGGAATTACAATTACATAAATTGGCTCCACTTTAATCTACAGCCAGCAGAGGGCAGCCAGCACACCTGTAGTGTGACCCAAAATGTCAAAGGGTTTGGGATGTATAAACCTTTTTAAGAAGAGAAGTCATACAACTCAAGGTCAGATAGGTGGGTTTCTTGTTGTCACTCATTAAACAAAAACATCTCCTGTTCAACCTGAAAAAACAGAAACAGTTTGAATGTAAGCAATACACGTACTACTTTGCAACACTCAACACATTTAGCTCCAACCGTGGTCGTGTAATGCCCCTTTCACATCAATGAGGTTCCAGGGCCGGTTCGGAGCTCGAGCCTGATAAGCACCGGTTTTACCTGTTCACATCACAGCGGAGCCAGCTCTTTTACCCGAAAACTGGTTCTTACCAAGCTCGAAAAAATTGTCGGTCTAGAAGCAAGAACCGCATACGTCACGGTTACGTCGGAGGGGGGCGAGATTAACCTGAGCTAACAGTTTATGGCGAGTACGGCAAATACAAGTTGTAACAAGCTATAGCGGTGAGCAAAGTGACTAGAACGCAACCACACACAAAAAAACACACTTTATAAAGTCAGGCAACACTAACCAGGCTTCGTGTGATTCTGTTTATTTGTACCTTACTTTGACGGGAGTGTGTCTATGTTCTCACAGCCCAATGGTCCCACAGCCCAATGGTCCCACATTTCTAATATGTTTTTTTTTCTTCAAAATTAGGCCCTATGTTCCCACAGCCCAATGGTCCCGTAGCCCAATGGTCCCACATATCTAAGTAACCTAACTTCTATAACTAACTTAACCCTAACCATTGGGCTGTGGGAACATACTGTAGGGCCTAATTTTGAAAAAATAAAAAACCTCCCCATTCCCAGTCACACCCTTCTTTTTTCTTTAGACATAGACTCTCAGTGCGCTGAGGCTGCGGGGCTATTCGAGGCGCTTCCTGAGATCCGGCAAGGCGGAGGTCGGCCGGACTTTTTTCTGAGAGATATCAAGACACCTCCACTCGGCCTTCCGGTCCTGCCCTCATCCCGCTGATAACTACCTACTCCAGCAGCCTGCACTGAAAAAAAGGGGAAAGTGGGGTTGTTCAATTTTCAAATATGCAGTTAATATATGAGACAGAATTTATTCATGTTTCTCATCGAAACATCAATCAATCATGTAGAACTATGTTAATCTTGAGGGGTGTACGTTCTATAAATCTCAATCATGTTAAGAAATAAGAAAAAAGTTATGTTTATCTCTGTAACTCCGCCCACTGAGCACATACTTCAGCAGCTTGCTCTGCAGCCGATGACCCAGTTTCTTATTATTGACAAATATTGTATTCACAAATCAAAATGCTCGGACTCAAAACCCTACTTTTAATAGTTTCGTAATTTAACTTGAACAATATGGCACTTTAATGGACAAGATGAAAAGAAGAACAAATTGCAAAAAATCTTTATTTTAAAATGTTGAAGCTTTTCTTTTTTAAACAAAGGACGGGGGGAGGGGTCCACCATATGTTCTTCCCGCATCGGAGGAGTAAACTGGTTCTGTTCCGAGGAGATCTCTACAAGGTAAAAGTGATTAAAAGTGATTTAATGTCATCAAATGTTCGTCATAGTTACAGGTTATCACAAGACTCATTGTTTTCAAAAAGCTGAGTTCACATTTGCCGTTACAACGAGCAACGTAAATACAGCTGTCAATTTGTAAACATTGTCATTCACTGGTGTTAGCTAGGATAACGCCATGAAAATCATAAGGTGAGTTTATATTGATTGACTTGTGTTTAGCGTGTTTTTAGTGTGAGTATTTGTAGAGCGTAAGTCCAGCAGTTGCTTGATTTTGTGGTGGAACATTACGGGACATAATTCACTGTGTTATAGAGAGTGTGTTGCGCCACGGACCTGTTAGGTAGCGCACCTGTGGTTTGTTATCATTCTAGCATGAGTAGCATGTAATGAAGTTGTTCCTACCTTTCTGTAAACTAATGGAAAATAAAGTGTGGAGTTCCATACTTAACACGCCGCCTCCGACTCCCATTCATCGGCTCTACACTTTACAATATTTAAAACTATGAACCTTGCCCAAAGTTATGCACATTAAACCGAGCTCAGTGGGGAGGGGGAGTCATAGCCGATGGATGAGCTTGCGGCATATTTGCGGTACGTCTTGTTTGCAATTATTGTGTAATGTCTGCTGTCAGGCGGTGTATAACTTTACTGCGTCGGTCCGGCTCTGCATGTCTACTCTTGTGCCGACTTTTAGGGGCGCTGAGGCAGGTTGTACGGTAGTAGGCTACGTTAAGCGACCATCTTTACCCATTTAAGGTGTTGATTGTTAAAGATAGCCTATATTACAATATTGTCTGTGGGACCGCAGTGTTTTCCCTAAAAAACGGTGTATGTGTATCTGCTTTGATCCGCTCTGTGTTCATGTAAATACCGTAAATACACAGAGTGGGTCAAAACAGACACAATAGGCTTGTTTGAGACAAGCGAGACCTGCGCAGTTGCGATCAACGTCTTGCTAGTGCGTTGCATGATGGTTAGTCATTTTGTCCGACTTGCTCTGGAGTCCCGCCTACATGAGACGTTGAAATCTCGCGGGACAAAGACGCCCGCAGCCTTGAGAGCGAGGCGCGGCGAGGCGCGGCGAGGCGCGGCGAGGCGCGGCGAGGCGGCGCAGTTCCTCTCCACGGGCTGCGGAAGCGAAATGCTTGATGGGAAACGACTCGCTGGTATCTCGAGCTGAGCGCTCATTGGTGGTTTTTACCACGTGCTGGTGATGAAACTCTCCAATTGGCTCGGCAAAAGTTTGTTGTTGTTTTGTGTCAATTTTACGTCGCCACATCCATTCCCATTTTTCATCATTGTTCCACAATGTTTATCATCATGAAATTAATATCCATATATTTTATACTATACTTGCACTGCTTACCGTTTTCATACTTTATATATCTTAGCATATTCATACACACTGTTCATACTGCTCACAGGCTGATATCTAGTGTATTCATACCCCTCACTGTTTATTCATCATTCAATTCATTCGATATTTTATTCTGTCTATTGTGTACATTACTTTTCACTTCACTGCTTGTTGCACCTGGTTAGAAGCTAAACTGCATTTCGTTGTCTCAGTGCCTGTAATATGTGCAATAACAATAAAGTTGAATCTAATCTTGAGCAGGAACAAATGTATTTACTTAGTACATATCTGACATTAACGATTGTGTAACATGTGTGCATTCTTTATAAATGCAAACCGAGTCAAGCCGACTCCGGAGGTGGCGGTATGCACCTTAAAGTTGTTTGCAATCCGCCAAATAACCGAGAGAAGAAGAAGAAGACGAAGCCGACTCCGAGCTGTCCGACTTCAGGCGAGCTTCTTGAGACCTCCCCCGGCTGCGATCGGCTATTTTCGTCTACTTTCGAGGCGAGCCGCAACGCGTCTCAAACAAGCCTAATATTGTGTGTGGGGGTGTGTCCCGGAAAGCGACACTTGATACTGGAAACTGGAGAATATTAATGATTGCTCTAAAATGATATTTATAAATGACTATTATCATTATTATAAGCAAGACAATAAATGGCAAAGATATGTAGAACATAAACGTATTTAAGATACGTTCATAAGAAACATAACGAGAAAATACGTTTCCAGCTAAACGTAATTGAGAATGCAGTGTAGTTCTGTGGGAACGTAATTTTTAGGAGACAGGGTTGCCATAATACATTCTGACGAAAAATACAAATGATTATGAATACAAATAAAATAAAAGAAGCCTCCCGTGAGTTACTACAAGCTATAAAGTAGATTTTAAAAACGTTTTATAGAATAAAAGCTCACTGCAGGACGTTGTAGAAATGCGTGTGTGCACCACGACAAAGGAGCCTCATTCACTTTACATTGGCGAAGTTTGCGTGGTGCAGACACGTAAATGTAGCAAAGTTCTTGACTCCACCACGCAATGCGGTGTTAAGGAGTCGTGGTGGAGTCACGCATTCTGGTGAGATCAGGTTGGTATGTAAACATGTGCGCTTTCCAATATGGTCTTTTCTCACAGACAATAAAAGACACACACACAGACACACGTTTTGAGGTACCTATTCTCTCCTGGGTTACAGTCACAGTTTTAAACATTTAGTTAATGTTGTAAATGGTAAAAAAAAAAAAAACTGTATGTTAGCTCTGGTAAATCAAGGGGATTGAACAACGGCTTCCGATGTGAACGTTTGTGTTTGTTTAACCTCTCCCTCCACCTAGACCCCCTACACCCCCTTATATACCCCACCTTATTTAGAAACGTAAGGTTTGTTTGTCAAGTGGGTGTCTGTATTCTATCTTAAAATATCAATAGTGAAATGTTTCTTCATGTACTGTAACTCATGCAGCTATTAGGGACCGCTAAATACAGAAACGGATCACTTGCAGAGGACGTAGTCACACTGACAGTTACAGTCCTGGACCAGAATGACAACCCTCCTTATTTTGAGCCGCAACATGGATACATCCCAGAGTTTTGCAAAAAAGGTATTGTCACATTTTTAACACAATAACAGCCTGCTGCTGTGTGAGAATGATGGAGCGCCACTATTAACCACCCATAAAAGGTTTTTATTCAAATGTAACCAGAATAATATTTATTATTTAATTAATTAATAATTCAACAACCTAACAATAAGGCATCCAAAGGCAAACACTGTATATGAATACTAGCTGTGAACAGATTCTCTGAAATGTTTGTGCTATGATTTGCTGCAGGAAGCGTTGTTATGCAGATCGAAGGGAAAGATAAGGACGAACCTGGAAATATTAACAGTGAGATCGCCTACAGCAGGGGTGTCAAACTCAAGGCCCGGGGGCCAAATCCGGCCCGCGACTTCATTTCAAAGAATATAATATGTTTATTATACGGTTACTTGCCACTTTACAGAAGCACATTGCCAATAAACAACATGTCCCACAATGCATCTCATTTTGTGACATGCGCACTGAAGAGACTTGCAATTATTTACCCTGGACTTTCGCCTTCAGACGTAGTTAATTATGAAGTTATTACCCTATCCGATAATAATCCAATGCAGAGGCAATAATGTCATATAATACATTATTTTATATATTTATATCGTCTTAAAGTTACAACCGGCCCTTTGAGTGCAACCATAATGCTAATGTGGCCCGCGATGAAATTGAGTTTGACACCCCTGGCCTACAGCATCGTGAGTCAGGAGCCCGCAGGCTCCGGTTACATGTTCACTCTAGACAGAAAGACAGGCCAACTGTACGTCAAAGAGGAAACCCTGGACAGAGAGGTGAGGCTTCTGGTCATTGTATATCAAACACATCTCACATATGTTGCAGACTTTAGCGCAAACCAATGCTGAAAGTTTAAGATTTCTGTAGATTAGTTAAGTTCAGAGATCAGTTATAAAAGTATTTAATAATAATATTGACTGGGTAAGGAAATCAGGACCCCGGCCCCCATGTATAAAGGAGGGGAGGCAGGTTTAAAAGTAAAAACATAGAGCATGCTTTATTGACCCGGGTTTACATGGGAAGGGTCTCTGGTAGAGGGATTCGGGGGGAAGTGACCTGGAAACCTTGAAGGGTAGCTGGACATGGGCATGGGACCTCTGGCGTACACCATGGGATATGGGCTGGGGGCGGGGGGGTCGAGGGATCTTAGGCAGGAGCTTGGGGAAGGTGTAGTAGTGGAGCTGGGGACCACAGGCGAGCCACCTGAGGGCGGAGGACACAGCAGAGTTTGATTGAGCTGATAGCGGGAGAGGGATTTCTTACTTATGCCAGGGAGAAGGAAATAACAGTGATCTAATAAAGTGTTTAATACATAATGTTCAATAAAGTGTGTAATGAAGCTGTAACTAGTGGCAAAGTCATATTACAGTCCCTGAAGCCACTGATAAAAATAATAAAGGAGACTTAACCTTCACACCCCCTGTAATGGCATCCAAGGTTTCCTCTTGCCACTATAGAGCGGGGTTGACGACACGCAATCCAAAACAATAAGCAGCCGAAGGTTTTCAGTCAAAAAATTTTAATTTATTAACAAAAAAGTATTGACTTAAATAGTCTCAAAATAACAAATCTTTAAACAGTATTTCGGCGATATGCTTTCCTATATAAGCTAAACTATACTTTGTTGGCAGTCCAATTTACAACACCAATCTCTGTCTGCAATTTGCAGTCGAAAAACTGTTCCGCTCCCCGTCTCATCAGGTCTCCGAGCACCCCGGCTGTCCTCAATTACCTCACTTAAATACCCACCGGAAGGTACAAGGAAACAGATAATATTTACGATATAAAATTAACAATCATTTCATCAAAAACATATTCACCATGGCAATATAAATCATTTTCCATCATTAAATCAAATTATGAATCGAAATAATAACTTTGTGGCTCTAACATACCGGCCCCTAATTGTTGACGCAGTAGCAAAACAATTAATACATTATAATAGAGCCAAAAAACATGCAGTTACTCAAAATGTAACTGTCATCAATATACAATCGTTGTCATAGTCCAATGTTTGTGTTTGGTGTGTTTGCATGAGTTCAAGAGGAAAAGGGGGGGGGGGCGTGTGTATGTGATACTGGGTGTCAGAGGTTACTAGCACATGACACCTTGTGTTCAATCAACTGCTTCCAGAAGCAGACAGAGCTTGTCAATTGGTCGCTGTAAGGTGCTACCCTTGGTTTTCACCAAGACACTTCGGACAAGCCCTTTGGACCCTGACAGTGTTTTTATCACCCGGCCCAGTTGCCAGGAATTTCTTGGTGCAGTGTTATCCACGATGACGACGAGATCATTGGGGCGAAGGTTCCGTTTGGGGTTGTGCCATTTGACTCGCTGTTGCATGGTTGGGAGATATTCTCTTATCCATCTCCTCCAGAAGAGATCTGCGAGGTATTGTGCCTGTCTCCATCTCCTCCGTGAGTACAAGTCCTCCTTGTGAAAGAGTCCAGGTGGCATAATCGGTTTTGTCTTTAGCAGAAGGAGGTGATTTGGCGTGAGGGGTTCGAGATCGTTTGGGTCACTTGAAACTGTAGTCAATGGTCTGTCATTCATGATGCTCTCAACTTCACACAAAGCTGTCTGTAGAGTCTCATCATCCAATCTCTGTTCTTTTAGAACGGAACACAGAATCCTTTTTACAGGTCTGATGAGTCTCTCCCAAACTCCACCATGGTGGGCTCCATATGGTGGATTAAAAGTCCATTTGACTCCGTCCCCGAGTAATGCATTTTGAATCTTGTGTTGATTCAGGTCTTTAAGCGCAGCTCTTAGCTCTTTCTGTGCTCCCACAAAGTTTGTGCCGTTGTCTGTCCTGATGCTTGTCACCTGCCCTCTGCGACATATGAATCTGCGCAAAGCATTGATGCAGGAGTCAGTGTCCAATGAGCTCGAAACTTCCAGATGTATGGCACGACTCACAAGGCAGGTGAAGATCACTCCCCAACGTTTTACATTTGCTCTGCCTCGTTTAACCTCCAGGGGTCCAAAGAAGTCGATACCAACATGAGTAAAGGGTGGTAGATCTGGAGACACCCGATCCTCTGGGAGGTCAGCCATTTTCTGCTCTCCAACTGTGGCTAGCATTCTTCGGCAGAAAACACAGGCTCTGATTATCTTTCTGGCTGCCGAGTTAGCACGAGGCAACCAGAATCTTTGATTTAGTCTTGAGAGCATGTGGCTTCTCCCCGAGTGTCCAATCTGCTGATGGATGTGGCCGAGGATCAGTTTGGATACAGTAGAGTCTCTGGGCAGGATAATGGGGTTCTTCAGATCCATTGGCATTGCTGATTCGTCCTCCCACTCTTAGCATGCCTTCAACTAAGATTGGGTCCAGCTTCCTGATAGAGCTGCTTGCTCTTACTTGCCTTCCTTTCTCCAAAAGTGCAAGTTCCTGAGAGAAGTGACGTCTTTGCTCCGAGTGAATTATTGACCGTTCAGCTTCTCTAATGTCCTCCACAGACAGATGTTGTGATCCAAATGTCAACTTTAGCTTGTTCATTTTGTCCTTTAAGGATTTCAAAAGAGTCCAATCTGGGGCAAGGTCAGCTTTTGCAGATTTCCTTCTTTGATTTAGCAGAAGAAGAATTCCCCTTAATTTAAGTATCCAAGCAACCCCTCTCTGCAGTCTGCTCCATGATGAGTAATACTCAAACAGTTTGCTGGTTGGGTTGGTTTCGTGGACACTCAAACTGTTAACTGCTACGTCCTTTCTAACCTCTGGGTCCTCTGATGGAATACGGCCCAGGTTCTTAGGTGTTTTTGGCCAATATTCCTTTTCCAGATATTTAGGTCCTGTTATCCACCTTGATGTCTTTAGAAAGTCTTCTACATGCAGCCCACGGGACGCGTCGTCGGCAGGGTTGTCTATGGAGCTCACATGCCTCCACTGCTTCTCCTGAGACAGGTCCTTGATCACTGAAACTCTGTTTGCCACAAATGTGTGATATCGTTTAGTCTGGTTGCTGACGTATCCGAGGACAGAGGTGCTATCTGTCCAGAAGGTTGAGTCGTTGAGGTCCACTTTAAGCTCCCTTTTCAACATCCTGTCCACCTTTACTGCAAGTGTTGCTGCAGTAAGCTCCAATCTGGGAATAGTGATCTGTTTGAGTGGAGTCACTCTGGATTTCCCCAAAATAAATGAAACATGGACCCTTCCCATACTGTTTGTAAAGCGAAGATAGCTGGTGGTGCCGTAACCTTTTTCGCTTGCGTCACAGAAGTGATGAAGCTCTGCAGTCCTGATTGGTCCAAAATTCTCAGGTTTCATACACCTGTCCACTTGAAATCTGCTAAGCTGTTCCAACTCTGTGATCCATTTCTGCCATTGTTTTGTGTATTTTTCTGGGATGATTTCATCCCATCCACACTTTATCCTGCATAGCTCTTGGAGGATCTGCCTGGCTTTAAGGATAAATGGGGAGAGGAATCCTAATGGGTCGTAAATGGAACTGACTGTAGAGAGGATCCCTCTCCTGGTAAGAGCTCTGTTTTTGATATTGACTTTGAATATGAAGGAGTCTTTCTCTGTATCCCATTTGATTCCAAGTGCCCTTTCAATTGGCAGGTTTTCCTTGTCAAAGTCCAGATCCTTGAATAGCTTTGCTCTGTGATGCTCAGGTATACTTGCAAGCACTTCACGGTTGTTACAGACCCATTTGGTCAATGAGAAACCTCCTTTGGCGCATGCATCTCTGAGGTCTATAATAAGCTTAATAGCTTGTTCAACTGTGGCCACTGATTTGAGGCAATCATCAACGTAAAAGTTGGAATTGATTGTTTCAGTTACCTCTTCGTCGTACTTGAAGCTGTTGTCTTCTGCCACTTGTCTGAGAGCATAGTTAGCAATGCTAGGTGAGGACACAGCGCCAAAGAGGTGGACCTTCATTCTATATGCCTCCAATGAATTTTTAGTGTCTCCATCTGGCCACCACAGAAACCTAAGGAAGTCTTTGTGCTCTCTCTGGACTTGCACTTGATAGAACATTGCCTCAATGTCTCCCATGAAAGCAATTCGTTCTTGGCGGAATCTAAGCAGAACTCCAATGAGAGTGTTCGCCAGGTCTGGACCTTGGAGAAGTTCCTTGTTAAGAGATGTGCCTTTGCATGATGCAGTGCAGTCAAACACAACTCTAAGTTTGCGCTTTTGTTGATGGTAAACACCGTGGTGAGGTATGTACCATATCTGTCCATCATTCCTGTTAAGCTGTTCTGGTGGCACTCTCTCTGCATAACCCCTTTTTAACACATCCTCCATGAATGTTTTGTATTCCATGGCATATTCTGTATCCCTCTTAAACCTCTTTAGGAGATTTAGAGTACGTTGTTTTACCATTTCGTAGTTGTCAGGCATAACCATGTCCTTTTTTCGAAAAGGCAAGGGTAGGTGATAGTGTCCATCCTGGAGTTCTACTGAGCTTGATGCTATCTCCATGAACCTTTTGTCTTCACCTGACATTTCCTTCTTCTCTTCATAATCTTTTTCCGAGAAGTCCTGATTGTATTGTGTGATGAGGAGATCATTCAGGTTGGCTACTGATATTCTGTTGACCATTGTGACCACAGGTCCGGATTCCACAGCAGTACAAGCGTTGAGTGGTCCATTCACCACCCATCCAAACACTGTCCTGACTGCATATGGTCCATTTCCTTGACTTCTTATTATGTCCTAAGGTTCCATTGCCTTAGGAACATCAACTCCTATTAGAAGCTCTATGTCAGCATCAATTTCTTTCAGCTGTATGTCACTTAGATAAGGCCATCTTTCCAGATCCTTTTGGGTAGGTACATTTTCTTTTGAGACAGGAATCTTACTCTGTGTGTATACCTGAGGTAGGTCAATGTAAGTACTGCCATCTAAATGTCCTATCTCCAATCCTTTGAGTTCGTAACTCTTTACAAGTCGTTCCTGACCCATTGTTCGTAGAACGACTGTCGTTTTTCGTGCTTTGGGATTCAGCTGTCTCATTAGATTCTCTGTGCAGAATGACGCTGAACTGCCGGGATCAAGAAAAGCATCGGTTGAGATAAACTTATCTCCTTTGTGAACCTTGACTCGAACAGGCACTATGGCTAGGGCACAATCCCTACCGGCCCCAGTGGCTTCACCAGCCGAGACAAGTGCACTGTTGACCCAAGCTCCTTTTGTTTCAGTAGGGGGAGGCTTTTGTAGAAGTGGACTGTCAATGTGAAGTATTGTTGGGTGACTCTTTTGACACTTTTGACATGTCAGCCTTTTCCTACAGTTCCTGCTCATATGACCCCTCATCAAACATCCAAAACAATAACCCTTGGTGCAGCGCTGCACTCCTGATCACATGCTGCTGCGATGATGGTGGCGAAGCTGCTGCCTCTACTTTTAAGTGTTCTGTGGCTCATGGGTTGGCTCCTAGTGGTCATCCTTGGGCTAGAGATGTGGCGATCCTGTATATCCCCAAACAATGGGTCCAAGAGTATTTTAGCTTGTTTTTCCATAAGCTCCACAAGGTCACGAAATCTAGCTCTCCTCTTTGTTCTCTGTAATATATCATAAGCCACTGTCCGCCATTTTTCTCGCAGTTTGTAAGGGAGTTTAGATATTATTGATCTTAGGTTGGAAGGAATATCTAGTTCATCCATGTACTTTAAATTTTGCATAGCATTGCAGCATCCTCTTAAATACATTGCATATGCCTGAAGCGCTTTGCCATCATCCGGTCTAATTGATGTCCAGTTCATTGCCTTCTCCAAATAAGCGCTGGTTACTTTGATCTCGTCCCCAAAGTGCTCCTTTAACAGCTGTTTGGCTTCTGTGTAACCTTTTTGGGTATCCATATGCAGGCAGCTGCGAACGAGATCTTTGGGCTGGCCGGAAGTGTACTGGTCGAGAAAGTAGAGCCTGTCATGACTGCTAGCTGTTTTATCCTCAATAAGGTGTTCGAAAGCTCGCATAAAGGACTGATATTCAAGTGGATCACCATTGAACACTTTTATCTCCATTGTTGGTAACAAGGTAAGTTTCTGCTGCATAATGATGAGGTCAGCAATATCTCTCTGTCTCTGTATAACAGTGTCGAGGTTATCATGGGTTTCATTGTGTTGGGTGGAGCTATGCATTGTGGGCATTTCGAAAGGTCTAAACTGTGTTGTGGGTCGCTGAGGGCTGCGAAGATTAATAACAGTCCTCTGAAGTGGTGTTTTAGGCACTGCACCCAATGGCATGAACTCCAAGGCTGAGATTTCAGGCTCCAAAGTGTCTGTGCTTTTTTCTTTGCTTTCCTCCAGATAAGCATTCATTCCATCTTGAATTTGATCCTCCATTTTTTCCTCCACGTCAATGCTTTGCAGAACCTTTATTTTAGCAGCAGATGCTGCGATTTCTGTGTCGAGTTCCATTTGTTCCAGTTTTTGTTCCATTTCAGCTTTTAGTGTTGCTTGTTGTAATAGCAGTGCATGTTTGCCCTTTAATCCAGCTGCTCTGGCTAGCAGGGCAGCCTTTTCAGCAGACGCCCTTCTACATGATGCGGAGACTGAAGAGCTTTTTGAGCTCCTTGACTTGTGTGAAACATTAGAGATGCTGTCATGGGGATGAATCTTTGATTGTGCAATTTTTTCTCTTTTCCACACATCCACCTCTTTCATACAATATTCAAAATGTGTCATTTTTGGCTCAAACCAGTCCACATGATCCTCCTCTCTCTCTTCCTCTGATAAGAGCTGCTGTACGGATCCATGAACACTGCACAAGTCATTTATATTTTGTTGAAACATTTCCAAAGCTTCATTCACTTGTTCCACATTCCCATCCTCCACAAGCAAGGCCTTCATTTCGTTCATTTTCCTTGTGCATGCTCCTAATTTCCCACTGCGGGAGGCTTTGAGTGATTTTAACAATGTTTCTGCGTCAGCAGAAGTCCTGGGATCGTCCGACATTATTTATTTGTTTGTTTTTAGGCCGTGCGTAAAAGACGCTCCTTTAATAAGTCTCACGGAGCATGCCTGGCTTCCTTTGTTGCACAAACAAATTCAATCACGTTCTTTTCACAGACGATCCACAGGTATTTACAATCCTCCTCCAATGTGTGCATCGCCGTTATGATTTCCTTTTAGACATTAACACGTCCGACATTCCAATCAATGCGTACACGGATTTATTCCCTTTATTTACTCACGACCGGCCCAGTCTGTCCGCTCCGGTGTGTCCCTCTTTTCCGGGGATCCAAACGGTGTGTGTCTCTTCCTTACGGAGTTTTTCGACTTGATGTAATGGCATCCAAGGTTTCCTCTTGCCACTATAGAGCGGGGTTGACGACACGCAATCCAAAACAATAAGCAGCCGAAGGTTTTCAGTCAAAAAAATGTAATTTATTAACAAAAAAGTATTGACTTAAATAGTCTCAAAATAACAAATCTTTAAACAGTATTTCGGCGATATGCTTTCCTATATAAGCTAAACTATACTTTGTTGGCAGTCCAATTTACAACACCAATCTCTGTCTGCAATTTGCGGTCGAAAAACTGTTCCGCTCCCCGTCTCATCAGGTCTCCGAGCACCCCAGCTGTCCTCAATTACCTCACTTAAATACCCACCGGAAGGTACAAGGAAACAGATAATATTTACGATATAAAATTAACAATCATTTCATCAAAAACATATTCACCATGGCAATATAAATCATTTTCCATCATTAAATCATTTATCAAATTATGAATCGAAATAATAACTTTGTGGCTCTAACACCCCCTCAGAGTTGGAATTGGCCCAGATAGTACACATTGTTACCCGATTTTTCCGCAGAACCGGCAAGCAACTAATATATTGTTTGAGTTTGATTAAATGGTGTTTGAGTTATCAGCTAACTAAATTATTACATTTTTGGAATTTTGTTGGAGAGAAATTAAATTAAATCAAAAAAAGTTTGACAGCAACACTGTTTTGCCCTGAGGGACTTTCTCACCCTGCACAGTATGATCCGATGTCATCAGATAACAGAAGAATGTGCCTGTTTTCCCTCCAACAGACTATTGATTTCTACAAACAGGTCGTAGAGGGGACTGATATGGGAGGGGGACCCGGGGGGAAAACGGGGACAGGAACAGTGGAGGTCAGACTCCTGGACATCAATGACAACATCCCCACCCTTGAAAAAGCTGAGGTACACCCCGGTACACCCCAACACACACACACACACACACACACACACACACACAGGGTTAAAGAAGCATTTTTAAACGCATGGTTAACAGGGTAAAAGAAAACGAACAAAAACATGTTTACTTTGGGATGGTAATTTTGCCAATCCTATAACTTGAATGCTGTGCAGGTAATAGCTGTTTGAGGGTTAGGAAGCAGTATCCTGCCAGAAATTGCAGGGATTGATTGAAAAGCAAAGGACGGACATGACCAGAACATATGCCCCAGGGAAACAGGGGAATAATGACACCTGAGGCCTGTACTACGAAGCAGGATTTTCGCTTAGCCGGCTAACTTCAGGGAAAACTCAGGGTTTCCGGTCCTACGACGCTGGTTCTCTTTTTAGCGGGCTAGATCTCCATGGTAACTTATGCTGAGTAGCTAACCTGCTCCGGAGCAGGTTAGGTTGCAGGCTAAGAGATCAACTTAGTGAAAGTACTGCCTGCTGACCAATCAGAGCTCAGTGTGCGGAGTTTAAAGCTATCAAGTCTTATTACAGGAGAAAGGAAATACAGTTTAAACTGTCGTTGCAGGAAAGACGGCCGGCAAAAATCACCTGACTGTGTGAACGTGAAAATGAATAGAATATCACCTCCCATCTTCAGAGCAATCTGACTATTATAACATTAGCGTTAAGAAAGCTTAATTAAATATCTGCCACAACATAAGTAACCGCATCAAAGTAACATTACGTAGCCTACAGTCCGTTGGCACTGTGAGTGCAGACGTCAATGTGTCCCATTATCATTCATATCACATCATAATGTATCATATATTTCCTTATCTGAGTCAGCTGAGCCGTATCTGGCCGTGCGACACTCACAGTGTCACATGTCAAATGTAATTAAAGTCAGATCCACTCGTGTCTTAGACGGGCAGTCAGTGGCGGCCGGCCCATAGGGGCGATAGGGGCGCCGCCCACCCTCTTCCCACATGTTTGATTGTCATTAAAAAAATTAAAAAAAAATAAAAAAATTATATATAGGTAAATATTATATAGTTGGTATCAGTCAAATGTATAATCTACAATAAAATCTCGGTTAAAATTGTTTTACGATATCTAAAGTTACTGATAAGTCACATGTTTCCTGCCTGGCCGCAGCGTGTATCATTATCCTCTCTCGTCCGGGCGGTAGAAAGGAGCTCTCAGCCAGAGCAGCAGCAGCCAACAAGTTGACTGTTGCTATCTGTGTACTATGCCGCCGAAACATAATTTCAGCCAATCGAAATTATGTCGATTCTTGTTCAGTTTTCATCTTCCTCACCCTCTCAAACTTTGAGTTGCTCGCGCTGCTAAAGAGACGCGCTACCATGGAAACCAAACAATGGTGTAGTTGTATTAAAGTCCGAGTGGAAACAGTCGTGAGTAAATCTGATTTAGTCAGATATCGGGAGAAATATGACCCCGGGAGGAAACCGGGAAGAGGGCAATGAAATCGGGAGTCTCCCGCGAAAATCGGGAGGGTTGGCAAGTATGACACACACACACACACACACACACACACACACACACACACACACACACACATAATGTTCGTATTTAGTCTCCTGATTTTAAATGGGAATTAAATCATTTGAGTGTTCCCAAAGCACCAGTGTTCTGCAGTTTGTGTGGGCCTACTGTACTGTTGCACAGTTTTGGAAGATTCATAGCTAACCACACTGAAGATTATGGATTATCTCATATTTTTAAGCCTCAATTTGTCGCACCTAACTAGATAGGACACGGCTGGCTTGAGCGATCCACTTGATAACCCGCGTCGTAGGACCGCTTAACGAGAGCGCGTATGTTTTGGATTAGGCCAACCGGCTAACTCAAACATATCCAGGTTATGTTGAACCGGCTTCGTAGTACAGGCCTCTGGTACAGGTTGGGGCGAAACTGGGAAATATTTTAGCTTATCTGTCGTTTGAGTAATGTTGTCCGTGTACTACCTTAAATTGGATTAATCCGTGTCTAATACAGAAAGAGAAAGTGTGAATACGTGAAACAATGTTTTTCCAGGCGCCCTCTGAGATAGAATCTCCAATATCCCCTTCCCATGCTTCTTTAGTTGCATGTGTGAGGGCAGCTATTCAGAATGATTGTACACTTCCCCTTTATCGAAAGGATTCACATTAAGAACTGAATAAGCAAAAATATTTAGAGCAGCAGCATTGGCATTGCAAGTGGGCCGCCAAATTTCTTTTATTTTTTATTTGTTTTCATTTTGTACAGGCTAAAGACACAAACATGGATATAACAATAACATATAGGAGATGACATTCCCATCTCAGACAAAAACAAAACAAAATCAGAAGGAATAAAGATACAGTCAGTTGGATCACTTCAACTGTTCACAAATAGGTTGACAACCAAATACCACCAAAAACACAACGGCAAGCATATTTATTATTCCTTTAATCCCACTCTTCGTTAGAGCTAATTATTTCCCATTTCATTTCACCCTTTGATTTTTTATGGCAAGAATTTTTTTCAAAAGAAATTGTATTTTTAATCTTCAAATACCTTAAATTAAGATTACTCCTTGATTGACTTTTAAAAATATGTATTTTAGCCAGAAGAATTATATTTATTAACTGTGTGCGGTCTTCATCTAAAAGCCCAAATAAAATATGAAAGGGTGTAAATGTAAATTCAATTCCTCCTTAGCAACGGTCATTACAGTCCTTGACGGTCTGTCCTACTGGATTTACAACGTGTCACATGTTCCGTATTGTTAATGGTTGAATGTGGGCCTCGAAAAGAAAATGTGATTCTTAAGTGGGCCCTGAGTTGAAAATGGTTGGGAACCGCTGCTTTAGAGGGTGGACATGGATATACTGAAAAATGTTTAGAAGCTGGGCAATATTGTCATTATCACAGCGTTTATCCACCCTTAGTTTGACAGGAAGCTATGTGCACCTATCTAGATCATTCTTGGTATGTTCCAAGATAGATTTGTAATTTGACTTAAAAAGAGCCTTAACTAAAAAGAGCCTTAACTGAAACCGCTATCTCAATTCCCAAGTAAGTACATTGTTCATTTTCAATCCTAAAGAGCAGATGCTCATAATTCTCCTGTCCTTTAGAGGAATAACTGGAGATTTTGACAAATGTATGTTGTACCCTGAAATGCTCCAAAATCTCCGTAATAAGGAGAGAAGAAATGGCATGCTTTCTATTGGGTCTGATATTTGCAGAAGCAAGTCATCCGCGCATAGAGATGTTTTATGAATCATGTCACCTCTGGAAAAAAAACTTAATCCTGTTGTCCAATCTGATAGCAATCGCTAATTCAAGATTTCAAGATTCAAATTCAAGATTCAAAGGTTTTAATGTCATATGCACATAAGCTACAGTGTAGAAATAGCAGAAAAAATTTTATGTCCCAAGCTCCTCCAACAATGCAACATAGTTATATAAAACATATGAAACAACCTGTCCTTCACTGCAAACATCGCCGCTACAATGCTACGCCGCTTTTCCCCCCTCTCTCAAACTGGCTGCTGTCACACCCATTCTCAAAAGACCTGGACTCACACCTGACATCATGTCCAACTTCCGGCCCATCTCAAATCTCCCCTTTCTGTCAAAAATACTTGAACGTGTCGTTGCCTCACAACTTAAAGCCCACCTCAGCTCCAATGATCTCTTTGAGCCATTTCAATCCGGTTTCCGATCAAAACACAGCACCGAAACAGCTCTTCTCAAAATCACAAACGACCTCCTCCTCTCCTCTGACTCCGGCAACCTTAACATCCTCATCCTCCTCGACCTCACCGCAGCATTCGACACCATCAACCACGCCATCCTGCTGTCCCTCCTCGAATCATCACTCAACATCACCGACACTGCACTCTCCTGGCTGAAATCCTACCTCACCGACAGACATCAGTTTATCAACATTAACAACTGCACCTCCTCCACTGCTCCTCTGTCCCAAGGCGTCCCCCAGGGTTCGGTGCTTGGCCCCCTCCTCTTCATCCTCTACATGCTCCCCCTTGGCAAAATAATTCGTCGCCACAACCTTCAATTTCACTGCTACGCTGATGACATCCAACTTTATATCTCAACAAAAACCATCACCCCCACAACACACTCCACTCTCACCAACTGTCTCTCAGAAATAAAAGCATGGATGCAAACAAACTATCTCCAACTGAACAGTGCCAAATCAGACATCATCATCATCGGCCCCCCATCCCGTATCAAAGACATCCAGAATTTCAACTTCACCATTGACAGCCACACTCTATCTCCCCCCCCTCACATCCGCAACCTCGGAGTCATCTTCGACAGTCAGCTCAAATTCAACCACCACATAAATCACATCACCAGGACCGCCTTTTTCCACCTCAAAAACATTGCCCGTCTCCGCCCATCACTCTCCTCCTCTGCTGCTGAAACCCTGATTCATGCATTCATCACTTCACGACTCGACTACTGCAATAGCATCCTCTACGGCATACCATCCAACCTAATCAATAAACTCCAACATATCCAGAACTCTGCTGCCCGCCTCCTCACCCACACCCGCTCCCGAGACCACATCACTCCCGTCCTCCAGAACCTCCACTGGCTCCCCGTCCGTCAAAGAATCAACTTCAAAGTCCTCCTCATTACTCACAAAGCCCTCAACAATCAGGCCCCCCCCTACCTCACAGACCTGCTGCACCACCACGCCCCTTCCCGCTGCCTCCGCTCATCAGAAGCCAACCTCCTATCCATCCCCACCCGCACCAATCACCGGACCTGGGGGGACAGAGCCTTCTCCGTCGCTGCCCCCTCCCTCTGGAACTCACTCCCCCAACCCATCAGAGACTGCACTGACCTCACCACCTTCAAAAAACTCACAAAAACTCACCTCTTCAATCTGGCTTTTAATGTGTGATTGTTTTTGTATTATTTGACTTTAACTTTAACTTTAACTATATATTTATTTGTTGTTCCTTCCTTTTCTTTTCCCTTCACTATATCTGTAAAGCGTCTTTGAGCACCTGTAAAAGCGCGAACAAATTAAATCTATTATTATTATTATTATTATTACAACCCGTTGCTGCAGATACACGCTTTACAACATCAGGAGGATACGTCCCCAGCTGACCCAGAAAGTGACGCAGGTTCTGGTCCAGGCTCTCGTCATCTCATGCCTAGACTACTGCAACTCCCTCCTGGCTGGTCTACCTGCATGTGCCATCCGACCTCTGCAGCTCATCCAGAATGCAGCGGCTCGTCTGGTCTTCAACCTTCCTAAATTCTCCCACACCACGCCGCTCCTCCGCTCCCTTCACTGGCTTCCAGTAACTGCTAGAATCCACTTCAAGACAATGGTACTTGCGTACCATGCTGCGAATGGATCTGGCCCTTCCTACATCCAGGACATGGTTAAACCATACACCCCAGCACGTGCACTCCGCTCTGCATCAACCAAACGGCTCGCTGCACCCTCACTGCGAAGGGGACCCAAGTTCCCATCAGCAAAAACACGTGGGTTTGCTATCCTGGCTCCAAAATGGTGGAATGAGCTCCCCATTGACATCAGGACAGCAGAAAGCTTACACACCTTCCGGCGCAGACTGAAAACTCATCTCCTTCGACTCCACTTCGAGCAATAGAACTATTAACAAAGCACTTGTATACTAATAAAGGACTGGCTTATCTAAAGTCAGTTGAGTAGCACTTGAAATGTTTTTGCTCTATGAAACCTGATGTACTTATATGATTCTGTTTTCTTCAAGTTTGTATTTTGTTGGTCGAACGCACTTATTGTAAGTCGCTTTGGATAAAAGCGTCAGCTAAATGCAATGTAATGTAATGTAATATAATAAAATACGGTTATTACAGTGATAACTATTTAGATTAATAAATAGTAAGATGACAACGGATTAATGGTTATGGAGGCACTTAACAGAGGTCAGGCGTTTAGCAGTCTTATTGTCTGTGGGATAAAACTGTCCCTGAGTCTGGTGGTTTTAGTCCTTATGCTGCGGTATCGCCTGCCAGACGGCAGCAGAGAGAACAGTTTGTGGCTGGGTTGATGGGGGTCTTTTGTAATAGTAATAGGTTTCCTCGCACTTCGTGCTAGGACACCACTGGGTTTTGTTACACGGAAAGACACAGAGCTGACATTAAGACTTTTGCACATTCAATTAAAAACCTTTATTTATCCAGGTGAAATCCCATTGAGATCAATGATCTCTTTTTCAAGGGAGACCTGCAGCAGTAGGTTCCACATGAAGACATACAAACATAAACAACAGAACAACAAAAGGACATCATACAGCAAAATGTACAGGGATTCCAATTTACATATCTATCCACATACTATAGATCTTATGTTTTGAATCATGTTCTGTTTGCAGTACGATGGGGAAGTGGAGGAAAATGTTGCCGATGTAGTTGTGATGAGAATCAAAGCTCTGGGTAAAGACCTTCCATACTCAGAAAACTGGCTGACTGTCTTCACAATCGCCAAAGGAAATGCGGATAATCTGTTTTCAATTGAGACAGACAAGGAAACCGATGAGGGCGTCTTGATGCTGATTAAGGTATTTATGTGACTTTAAAACCATTGTTCTTTATTTATCACACTTACTATAACTAGTGTTGAATGGTGCCCTAACATTTGCTTGCTGCTTCGTATCATCTCTTGTCCTCTCTTTTTATCCACTCTACAATCCGGACCAAACAGCCTGTGGATTTTGAGGAACTCCAGAATCTTGAGCTTGGCCTGATCGTTGAGAATGTAGCTCCTTTCGTGGATGGTGGTCCTATATTAATGGATTTGGACGTCCAGATTGGGGAGGGTAATCCTATGGCTACTGGAGCGGGAGGTGGAGGCGGAGGTGGCGACGGAGGTGGAGGCGGAGGTGAACCTGGAGTGGATCCTGTACCTGGGGTTAAGTCGGGTCGTGGGCCTGGAGGAGTTTATGTATCCAAGCAAGGTGTCAAGCCAGGAACAAAGCCTAAGCCAAGTGCACCGGCAAAGAGCTATCCCATTAAGATAGCAGTGAAAAATGGGTCCAAAATTCAGACCCAAGACCAAGAATGTTCCTGTATCAGAAGATCCAAAGAAGGTACCTATAGATGGAGTGATCACAGTGTTTGCTGCTGTCGATCCAGACACAGGGCTACCAGCTGAAGACGTCACGTAAGTCATGCTGTAGGTAACAGCACTTTTTTAAGAGGTTGTACTTTAACACTGATTGTAAAGTCATACTTAGGCCCTGATTTTGGTAACATTTAGCATGTTTACCATCGTAGTTTAGCAATTTATCATGCGCTAATTAGCAGTATCACAAATTAAAGCTAAAGTTGATAGGAAGGGGGCGCAACTAGTTCAGTCTGTAGGGCACTAAAGCCCCAACTGCTCCCAGCAGTGCGCCGAAAAACTGGCAGCCTGTTTGCTCGGAAACCTCTCCATAACAGTAAAATTGTAGTGTTTGCATTTGTATATATATATGTAGTATTGTATAGTTCCTGTCCTGTGCCTGTGTGTATTGTACTGTGTATAATTGCAGACGAGATGAGAGGCCAGTTCAAAGTACTGCATCTTTTACATGAAATGTTCAATAGCTGTTTTGTCTCTAACTCTTACTTTAATCAAATAACTTATTTGGTTTTGTTGGAAATTAAAGTCAATGTTTTATGGCATGACTTGGTTTGGACGTACCGTCAGTTTAAAAGCTATTTTATTCTGAAAAAAAACGGAAATTCTCGCACAATCTTAATGCCAAGCTTTTATTCTGAAAATCCTTCATGACGACATCCGGGGCTACCGTCCAGTATTATTAAAGTGGCTATTGAAGCCGTTATAAAGTATTAAATAAAAAGTTATGAAAGAGATAAGGAGGAGAAAAGGCGTGTGGATGTAAGCAATGAATGTAAAATCCTGTTTTACGCGATGTCGGACATTGAAGACTGAGGCGGCCGGCCCCCTCCTCCACAGCAGGAGAAAGGATATAAGGCGGCTGCTGAGCAGCAGCTCGGCCCCTTCATTCTTGGCTGCAGCTACACCGAGGCAACGCCGGCAATTGTCTCTTCATTACCTTCTGCTTGTTCTATTACCACGTTACTTAATTAAAGTACCCATTTGAACCTTATGCCAGAGACTCTGTCTCCTTATTTTAAGTTTCTCTCCTGGACGCGAGGACATGGAATATCCTAATAGTTTACTGTATTAATACTTTTCTTAATTGTTAGAATTTTTTCCCTACACATTTAATGTGATCCAGTTATGCCAAAGGCACAGATCCAGAGAACTGGTTTACCATCGATGAAGAAACAGCTGAGGTTAAACTCCGCAAAGCACCGGATAGAGAGTCACCTTTTGTGGTGAATGGTACCTTCATTGCCACAGTTCTGGTCATCACCAATGGTAATCAGAAATATTTATTTTATAATCCTGTTTTTGGCTTCTTGATTCATTTATGTTTGATCACGCTCTGCCTGCCCTGCTGAAGGACTCTAAATAATACAATAGTTTTCTTTGGATGTTAAGTTCATTAACCCTACAAACCGCCAAAGGGGTAATTTATCACCCCACAGCATTTTTCAAATATGTATAAAAATGGGATCATTTATCAGCTAGTGAACTACAATCAGCTGTATGACGCTGCGCTAAAGTTTGGCAGGTTGTAATAGCATGAGCTCGAACTAGCGAGATTTGATAGATATGGACAGAGAACAGCTCCCTCACTCATATTGGTTACAAATAATTGAAATGGTTAGTTTCTCGCCTGAATAAGTGACTGAATTATATAAGGGATAATGTGCAGCGACGCTGTGGGGAAAAGAACATCCGACAGGCTGATCAGGAGCCCGACGCGAAGCGGAGGGATCTAGATCTGCATGAATTAACAAGTCGCTGCACATTATCCCGCTTATTACATGGCCACATTCTCAACAAAGTAACAATATGACTCCCAATATTAATTGAAATGCTTTTATGGATTTAGAAAATGTTTTTATAGATTTAAAAAATAGCTGTATATAGGGGCGTCACCTGGACCTGGAAACATTCGGGGCTTAGCCCACAGTGGCGGCGCTACAGTCAAATTTTCGACTGCAAGACTCCCCACACGCACATACACAATTGCGCCATCTGGTGTCACAAACGTGTGCCTGCATTGGCTTTGTTACGGCAATGGATTGTGGGAGATTCTCATAGCACGTGAGGATCTCTTGAGGGTAAGGTGCCTGTATTATCTCGGTGGACAAAATGTATGTTTTTATTTTATAAGGACAATAACGTACTGTTGTGTTTGTTTAGTTTAATGTTAATTGTTTAATGCTCACAGTCACAGCAACATGTTTTTCGTGTGATTGGCTATTTGTTTTATATGATTTATCAACGTGATCATCAATAGCTAATGTGAGCACCAGAACCCAGCTCATGTGTCCTTTTTATGCTGTCCATTGAAATGCAGGTATGTGAGTTTTGTACACCAGTTTATTTATGTTTAATGTTTCACATTGCTCCACATGATGCCTCGACTACAAAGTCTTCCATGTTTCTATGCTTCTTCCTCTGTGTCACAGTTTCGGGAATATCAAGATCATTGCACAGGGCCTTGGTCTTGTGCTTTCTCGTTACTTCGGTAACTTTTCAGTGTGTTCTCAACTGCTGTTTTGTAATCTACTGCCTGCACCAAGTCAATTGGTCTCCTCCCGTTCCTGTCAAGGCAGGTCACTCCACAGAAACTGCTCTCATTGCTGTCACTGAGGAACTGCCCACTGCCAAAGCAGCATCCCTCTCCTCTGTCATCATCCTGTTGGACCTGTCTGCTGCATTCGACACGGTGAACCATCAGATCCTCCTTTGCACTCTCCAAGAACTTGGAGTTTCAGGCTCTGCACTTTCCCTCCTCACCTCATACCTCAAAGGCGGTACCTACAGGGTAACTTGGAGAGGGTCTGAGTCCGACCCTTGTCAATTAACTACAGGGGTCCCTCAGGGCTCTGTTCTTGGTCCCCTCCTCTTCTCCCTGTACACAAACTCGCTCGGATCAGTCATTAGCCCGCATGGTTTTTCATACCACTGCTACGCTGACGACACCCAATTAATTCTGTCCTTTCCCCGCTCAGAGACCCAGGTCGTCGCACGCATCTCTGCTTGTCTAGCTGACATCTCTCAGTGGATGTCTGCTCATCACCTCAAGCTCAACCTTGACAAGACTAAACTGCTTTTCCTTCCGGGAAAAGATTGTCCCACTCTTGACCTGACGATCAACATCGGCACCTCTGTTGTTTCCCCGACTCAGACTGCAAGGAATCTGGGTGTGACCCTAGATAACAACCTGTCCTTCACTGCAAACATCGCTGCTACAACCCGTTGCTGCAGATACACGCTTTACAACATCAGGAAGATACGTCCCCAGCTGACCCAGAAAGCCACGCAGGTTCTGGTCCAGGCTATCGTCACCTCACGCCTAGACTACTGCAACTCCCTCCTGGCTGGTCTACCTGCATGTGCCATCCGACCTCTGCAGCTCATCCAGAATGCAGCGGCTCGTCTGGTCTTCAACCTTCCTAAATTTTCCCACACCACTCCGCTCCTCCGCTCCCTTCACTGGCTTCCGGTAACTGCTAGAATCCACTTCAAGACAATGGTACTTGCGTACCATGCTGTGAATGGATCTGGCCCTTCCTACATCCAGGACATGGTTAAACTGTACACCCCAGCACGTGCACTACGCTCTGCATCCGCCAAACGACTCGCTGCACCCTCGCTGCGAGGGGGACCCAAGTTCCCATCAGCAAAAACACTTGGGTTTGCTATCCTGGCTCCAAAATGGTGGAATGAGCTCCCCATTGACATCAGGACAGCAGAAAGCTTACACACCTTCTGGCGCAGACTGAAAACTCATCTCTTTCGACTCCACTTCGAGCGATAGAATTACTAACAATGAACTGCTAACAGAGCACTTATATACTAATAAAGGACTGGCTTATCTATAGCCAGTTGAGTAGCACTTGAAATGTTTGGCTCTATGAAACCTGATGTACTTATATGATTCTGTTTTCTTCAAGGTTGTGTCTTCCTGGTCGATTGTACTTATTGTAAGTCGCTTTGGATAAAAGCGTCAGCTAAATGCAATGTAATGTAATGTAATTGTTTCTTTCTGCAGGTATTTGTGCAGGCCCTGAGTGGTTGAGAGCAGTGTCTGGAACATGACAAGCATGTAGATGGTACTGAATTTTCAAAGCTTTCTTTCCAGTCCCTTTGCTAGAGGGGCATTGAAATGCAGGAAAGTAATCACCAGCTCTGAGTGATCTGTTGCCGAGGGGACACTACACTGGAGTTACATAAGCAGAGATAAAGTGCTATTTTGGGGGGAACTCACCTCCTCTGGGGTCCCCCAGGAAGATTTTTTTTAAATATTGAAGTTAAAAGCATCAATCTTGTGCACTTTGAGAGCAACATTAATTTATTATTTAAAAACACTTAATTTTCCAATTAAATCATAAACTACGTCAAATTATTAGAAGTTGTTAGTAATCAGATTAAACAGAAAAAAGGGATGGAAGGAGGAAATAATTTTTTTGTTCATTGTCGTTCTTGTCTGTTGTATCTCCTTCTTGTGTGTCCCTTGCTCCTGTTTTCCTTTCTTCATCCTCTACTCTGTTTGGCTCATCTGTGATGACTGTGTAGGTAAACACAAACAAGTATGTGAGTCAATCAGTTTCCAGCTCTGTCAAATAAATGAATTTCAAGATACACAAATGTGTCTTCATTAAAATGAGTGTCACCACACTGTCACAAAATGTAATACTAACCAATTGAAAATAGTTGAATTTACATTGGAAACCTCTTGTAGATATCACTGTTAAGAGTAGTTATCTGCCAATAGGACAAAATCATTCCTATACAAATGCAGTTTGAGTAATTCACTTAATATATTCACTTAACACTTTAATATAGTCATTTTCACTTAATACTCTAATATAGTCATCTTTCTGCATTCAAAACTAAGGAAAGCTGTACAATTTGACATGATAATGAGGAAAAAAGGCCTCCGACAATGCAGATCATTTTTTGATCACATCAATTTTAAGATGGGGGTCAAGGCTTAATATTTGGGAGCATAGTGTCCCTTGCCCCCTTTCAGGAGCCCCACTGGATTAGCTTTGATCTGAAATATTTGTATAAAAAGCTTGTTAGCTGGCTGTCCATCTCATAATGTTCACATAGAAACTAGCTGTTAATATGAAATATCAATCAGAAGAATTATAATTTCATGCAAAAATCTGTCACAAAAAGAGGTTGCATATTTAAATTCAGGTGTTGTTATAGCAACGTCAGTGGTCAAACAGCCACATGTACTGCTGCAAATACGTTCAAACATGCTGTCGACACGTAAAGCAGTGGCAACTATGCCACCATTTCAGCTGACTTTTCCTCAGAAATACTGTCACATAACATCCATATATTTCAGTGCTAGGTTGATGCTTAGCTAAGCTAACTATGAAACACTTTAACTGACAGGACTCAGGATCAACTGTGTACTTACTGTAAGGTAGCTTCTAGCTTCATGTCGAACACTAACAGTAAGTCAACATTTCCCAGAGAGCTTTCTTTGAAATCACCAGGTAACGCTAAAAAACACAACATTTAGATTGTATGACAAAGTGTTTATTTAATATATCTGGCTAGCTATAGCTACTTGCTAACGGTTTAGCTTACCCGCGCGATTCAAAGTAACGTCAACGTAAATATAATTTATGCTTTGCTTACATGTTTGCATAACTTGTAAGTTTACTGACATTTACATACCTTGTTCACCTGGCTCAGGTGGTGGCTCTGGGGTTGTTGTGTGAGCCACCACTTGAGAATTGCCGTCTTTTTTATTTAAAAAATGTCTAATGTCCATCTTCAGAAACTCCGCGTCCGCGGCTGAAAGTTTAAAGTTTAAACCGTTTAGGTAAAGTATGGTTAATGTATTATATTATTGAGGGAGAATTTGTCCGGGGCTAAAGAAAAAACATCCGGGGCTTTTACCCCAGGCGACGCCCATGGTTGTATGTATTGATTTAAATAGACATGCATCCGCTAAGAAAAATAGTCCGTTGTTACCGTTTGAAAAATGCAGCAACGGCAGGAAGGCGGAGCTTTTTGATTACAGATTTGAAAACATCGTTGCTTGCAGCGCCATATAGATAGAAGAGTTGCGACAACGGAAGTCCAAAATGCTTGATCGTCACGTGGTTCAGGGAGACTCAATAGTTCCCCGGAAGTTCGTGGCGGGCCATTTGAATCACGATTTGAATGCATTAATACCAGGATAGAAATGCAATTTTTGGTAATTAGTGGTCAATAAAGGTTTTGATTTGCAATATTTGTACAACATATCGATATGTGTATGTAGTTACATCAATGTTTTGTTTTTTTAAAGTAACATTTGCTAATATTTGAGGATTAAGATACAATAAGAAGTACTTTATTGATACCAATTGGGGAAATGTTTACGCTGCAGCAGCAAAAGACAAGGCATTGTACATTAGACAGTTAAAAGACTAGAATTAAACAATCGAAAATGTAAACATCTTAAATAGAAATAAAATAGCATTACAAAAAGTAGAAAAATATACATAGTGTGAACAGCTATCTTACCAGTTAACATATACATGTTAGGCTAACGTTGCCTTGGTTAAAGAGCCCGTTGTTTATTACTTTGAATTCTTTAAAACAAATATTATCTTCTTAAACCTGTATGGTAGTCAGGAGCATCACATCCTAATGTTTATTGATATATTTAGAGGGAGGGAAGGAAGGTTTCAAAATTCTGATTAGATACATTTCTACCATTTCTTTAATTCATGGTGGTTTCAGTAATCCCATGGTAATTGAGGACATAAGTAATCTAAAGTACTAATGTAATCTTTATGACTTTCAGAAAGGACAGGAGACCCACAGGTGCCTATCAATGATTGTCAACTGACAGCACAATGAGTCAAAGCACTAGCAGCAGCAGCATGATGGTGATGTTAAATGTGTTGTTTTTGGAACATCCATTGTAAATAAATGGAATTCAATAAACATTGAATAGCATATCATGCAGTTTGTCTGTGCCTTTTCCTCTGTGTTGTCCTTGCATATCGTCTCCCCCATGGTTTGCTGTGCTGCCTGGGGATGCTCCAAGCGCTCAGAGAAAGGAGTACACATGTAAAGTTTTCCCACTGACACAGAGAGGAGGAAAGAATGGCTGGCTCAAGTCAACAGGAGCAATTTAACTATCACAAAAGACAACAACAGCAACAAAATATGTGAAGTAATCATATTTTTCACAAAACGAAGACCACACCATTGGGAAGCTTAACGTCTGTTTAATCAAAATAAGGAACAGGGAGAGGCTTGCAAAACTCTGGGAGGTGAGACTCAGGTGCAGGGTGAGGGTCTCATTGCAGGTCTTCAGGCTCCATTGAATCCCCCTGGGGTTCTTGTGCTGAAAGAGGGAGACAGGAGAAAGGGTTAGATACATCTAGCAACCTATAGGATGGGAAATTGCTGACCTATTTTAAACTTACCTTGTGTTTTCACTCTCACTTAAGTCCCTCTCCCTTTGCCATCAATCCAAAATCAGCTGAGCTGCAACATAATACAGACAGGTAATAATCAACAGAATCACAAGGACATTATATGGCTCTGCTAAAAACACTCACCCATAAGTTACGTTTTTGTTTACTGTTTGGAAGTCTCAAATATGCACTCTTAAATCCATATCAATAGTGATGTATCACACAAATAGTGCAGATTATTATCATCTGATATTTGGGAAGTGTGTTACATTTGAAATGGCAGAAAGTCTTGTTGCAACTTCCAGATATTAAAAGAGGCCCCTTGAGTTTCTCTGGAAATTATCAATAGTAGCAGTTAAGTGAATACTGTTTAAACAATACCTGTGTTTGTGTTTTGTATTGGTTTCTCTGTTTTATCCTTTCTTAAATGTGGGGACTAAAACTTGCTCAAACATTCTGGGGTTGGTTGGAGTAAACAGGTTTTATTGCTCTGTGGGGGAGGTATAGATGGCAGGGTGAGAGTTGGATGAGAGTTCCTTCTGCTTAAGATCTCCAGTATGTCATGTTTCAGGGAAGTCAACATATCTTCAATAGTATATGTGTGTGTTTAATTACTTTGTATTCATAATAAGCAGTCTGTGTAAGTAGAAGCTGGAAATATGAGAGTATTAATATGTATTATCTTTGTGAACAAAGGGATATTATTTGGACAGAGCTCAGGCCTCTGGAATGTGCAGGAAAGTGAGATAACGGACGCCAGATACATTTTATTACCATCTCAGAGACACTTGTTTATTATCCTGGCTGGCTCGCGCTGATTCGCTAAGAAAAGCCATCTTTTACATCTTCCAATGAGATAGACTGACTCGGCTCCTCCGGTGATTTTTGGGTATAAAAGCTGGGTTTGAATTTAGTTCATTCTCTTTTTCCTCCTGCTGCGAAGACCGAAGAATCCCACCAGCACGAGAAACTAGAGCAGGGGCGCTCCTAATTATATTGAATTGTATTGCATTGTATTATTGCCTTTTATAATTAAAACAGATTATTGTTTAACTGGTATCCTGGTGTTTTCTGATTTTCCCTACTGTTATGATTTCAAGCAGCTCGCCAAAACAACACGCTGGGCAGAGGTGGGTTGTAAAAACCATCTTCTGCCGCAACAAGTGGTGACCCGACGTCAGCGAGTGGGAGTTCAGAGGAAAACACTAGCAGCCAGCGGACGGAGGGAGATGCCTGGAATAATCTGTGACAACTAAAACCAGGATCCTAAAATTGAAAGGTAAAACGGACGCCTGTTTCTATCGAAGGTCTGTAGATTGGCTAAGCTAAATTTTAGAGTTGTCAAAGATATTTCCAAGTGTCATTTACGGTAAAGAATGCAATGCATAGTTTAGTATAGGTAGGTAAAGTTATAAAATAGATAAAGCAACGGTTAAAAGCTTCGTAGATTTTTCAGAATCGTACGGCTGACTCGTTAGCTACACGTGAAGCAGCGGAGTATTTCAGGATCAGGGTATTGAGTCTCTGGCGGCTGGAAGGGTATAGAGTCCCTACGCCTAGTGGAGGTATCGAGTCCCCACAGGGTATATTTAGCTGGTGGGAGTCAAGTAGAGTATAAGAGTCTCTATCCGTGACAAAACTGAATAATGCTTTCCAGGGTCATAGGAGCCTGCAATTGTATTATATGTAAAAAATCCAAGAGCAGAAACGCGAACTTCAAAAGCCATTGAAATTAACGGATTTCTCACTGTCTTGTTCTGTGGGGTTAACGCCCATTCTGTTGAAAGAAATATCGCATCTTAAAAGCTGAACAGACAGCGTGGAGGATATATTTATGTGCTTTTGAATAAATAGAATATATTATTGAACATAGAATGGCCTAAGTCAGATAAAGAAATGTGAAGTCATAATGGTAGAATACCATGGGTTTAAGAAAGCCCCCCTTTCTCCACATTTCTGCTCTAAATTGCTGTGCAGCAGCCCGGAGCCAAACTACTTGTTCATGTCTGGAAAATGGCTGCTGAGCGTTGAATTTGAAGCAAGGAGTGAAAGATCAACGAGTGATCTGAAGTTGGAGTGAAAAACATTGAAAATTAATACATCAATGTGTGATTTGAGGTGGTAGATATTGAAATAAATAAGAAACTATAATTTGTTGTTTTTAGCATTGAGGGATACAGTTACGTCACATTGTGGTTTTTATGAGAAGTTTTGAGAACTGATTGTTACTATTGCATTGCATTGTGAATTTCGTGGTATTTGTCATTAACTGAGAATTGTACTTAATCATATTTCAGAGGAATTTAATTGCATACAGAAACGTTGAGGGAAAGTAAAAAGAGATTTACTGAGTATATGAAGTACATAGAGGTTAAGGTTCGATTCAACTTAAATATGATAGTGGATTATTCCACCTAGATTAGACATAAAAAGAGGATAATTTGTTAAACATTAAATAACAAACTCACTGTAAGAAATATACATTGTAATGTTATTTAGGAGTTGTGTTGATCATACCACAGTGACTCTGAGTTGGTGGTTGTTTAATGTAGTGTTGTTTTGAGTTATATTTCTAAAACTATAATGTACCCACACGCATGTGGTTTCTTTGTCACAGTTCATTTTCAAGTCAGCCACCTTATGGCTAGATCTCATCTCTGAGAGTCCATTGTGTTAATGTTAAGAGCTCCTTTTGTTCTTCAGGCCACATGAGGTCAAGAGTCATTCTGTTAGACCACAATCTTGTGTAAGACAAATCATTGTACTTTTGTCACATTTTGAATTACATAAGATTTCATTTTGCTAAATCAATTTATCTATAAATGTTGTAGATGGAGTTTGGTGTTTGCTAACATTTTTAGGAACGAAATAGGCCTACACTTGGGTCAAATTACATTACTGTGATCTCATTAGTGTGCTCTGCAACTTTACAATTGTTGCTAGATAGCAGTGGGATTTTTGAATGCGGAGGGGTTCTTTCATAGTGTGTGGAATATGCGATGCTGGAAACATGTGGGTGTTGAGAAACTTAGTTTGGGTAAATATGTCACAATGGATGAAACGATTATTAGAGGGAGTTTTTGTAATATCATTAGTAGACATTAATTGTGTTGTTTAGATGGCATTTAACTACTAAGACAGATAGTATGATTAGAAAGAGACGGAGTGGAAAGGGTTGGATTTATTTAACCTCAGTGTGCTAGAATTTCTATAGGTAATGCGTCCCAAGACCTGGACTCTCTCTCTCTGCATGTCAGACGGCTAAGACCCCGATCCGCTTGAGCAATCAAAGGCCTAACCCAACAGGAGACTCCTCCTTCTCAATAGACCAGACAGAGAACCAGAGCTGAACCAACAACAACAATAAGAACTGCATCCAGAACTATCTCCACCTGTGGCATCCAGAACCAAACAGCTTGCTGACAGGCAGAGATCTACTCTCACCAGTCCCTCAAACAAGAGCAAAGTGTGGGACATGAGAGCAGAATCCGCCCTCCATAAAGCAGCAGAGAGACTGTGAAGGAGGAGATGAAGTGCAAAGCAGTGCAAGAACCGTGGCATGATGGGGGCTGCAGATGTAGCTGGGCAGATGGCTGCCTCAAAGAGTGACAGCTGATGGACAAAGGGGGAGGAGTCAGAATCAGAGGAGTTGGTCGAGAATGTGAGGTGGCCAGGGATCGCGGCTTGAGATAAACCAGAGGAGAGGAGAAGGGAATCAACGGGAATGAGTGAGTTTACACATAAACACACTTATAAGCGCACATTTAAAGAACTTGAATTGACTTGATAAATAAGTGAAGATAAAAAATTGTATTAACCATGAATTAATGAATTGGTAAATTAAAAATAGCAGTAAAGAGGAAACTATTAAAGTAAAATGAGAATCATCCTAAAACACACTGAGGGATAAAGGGGGATACATGACATTATATAACCATATTCTTCAATCTTTTCATCATGTTAACAAATCATTCTAAAAGAGATTTTTATTCACTTGTGAATAAAGTAGTGATCTTAGTTGTTACAATGTTGAACACCATTAAAGGGATAGTTTTAGGAACCGCTCTATAAGACAAACCTTTATTTGAATGGATAAGGTTAAAGGGAGAGCTAGTGCCAAGCCAGATATAGTATTCCAATCTATACATTATTGATTTCACCATTGTGCCATAGTGATTACCATAGGAGGGCTTTCGGATGGACATATGAAATGACTTCTGTTTTTAAATCCTTGATAAAGAAGGGAGTGATTGTTGCATGTTCGGACACCCAGGGTTCCACACACTGCTAAAGAATTTAACATTGTTTTTAAGTAGACCAGAATTGAAGATA
The DNA here is from genome assembly GCA_028583405.1 of Pogonophryne albipinna. Lineage (NCBI taxonomy): Eukaryota > Metazoa > Chordata > Actinopteri > Perciformes > Artedidraconidae > Pogonophryne > Pogonophryne albipinna. The sequence goes on from CM053246.1 coordinate 10,307,774, forward strand.
AATGGGTATAATGAGCTATGAAATGCAGAGCTACACAGATCCAAGTAATGTTTTGACACAAGATAATAGTTAAGTGCACAAGTTTCTGAAATAGATCTATTAGACATTTTAATACTAATTAGGTGTAAATGAATTGCAGTAGTAGTACTATAAGGAAGTGACATTTTTTGGCTAACACTTTTCAGGGAATGTGGGGAACAGCTGTTCCGATGAAAAGTTAGAGATATCTGGAAAATTATAGTTGTAATCGTGAATTAATTAATGATGGCGCTCCATATATGACAGATTTTTGTAGACAAAGGATACTGGCCTATGCTGAAATATCAAAGTCTCTGCAGAGCACACACATGGCCAAAAAGACTGAGACCAACTGACCTTTGACCCTGACCGACAGTGTAACTTGAGAAGGCACTGTCAATGACTGACTCTGGGGTGACTCTGACCAGACCAAGACTTTACAACCTGACAGACGGTGTGAGTGTGAGTGTATGTCTGCATGTGATCAGTGTAACTGCATGATTCTAAAACAATAACTAACCAAGCATGTTTTTGGACTAACATATTATTACCCGTTTCTAATCTACTTGATGATATTTTACTCCCACAGGAGGTGGCAGTTTACAGAATGTGAAACTCAAACTAAAACATGAAGATTCTGTTTCTTTTAGGACTGAAGGATGGAGAGAAACACTTCATTTCACTGAAGTGTTTACTGTGGAAATTATGGATGTACATTTGGGAAAATGTTTGGTATTTTCTTATAATCCATGGTTACACATGAGGTTCATGTGTAAAAAGGGGGAGTGTAAAATTCACAATGTACATTTTTCATTTAGGGACTGAAAGGAACCTGCTGCCCCAACTCAATTGTTCAATCTGACCATTGATTGACAGTTTTAGAATGGACCTGCTCCATATCTGGGGATAAGATACGGTTTGATGAATGTTGACATGTTTCTAATATTGATTGAGTTATAACAGGTAACACAGATGCAGAATCAGTGGCCAAGGGGCTACTGTGAGTGATGTAAGTCCAGAATGGAATACTGAGGAAGTTGACCGGTGAGTAATGTTTCAACAGGTATTAAAGTAACTGAGGTTTGAAATGTAGAAAGAACATATTACAGTTAAAACTAAAACATAGTAATGTAATGAGACTTAATTTAATTTAGACAGCATCATGTAACTAGCCTGGTAAAGAAGTAAAAGCCATAGACTTTATTGTTTAGGTCATTATGGGGATATACATTTCATCTAAATTCATAATAGAAAGACATTTGATGACAGTTTGTTGGAATTCTGTATTCATTTTTTCAGCTTGATAATATCTAAGCACTGACCAGTAGAAGCAGTATCACCAGGAAATCATTCACTTTGTCAGTATCATGATTTTGGTTGTTTTTGAATCCATAACATTAGTGTGTTTCTTTACCAGAAACATTAGCAGTTCATATTATATTTAGATTTTAAATAGGATCTCAGGGATTTCATTTAAAATAAACACAGATGCTTGTCAGAAATTCAGAGCTATTGAAATATGTTATTTAGTTCACCTAGAGATGTTGGGGTTTTATTTTGGGGGCACGGGCCAAGTATTAAGATTCTGAAGCTACACTGGCAGATAGGAGGGCTACAATTAATTTAGAAAACCTGTTCACAGACGTCTGTTGTTTTAAGACACCCCACCAACAGGCTCCAAGCGGCCTACGCAGTGGTGGGTCAAACGGAGCCCTGAACGTAGGCTTGAGGGATTTGTATCAGATTTCTCCACACAGGTTGGTGATGCCAAAGGGGGACCCAGGAGGCTGACACAGCGGAGTTCATCTGGCTGAAGGTCATCAGGACAAAGTGGCTCAACCCCAGGCTCTCCGGCCCCGACCGAGTGACCCAGCGGATCTCTCATGCCGTCCGCGTGGGAGGAAAGGGGGACAGCTCGTACCACGGGAGCCAGTGTGCGGCGGGGAAACCACCTGCTAGGACCGTGGACGACATCAGGACGGACGTGGCCCTCGCAGAGGAGGTCGACTCGGAAGCAGCCATCAGTGGACTGGACGGCAACGACCTCGAGGACATCCTTACAGCAGACGACTAGGAAGCGGCTGTCAGCGGGCTGGGGGACTTGTCGAGGCAGCAGAGGAGTCTTCTTCTCTCTGATCAGTTCCACCAGTGAAGTTCCACCAGTGAAGGTGCATCCCTCCCTATCAGAGGGGGGGGGGGGGGATGATTCACCACACAAGGAGACTGCTTTCTAGCTCTCAGGTTGCCCTCTCATGGTTCCTTCACTGCCATGGAAAGTGGTGTTCTGTTCCCAAAGATTTCAAGTACTTTGGGTCTCAGTTTCTGATAGATTTATACAATATTGGGGGACAGACACAGTGGAAAGGAATGACAGTAGTTATGTTTCAAGTGCCTTGTGTAAGTTGGTCTCTTTATAGAGAGACCAAAAGGGGGATTATTGAAGATTATTATCATCTGATATTTGGGAAGTGTGTTACATTTGAAATGGCAGAAAGTCTTGTTGCAACTTCCAGATATTAAAAGAGGCCCCTTGAGTTTCTCTGGAAATTATCAATAGTAGCAGTTAAGTGAATACTGTTTAAACAGTACCTGTGTTTGTGTTTTGTATTGGTTTCTCTGTTTTATCCTTTCATAAATGTGAGGACTAAAACTTGCTCAAACATTCTGGGGTGCTTGGAGTAAACAGGTTTTATTGCTCTGTGGGGGAGGGGATATTCTGCTTAAGATCTCCAGTATGTCATGTTTCAGGGAAGTCTACATATCTTGAATAGTATATGTGTGTGTTTAATTACTTTGTATAAATAATGGGAGTAAGATGTGAGCAAGAGAATATTCTTTAGACCCAACTCAGGCCTCTGGAATGTGCAGGAAAGTGTGTGTGTGAAAGTCTATGCAGGAAAGTGAGATAACGGACACCAGATATATTTTACTACCATCTCAGAGACACTTGTTTATTATCCTGGCTGGCTCGCGCTGATTCGCTAAGAAAAGCCATCTTTTACATCTCCCAATGAGATGACCTGAAAAGATGACCAGCTGACCCAACCCCTCCTGTTTTGTTTTCTGCATGTAAGCCTGTTCTATCTGTTGGTTCTTTCTCTTTTGCTCCTGCCGTCAAGATGAGAAGTTCTCCCGGCATTTGGACCAGAGCAGGGGGTGGGCCTACCCCTTTGGAGAAGTGTATTTGTATTCTTACCATTTATCATTAAAGCAGATTATTGTTTAACCCCTATCCTGGTTGTTTTGGGTTTCCCTTCTTTTAAAGCAAACTCATATATGATCGGCGCGGAGCAGAGATATCTGCCACAACAATAGCCAGGGTAAAATGAACTAAACTTTAGTTATCTCACCAAAAGTAAATGACTTGAGAAAAAAACAAATAATATAAAGATGTAAAGCAAAATTCTGGTAGTATAAATGTGCTGCAAAATGAAAATAAATAGCAAAAGAGTGTTTTTATGTCCTGCCTCTGAGTGTGCAGGGGAAAATGTAAACAAGAAGCACACTGTTCAGGGTGTGCGCTGCAGGTGTAAGAAGAAAATAAGATGATATTGCTTTAAGAATACATTTTAAATTGCATTGCTGGTATGTTAAGATATCTTTGTGACCTTGTATAAACCCTATGCCCCGTCCTGCGCCCCGAGACCCTCAGAGGCACCACTGCTCGTAAAGACCTGCCTGAGGAGATCAGGGTTGCAAAAAAATCTGTCTGCTCAATTAGGTCAATGTTGTATTATTTGTTTCATTTATTCTTAATCTATGTATTGTATGGTAATAATTAATAAAAACGTAGTGTATTGAACACATTCCGAAACAAAGCAGATAAGACAAAACTAGACTCAGACATAATACTAATTATTGTTGAAACCTTTTGCTCTGTTGCTGCAAAATGGAAACTTTGTTGATTATCTATTCCAACTGGCCACTGGATTCAGATAATGAATATAGGTTGAAGTTCAATTACAGTTTTAAAAATAGTTTAACATTCTTTATTAAACTGCTTCAAATTATTTCTCGTATCAACCAATCGGTCTCCATAGACATTACTACAATTCTAATAGTTAGAAACCAAGCTGATGAACAAAAGAGTAAAGGTCGCTGGTTAAGCCAGGATCAATATATTTGTTGAGGTCTTTATTGTGTGCATAATAAATGTGTTAAATGAATTGAGCATTTTTTTTTTTTAAGGAGTATAATGTTGCAATCTCTTTAAGATAAGTAATTACAGTTCCAAGATAGATGTTGTTTTCCAAGGGCCTCTCCTTCACAGGCCCACACAATAAATCATGAGACTTCCAAATCCTAACAGACAGAGATCAGTATCACTTTGTGTTACAAGCCAAATCAATGAAGGGGTTCTACTCGAGCCCAATTTAAATACCGTAAAGAAAGTATTTAACTCAGCTCAAGCTAAATGTCAAATGTCTTTAATTAATGTACAAGTGTTTTGATTTCTTAAAAAAATTCCAGTCTGGCTTCCTTCGAGTTCAGTCTAAGCAACAAATGGTTTCTCATAACATTCTCACTGCTGTCCCAAATGTTTTAAACCTTGGGCAGACAAGCTGTTCACACACACACCCACGCACACCCACCCACCCACACACACACACACACACAAACACACACACACACACACACACACACGCACGCACGCACGCACCCACACACACACACACACACACACATTTTGGATGAGTATTCAACTTGTCCACTTTGTAAATTGGTGCCTTCTTTAGAGTTATTAGTAATTCAAGATTAATTATTAAATTAAATGTGGTACATAAGATAAAATATATGAAACTTTGACTTGATGATTTTGTTCACAACATTAGACCTGTCCTCTAATCTCTACCAGAAGGAGATAAGTGTGCATGTTTGGTTGTTTTAACACTCCTGTAATGTACCTAATCTTGTTATCCTTTTCGTTACAGAGCTTGGACAATGGTGCATTGCTTAGATTCTGATCCGTGCAAGTCCAATTTTGACTGACTTTAGTTCTGATGTTAATGTTAATTTGATTTCAACCCATAAGTAATTATTTACATTAACTCAAAATTTCACATGATGATGGATTAGTGTTCCACATTTTTCCCACTAATTTGTTTTATGATTAGGCCAAAGGTAAAGAGAGACATTGATGACCATGTGTCCTTTTTGTTAGTACGTGGTTCCATTTTGTCTATGGCCTTGGACGGCTTCACTAAGAGTCACCCAGTTCTGCCCTGCTACAGTCCGGCTGAGTGCAGTCACAGAGATGCTATGGCTGCTCTACATGACATTAATGGTCTGGTCCGAGAGTGGACACCATTTCCTGCTCCCAGAGAGAATGACACTCCTCCAACTGAACATTACAGCCGTTGATACTGTATCACATGGGTCTGCTCCCCCCACCGAACCATGAACTGAAAGCTTGACCTCTGCTTTGAACACTTGGAAGCCTCCCTGTCACACCAGCACCAACCCTTGGGTCAGTCAGATGAGACTAACGGCTTCACTTAGGGCATTTGGGTCAGACACATGACTCTCGTTTCCGCAGAGTGGGTTGTTTTTTTAAGGCTATTCATACTGCTATGCAGAGGATGCCTATAAGTTGGCAAGCTGTTAAAAGCCCCTACTATTTTTAGTATAGGCCTAATGTCAGGGGCCTCTTACTGTCTAATTCTGCATGTATTCACATTATATGGACCATGTTTCCACCTGGTAAAACTAGAGGCTGCACGAAACTCAGGCTACAATACAACCATTCTGTTCTGCTCTAACGATTCAATTTATAGATTCTACATCAAAACAGTTCGTTTTTATTGTTTCCAATGATAACTTCACCTTAAGTGGAGGAATGCAAACCTGTTTTCAAACGTAAGGTTTTGAATTTGTTTGACATTTCTCAGTAATGACATCCTCAGACACCCACTATCATTCATGCTATGCCATCAGTAGTGACTCAGATGTTAAGGGGGATGAAGCTTTTCCTCCCAAATCAGATATGCTTTGTTCTTCAACAAAGTTATACATTTCCTGCATCATATATGTTTCTCATAATTGTTTTTTGTAAGCTGCACACGGGTGATACTGAGTCTTCTCGATTAATAGATTATAAACTATGCCATGCTTAAATAGGCTCCTAGGTTATTATTTCATATGTCACATATGTAAGAAAAAGGGGGGAAGAGTCAATTATATTGAGTAATTGCTTTTATATTGGAACATTTATTTCTCAAACATGTGTTTTATGGAAGAGAAAATGTATTTCTGATAAACTAATCTTTTATCAAACGGTAAATAGTGAATTAATATAACATTTAGAATCATTGAGAAGGGGTTATATCCACAGGGACTAGCTCACCTTTAAAATAAAATAAAATTGCTCTGCTTTGGACTGATGAGTATATGATTCTTGCATGTTAAATGACTAACACAAACCTTACATTTATGCATGTGCATGTGTCAGGAAGGCTCCCAAATAATTCGGAGGGGCCTATCCTATTGTTGTAATTAAATGATAATGTGCTAATCCATTACCTTGAGTTGTCTTCACTCAGGAAAACATCCCTATCAAGTGTTAACCCAATAACTAGGACAGCTCTCAAGGCCAAGGGTCAGAGAGAGAGGGTCACACTCTCCGGCTGCAGAGAGCACCCCCAGCCACGGGCAAGGAAGCATGAGGTCGTTCGAGATGAGAGGGTTCTTCTCTTCACCATTCTGCTAAGAGGGGGTTCTTCTCTTCATCTTTCTGCTCGGTGGGCTCAAGCAGACAACCCTGCAGGACGAGCGAGGGCTTCAGAGGCTTCATACAAGGTTCCTTGTTTCTTGGAGGAGTTTGTTGTCTTCCTAACCTCTCCCATCACGGGGGGGTACACACCTGGATGCACCACTAGGAATACGCAGTTGCACTGCTCTCAAGCAGATAGCAGAAGGAATGCAGGCAGATGAGTCTCCGTTTCACTGGGGGATCAACTACAGTGCTCACTGAATGAGCCACACAAAAGCAGAGCAATTGGGGGGGTTGAAATATGGCGCTCTGATGAACAAGAGTTTGAGCCAATCAGCACCTCAGTGCTAATCTACAGTATCAGGATGCCTTTACACACCAGACACTCTGTGTCATAAAGAGAGGAGGAGAACGAGTCAGGAGGACATGTTCTTCCAGCTCTCGTACAAAGATGAACTTTGAATTGAATGACCAGATGTTTACAGATGTACAATTAATTATTGTTTTTTATATTTCCGTTGACCAGACACCTGTTAAACCCCAAGGTCCTCGCCGGCGGGGACCCTGGTTTTTTTTTTCACGACACTGTGTCTCAGGGGATCTTAATATTTAAGAACCTATTAATGTGTTATACCAGATTAACGGAAATAATCTCAGCTAACTGACGATACAAACCATTTTTACCAAAACAAAACACCAGTCTCATAAGAAGCATCTAAATGACCCCTTAGCTAAAATGCTAACGGACATTGGCACAGAACTCAAGATAAAAGTACCCTTATTACTTATCGTAGCTGCACATACAAGATATCCGATTAAAGCTGAGGTTCCACAGATTATTTAGGTATATAGTATCATCACTGAGTGATCCGGACTCGCGACAGGGGAAGCAAACACAGACATCACAACACGTACCTTTACGGAGCTTCTAGGGAGATCGTCTCACCGTAGCTGTCAATCTGATCAAAAGACGTGTTCAATGGCATCAAAACGAGAAAAAACGCGGCTGAATCGGTTAATCCATAGGTTTTTAACGTCTCTGTATAAAAAATGTATTTCATTTATAATCCATAATTCAATTTTTATGTAAAAATCGGAGAGCAAAAGTTAGCTGCTAATGGTAGCCACCAGAGTGTCTGCTGTTTCCTGTCTAGGCTATGCGGCAGTCTAACACACACACATTACCAAATAAGAACTATGTGGGAGTTCCCCTCGATTCCATTGGCTCTGACGGTTAGAAAGAGATGTCACATGTCAAAATCCAGCAAGGGGGGCCAGAGATATGAAAAATCCACCCAAATGGCCCCAGAAGAGGTTTTTTTTGCTAAATCTGTCTAAAAAGGTCAAATATCACTTGTTTTGCATCAATCTTGATACAGGGTACTTATTATATGTTGTACTTTGGATTCCTAAAGCTTTTAGTCTACTAACCCATCATCCAAGGTTAGTGTTCACTATAAGTACAAAATATTATACCGTTTTTTACCATGTTCAATCTGAATTTTCTTTAAAATAAAAAACATCTATATTGAATCTGACTTTTCTACATCCAACTCACAGGTTTATCATTACTTTGAGAAAAAAGATTATTAATTTAACCCTTTTAGAAGGGAAGATATGGTCATTTGTTCTGGGAATGTCATTTTCGAGCCTGAAACCTGAAAAACAGGCTCGGGTTTAACAGGTTAAATAGTGGTGATAAATATATTTTGTCAGATCAGATTACACTTTCACACTAAACAAAATAAATTAATTGATATTTTCAGATTATAAGGTATTGAATAATAAGATATTTCTAATATTATAACAGATAATGTTAGTATCCTTAATTGTCTAGCAATCAGGCTTAACAACACTACTCTTCAATGTATTACCCATGCACAGACAGACCTAAAATGATGTTTCAAGTGTTAAGAATGTTTAATCCTTCCTTTCCAGGTTTTTACAAAAGTCTTTGAATATTTGCCTAACTTTTCCTTTTCAGATTGTTAAACATTTTGAGAATAGTTTGATAAGTGAGATTAACTAATGGTTAAATGTGAAAACATATTATTTTAAAATGGATGTTTTTTGCTATTATGCATCTGTGTTTTATGTGTGTTCATTATTGTGCTTTTGACAAAAGATGATCCAAACATTGATGAGAGATGATTTTTCTAGTATGATTGTCTGGATCAATCATTGTGGTTGAATGTTTCAATCTTATTCTACTTTGTGATGTAATTGATGTACGGTGAGACCACACTCAAATCTGAAGGCGCCTATTGATTTAAGTATTGACCAAATTATTATTAGACTAATGTTTTAAGGTTATCATAAATGATAAAAAGAGAGGATCTGTTAGGGATTAATTTTGTCTTACTCCTAGGAGTCTAACCTTTTCTGTGTGGGGACGTTTACGACCAACCCTGAGTCTGTTATCTCCCGTAAGGAATGTGCTAATGCAGTCATATGTTGATATTTCTCAGTTTTATGACCGGTCAACTCTCGGTCATAAAGTGATTCAGTATGTCCAGATGTTAGTGATATCTCCAGTGTTCCCAGCTGTTGATTAACTCTGTAAACTAGTTAAAAGGTCTATCGAGAGAGAGGCTGGTCAGATTTGACATGGCAACCCACCAGTGCAGTCAGAATCTCTGGCTGCTGTGACTTGTGATGTGAATTTCTCCGGCCGATACTTGTAATAAACACCAGTGTTTGACATCAAAGCTCCAACTCTCCTCGTGTCTCTCTGAATCCTGACTCTCCATTGCTGCAGAAGTTTCCCTTACACTTACTAAGAGAGAACAATTTAATATTTAAATGATAAAATTACATTTTTTGGGTATCCTTTTGTTGAACTGCTGTCTGTTTAAAATTAATCGAAGCATCAGACAAAAAAAGCTTTTGAAAATAATATTATATTTTGATTTAGGTCAAAATATAATATTTGTAAACCTGAAGAGTCAGTGCCAGTGCCTCACCAGCCATGAACCTCACTGCAGAAGCTTATGTATAGACATCTAAGTTTGTTGTGCCCCACCACTTTTATAAATATAAAACGCCACTGTCAGTATATCACGGCTAAGAACCAATCGGATTGCTTGATTTGACTTGTCCGTTTTATAACAAACTATAGATCCTACACATCGAGTGGACATGGATTCTAAGAGTACAATATACACTTCTCGCTAGAAATCGAATCAAAAAGCATTTTAATGGCCAAACTATTCCACAATTTAGGATTTTCCAGAGAGGGTTATTTGTGAATAAACGTCCATCCGGAGCGTTTAGAATCAAGCATGTTGTTTCTTACACAACAACTAGAGCACCTCTAGTGGTCGTGTAAGAAACAACATACACTTTAAAACGTGTCTCTGGGTCGTAATAAGGGCTTGAACAATCGGCCTATATGGTCGTTTTTTGTTGAAGGACAGGCTGAAAAAAGTCTGTGACCAACACATTGTTACTTTACTATCTGTTTGTTTAAAGTTTCCAGGTGATGCAGATAGACCAGAGGATGCTGACCACGAGAGACAGACATATTCCTAACATCAGTGAACTTCAGCATTGACTCAAAGGTACAAAGACCCCTTTCATACTGTGCAAAGAATCGAGAAACTTTCTGGTTTAAATAGATAAAGTAACAACTATAATACACTGATATACATACATGCCATTAAACATAACTAAATACTGACACATCAGGGAAGTTGTATCACGGTTTTAAGTTTGTGTGTCTGGTAGTGGGTGTTTTTCTGTTCTCCTTGTCATGTTTTCCTCCCTGTGTATTGTCTGGTCTTTCTCCCCGTGTTTTCCTGTCTGTCGTTAGTTTCCCTGGTGTGTCTAATTTCCTGATTGTTTTCACCTGTCATCCCTTCTGTGTCTCCTGTGCTCATCAGCGTCAGCCCCGCCCCTGATTGTTCCCACCTGTGTCTTGTTACCCTGTGTTTAAATTCCCCTGTCTCCCAGTGTTCAATGTCAGTTTGTTTCGTCTCTTGTCATGTTCAGGTCTATGTGCTTTTGTCTATTGCCATGGTCAGTGCTTTGCTCTTGTCTCTTGCCACAGACAGGTCTATGCTCTTTTGTGTTTTGATAAGTTTGATCCTCACTACGTGAGCATTTTTCCTTTTGTTCTCATTTTTGTCATCTCAGCTAGAGATTTGATAGCGACCATTTTTTGTTGTTCATTTTTGCTATATCTTGGAAAAATAAAGTATCTTACCAATACTTTACCTCTGTCTCCCGGGTCGTGCAATTGGGTCCTACCTCCTAAGTGCCTGAGTTCTTAACAAGTTGACTATTCCTTCCTTGCAAAAAGTTACATTTAGATTTTAACAAGCAACAAGTGTTGGGGAAATATTTTCCAAGGCCCATAACTTTGACCCAGTGTATCAGTTCAAACTGTCCTGACTGAGCACACACACCTGTAACCTTGGCTGCTGTGTTCTCAGTGTTGTGTCTCCCTGTTCCTGCCTGTTGGCATCAGCTGATAGAGGTGTTATGAAGATTCTATCTTGTTATGCACAATGTTGATTATTCTCTCTGAACTATGTCCCAATGTTCTTGCAATGTTGTTTGTGCATATTTCTGTATGAATGTTTTAACCTCCACTTTGCTAAGTGGAACTTCTATGTCTGTGTTCGTAATTCTGAGTGTTTGTTTGGCCAGAATATCCACCTGTTCATTACCCTCCACTCCAACATTAGCAGGAACCCAGATGAAACGAGTTGCTATGCCTTTGATTTGCATTTGATATAAAATTAGAAATACTTCATTTATTATGTCCATTCTAAATGAAGGTCTGCCTGATCGTATACTCGATAATGCTGAAAAGCTGTCAGATGCAATTACACTGTTATGTATTTCTTTCTCCTCTATCCATTTCAATGACAATACCAATGCCAACAACTCTGTGGTGTATACTGACACATGGTCTGTTACCCTTTTCTTTATATGTGTATTACTCCCTGGGATATAAACTGCTGCCCCTGCACGCCCTGTCTCTGGATCTTTGGAGCTATCTGTAAATATGATTGTTGAGTCTGAGTGATATCTTGCAAAATAATTCTGGACTATGCGCCATACTGGTAGTAGTTCATTATTTTCATTCAACTCTTTTTGTATATTGAGGTCTACACTTGGCAATGGGAATAACCAGGGTCGTATGGACGAGATTGGAACTGGGGGGCAATACTGTATTTGATTTAAACCTATACTTGCTGCTTTAACATCACCAATCCATCCAAAACTTGTTAAATGTGACTCATTGTGTTCCCAGCAGTCTTTCAAAATATTCTTCGCAGGATGACTATCACTATGCCCCTGAAGGTTTACGCAGTATGCCAACATTAACTTCACTCTTCTTAATCTTAAAGGCATTTCTCCCATTTCCACCTGTATTGCTGATACTGGAGATGTTTTAAAAACTCCACTACATATTCTCAGGGCCTGAGCTTGTAGGACATCCAGCTTTTTAAGATTTGATTCTGCTGCTGCCATGAACGCTATACACCCATAATCGAATACCGGTATCATGAGTGCCCAATATATGTTCTGTAGTGATGACCTACTCGCTCCCCACTTCTGTCCCGCCAAACACCGAAATACATTGTTGACCTTTTTAACAAATGAGAAACATTTACCGTGTGCGCATTATTATTAATAATAGTGCTAGTATTAGCTGGTAGCTTTGTTAGCATTTGTTTTGCCACCTGCCCCTGCCTGGCCTTCCTCCTTTGTGGCCCCCCCGACTCACCTAAATACGGTCACTCCTGACTCCCAAAAAACCAAGATGGTGACGGCCTATATGCCAAACTCTAAGATTTGAAACAGTCAACAAGCCATTTGGTGACATCACACCCTTCTGAAACAGAAACACCGAAAACCTCCCAGAATAAATTAAATAAATAAAAGCTCATTAAAAACGTTTTTAAATAGAAATATTGAAATATTTAATATTAATAATACATAAACATATATATATTATAAAAAGAAGAAGAAGAAAAAAAGGGTGAGGGTTCATTTTTAAAACATTTTTTTGCAGTTTGAGTCACCTTTTTCCCAAGGCAAGTTTATTTATATAGCACATTTCAACACAAGGCAATTCAAAGTGCTTTACAAAAATGAAAGACATTAAAAGCATTAAGAAACATATTATGAAATGACATTTAAAAACACTCATTTAAAAGCAACGATACATCAATAAAAGTTACAGTGCAGTGTGAGATACACACATCTGAAGTGTTTTAGGTCTGACTCTCAATCATTGCTAACTTTTTAGCAGAAGTAGTTTTCTATCACCTCCCTTTCTTTCTACTTTCTTGTTTAACTTGTCCTTTAGTTATTTCAAGTGTGTCATGCTAAACGAACCCCCCTTTGGAAAATTCTAATCTGACCACATGGTCCTTTTAGTTTTCGCCAAAACTATTCCTCTTTTTTAAATGCACATTAGTTAAGTTTAAGTTGTTTTTTCTTGGACTTTTTTGGTGTCCTCCGCGAACCAGGGTCTTGAAACCAAAACGGCACACGTAGGGGACTTTAACCCCAATAATGACTTTAACTATCTACGGGGGGACTTTAACCCCAATACACGTGGGGGACTTAAACCCTAAAAATAATAAGCCTGAATATAGTCTTCAGCCTGGATTTAAAAGTAGTCAGAGTTGCAGCGGACCTGCAGGTTTCTGGGAGTTTGTTCCAGATATTTGGAGCATAATAACTGAACGCTGCTTCTCCATGTTTAGTTCTGACTCTGGGGACAGAAAGCTGACCAGTCCCTGAAGACCTGAGAGATCTGGATGGTTCATAATTTAGCAGTAGGTCAGAAATGTATTTTGGGGCCACACCATTCAATGCTTTATAAACCAGCAGCAGTATTTTTTAAATAAATTATTTGACAGACAGGAAGCCAGTGTAAAGACTTCAGAACAGGAGTGATGTGATCCACTTTCTTAGTGTTAGTGAGGACTCAAGCAGCGGCGTTCTGAATTAGCTGCAGCTTTCTAATAGATCTTTTAGTGAAACCTGTAAAGACACCATTACAGTAGTCCAGTCTACTGAAGATAAAAGCATGGACCAGTTTTTCCAAATCCTGCTGTGACATTATTCCTTTAATATAGATATGTTCTTTAGGTGATAGTAGGCTGATTTAGTAACTGTTTTAATGTGACTGTTGAAACTCAGGTCCGAGTCCATGACTACACCTAGATTTCTGGCTTTATCTGTTGTTTTGAACATTGCAGGCTGAAGCTCAGCGCTGACTTTTATTCATTCCTCCTTGGCTCCAAAAACCATTACCTCAGTTTTATCTTTATTTAATTGGAGAAAGTTCTGACACATCCAGTCATTGATTTGTTAAGGCGAGACACCCCAGGTGAATAGGGTAATTTTTTTAACTTAAAGGTATCAGCTAGAAATTTCTCCAGTTAATTACTTACAATAAGGCAAATGTCTTTTGTATTACAAGTTTTCTGAAATAGCATGTTTAAATATGCAAATTACCCATTATCTCATTAAATATGCACATATTTTAACACATTTCAGGAATCGAAATCTGAACTTTGGATAAAGCCAGGTTCAAAATTCTTGTTTCATTTTGTAGTCATATTAGTATCTAAGGCTTTTACAGAAGGGATATTGGATATCTCTCTTTATCACTCCATAAATCAGAAAATACTGTCAACAGCCCTAAAATATCAATTTTCGCCATGTTTTTAGGTATAAAATGTTGTATAATTCAGGCTATGAATGATATATGAACAAACCCTTTTGTAAAAGCCTTCATAATATTGATAGGAATATAACTGGAAGGTTTGGTGTCTCTACGTGCTACTGAAGTTGAAATTTCGAACTCAGAGTAGGAGAAAAAACTCATTTTGAGAAAACGACCTTTAAAGATTGCAGTGAGGCGCTAGCTAAACCCTCCTGTTCTTTGGATGATAGCTTGCACATCGACGCACTCCGTGAAGGTATTTCATGTTCGGGGTCATTTGTTTTTTGTATAATCTTGCTTCGTGCAAGTGACAATTGTTGTCGTCTTCTCTGTGAACGTTTTTTTCGCCGTTCTTTTTGCCATTTTGAGATTTCAATTTCGAGCGGAAAGCTAACCAGGAAGTGTTTTAGCACACCACGTGACGCATCTGAACGAATCACGTTGTCAGAAATTGACACCAGCCAATGAGATTTCGTTTCTTGGTTTAAGACCCCTTTGTGCTTTCACGATTGGTTGCTGATACAAAGGAAATGACCATATTTGGATCCGATGAGATTGTGCAGGAGAGACACAGCTTTCCAGCGATATCTCTGTTGACATGGTGCACACAGCGGCCGCGGTACTTTATGTTACGTTAGAATGCTAACTTTTGGTGAATTTAGGAGAAATCTACAGACGCAAATAGACAAACTATAGTAAAATAAACACTTAAATGTGTATTTTGTACGTTTTCCTTCCAAAAGCCTGAAAGAAAACATGTTATAGAATCAAAATAGCACAAAATCTCAAAATTGACCAGTACTTGAAAAACGATGTTTTTGCCTGCCGTGTCTCGCCTTAAATGCACTTACTCAGAGTTTGAATTGGAGCATAGTGAGGTGAAATGGTTATGTAAATGTGTGTGTCATCTGCATAGCTATGGTAACTTATTTTGTTGTTTTTCATTATTTGAGCCAGTGGTAGCATGTAGATGTTAAAGAGAAGAGGCCCAAAGACGGAGCCTTGAGGAACCCCACATGTCATATTTGTCAACTCAGATGTGTATTTACCAATAGAAACAAAGTTTTTCCTGTCCTTTAAGTAGGATTCAAACCAGTTTAGAACAGTTGCCGAAAGTCCCACCCAGTTTTCTATGGGGTCTAGTAATATGTTGTGGTCAACAGTGTCAAATGCAGCACTAAGATCTAATAATACTAACACTGAAGTTCTGCCACTGTCTGTGTTTAAGTGGATGTTATTGAAGACCTTTCCCACGTAAATTGTTGTGAGTATGACAAATAAAATGACTCAGTGAGTCACTGTCAAATGTGTGTCTTTGTTTTCGCACAGATGCAATAATTACACTTGGCATGACATCAAGAACATGAGAACAAAGAGTTCCGACCTGTTATCAGAAACCTTTTTTTCCACTATGGATGACTAACTGTTGAGTGATTATTAATAGAGGGAAGACACAAGGTGAGGAATACACCATTGTCAAACCTGTCTTACAGCTCATCAGGCCTCACAACAGAAATTCCCAGTCATTACAATTACATAAGGAGGCTTTGCTTGCACCTGCATAAAGCAAATAACAGCCGGAACCACTAATGTGTTGTGAGGTTGGGTGAGCTCAGAAGTATGCTTTGACATGTGAATGGGTTCTTGAGAACACCTGTACATCGCTGTACCAAATACAAAAGTTAAACCGCTCGATGATCAGCGCAAACAAGTGTGTCAGGTTACTCATTAAGGAAATAAAACCCCCCTTTTCAATTATTAGTACTGCTGTCACTATCAATAATAACCCATAAATAAAACCTTTAGACCCCCAAAACAATGAAATAAAGTTAAACTTGTATCTATGAAGAAGTTGGAAAGAATAAATATATATTCAAAGAAGTGCAAGATGACCCCAAGATGAAGGATGGTAACGTTTCCAACATGTTTTGTTGATCTGGATATTATTTTGTAAATAAAAAACGTAAGTCTATAAAGAAACTACAGCGCATGACCACCGCTGAACTTAAGGCGGCTAATGTTCGGGGTGACGACCTTTACTCTTATGCCCCTTTCACACCAACGCGGTTCCCGTTCTAGCTCCGTGCTAGAGCTTTTCTGGTTTGGAACCGGTTTTTCTTTTCAGCACCCGTTTTGTTCACACCGCCCAGAGCCCGACTGGTGCTGCCGCTGCTGCGTCATGACATCACCGTTTACGTTGCTGATTTTCTCCCCAACGGCGTCGGGTCGATGATCGTGTTGCTTTTAATCAAACGAAGCCAGATTAAATTAAATAACTACATCTCAACCCTTGTACTTTTCTCCAGAGTGCCATGGTTCATTGTTTATTAATGTGTTTCAGCGGCATTTACCGACCGCTGCAGTGCTGCTCCCTGTTTGGCATCACAACGCTGTTATGAACGTTTCTCTGGTATAAAATGGGTGATGTTAGCATAGCAACCGAAGCTACAGTAAACTGACTATCTTGACTACTTGTTGTTGCTATCCTATTGTGGCATAAGCCTGCACATTTTACCGGCGTATTTTTCATTATGATTCTACTTGTGATAGTCGAACATGAGTCATGACAACCTGTGCAGCCCATGTATTGATTCCTTCCGATAGCTACTATAATACAAAACAAAACGTCTGCCTGCTCTCCACAATGATCAATGACAGCAAACGGATGGTCAAAGTAAGGTACAAATAAACAGAATCACACTAAGCCAGGTTAGTGTTGCCTGACTTTATAAAGTGTCTTTTTTTTAATAAGTGTGTGGTTGCGTTCTAGTCACTTTGGTCAGCGCTACTGCTTGTTACAACTTTCATTTGCCTTACTCGCCATAAACTGTTATTGCTCAGGTTGATATTTTATGTTGAGGAACATGTTTTAAGCTTATCCACAGACCTTGGTTCCAACATCTAACCAAAAACCCATTCCAAAAAACCTATTGACTTCCAAACAATGGAATCAGCCGTTTAAAAATGCTGACTCATTTCTGGGTTTTAGGACTCATTCCTGCAGCAATAATTTACACTAAAAAGACAAACCGTACTCAAATAATAACATGCAGCAGCAATGAGATCATACACTTTAGAAAGTTGTTTGTTGCCATCTAAACAATGTAAAAAGTACTACTAACTGGGCTTACACACCAATAATAACATTAGCAGGATAATGTACATTTTATTCATTGCTCTTTTACCTTGCGGTCCAGTTTGAGAACCAATTACATGCTAAGCTAACACACGGCAGATTACACTCCTCTGAAGGCAAATTATTTTTTGTGTAAAGTGAATGACAGCACTGCACTTTACATTGGAGTGCAGCATGTGAAGTTAGCACAGTGCTACAGAGTACACATGCCAGGGTATTCTGCCTACTGTGCACTCTTGTAATGTTTGCATATAATGTAAAAGTACTTCATGTATTCTTCCTATCTTTTACAAATGCTCCCCATGTCAATATGTACGATGTAGGTTAGACAGGAGTCAGTGCATCCAGTTGCTAGATTTTTACACCACCTACTGGTGGATTGTTCAAAGTACAAAGCCAAAGAGAGTTTAACTTGAACAAAATGTACCATGAAAGGTAACTCCATTAACTGATGCCAATTTATCTCATTGCGATATGAGCAGTTCCTTCATCTGTTTTGTGCACTGCAGTGTTGTTGGCCTATAGTAGTTTCCATCAAGAATACACAAAAAAATCGAAAATCTGCTCTGTCGTGGCTGATCAATCTGATATTTTACATATAATATCTCTCCCTGGACATAGGGAGAGGTAAGCAAATATGTGTGCTGTTGTTACTGTTATTAGGTGTCCACTTCTATAAATGATTTTTGACTGCTGAAGCATCTACAAAAGCTACACTTTGGTCCAAAGCTTATTGAGTCTGAGTTATTCATTGTCTAGGTATTGACGTGGGCAGCAGGGAGAGTAAGGGAGGGAGAATTGTGGGGGGGGGCGGGCAGCTGTTATAAGGGGATCACCAGTGATTTCTGTCCATCCGTCAGTGACCATGCTTCATCCGCTTCACTTTCTGCTGCTAGCTTCCGCTGTGCTGCTCTGCAACACCAGCCCCACCCCTACGGTCAGTGTGTGTCCGTCTATAATAATGTGCTAATATGAGCTAGTGTTAGGAAATAAATACACATACAATTACATCTAATCTTTACAAGATCTAAAAATTAGTGTTCTTGAGGCACCTAGCTCTCATATTCAGTCTGCAACAGGTTATGAGTATTTTGTGTAACTTATAAGTGTATCTACAAAGAAAAAGCTGATGACACACATCAGTGGGTTAAGGCTGCAGCGAGTTCAATATCCGGAATGATTATCTTCCAACAATATGTTGTGTATTTGAGTGTAGTGATTCTAAAATGACATGTCAATTCTGATTTCACCTGATCCTCTTAGACGACTACGGTCACAGCGAAGTCTCTGTAGGATCATCAGACAACTTCATTATCTGTTTATCCTTAGATAAGATAACTGAGAAAAAGCGTGCTCAATTCAAAGTGAGCTGGTATTGAATTTTCCCACCATTATTTCCATTTTGTTTTTAAGAAGAGACCGGAATTAGAGTTTGTAGATAGAATGTATATTAATACTCTATTAGCGTCTTTTGATAAACACACAGCTCAGGTCCACAGAGAAAATCAATGTGTTCAGCGGAGATGGTGAGTGCCCTGCCTGTGCTGCTCCACTGTACTGTACACACAGGAGATAACAGCTCTGCACTAAACAAGGCCCTAGAAATAAAAAATAATAATTCAAAGGCACATCTGAAGCTGAATTATTTGGCTTGAAATGTAGTATTTATTGAGTAGAAGTCATATTTACTATCATTCATCGTTGTCACTTCCAACCTGTACAGTTCAAATGAGAGCTTATAAATCATACATCTATCCAGGGGTCATTCAAACAGAACCACGTCGTTCATCATACATTTTTGGATTGCTCCTCATTATTCTAATCATGAGATTAACTGTAATATGTAATGTGTCTAGAAACCATTCATACACGTTAAAGGAATACTTCATCTTTAAAATGTGTATTTGTAAGTAATTCTGAGTTATCTTGAATTCTTGAAGAAATGGCGGACTTTTTTCGGAATAATGACGTTTAGTCATTTCATTTAGTCACTTTTATGACATAGAAGCTTTGGACATTCTTGAGTGGGGTATTCACTAACGTAATTTATGTCATAGAACAAAGTGTGAAATTCTTGTAAGGTCGTTTTCATCACAGACTTTATTTTAGGCATCTGACGGAGGGAACCGTATCATGCTAACTCCGGGTTTTAAGGCTCATTCTGGCACAACTCTTTCAGTTAATGAAAATTGTTTATAGTCAGTATACTACCTGCCGACCAGTGCAAATGTGCTTCGATGGCCCAAAACACAATGATACCAGGGGATATGAAAATGTGATGCACATAGCTGGGACTGCTTGTTGACGTTCAGAGATTATAAAGTTTGCAAATTCCCACTGTCACTGGAAACTTACCTAAAGTTTAAGTTTTATTGTCTTATTTTAGCAATGTGATGACATTATAGCTTATGATATTATTGCTGATTTGCTTAAGCTAGCTAGCTAACGAAGCAAACCTAGTCATTTCAAATATACTGACAAATCACTTACAATTGTGAGACAGACTCTGCAAACATTGATTTTTGGAGGAAGTTCTTCACTGTGAGGACATTCCAGAAAAAAGCACCAATTTCTCCCAAATGTTAAGGTAACAGAGGTCATAGATATAGATTTATTGATACTGATTATTTTGTGGGTGAAGTATCCCGATAAGCATCAGATTTCTCAGGTCTTTTAATCATCTCAATGTTATAACATTTTAGTAGTAGCATTGTCTTGTTGTCAATTATTGTAATATGTATTTTGCCTTCGATTGACTTTCCAATTAAATGTTGGCAGTTTTAAGGCAAACTTGACAAATGAGTCAACACAGAACAATATATTATGTTTCATCTGTCACTGCACTTTGAACTGTTGACTCACAGATGAAAACAACGTGAGAAGTGTTAGTTCTGAAGGGAAAATAAACTAAAATGGAAGGAAAACACTGCACAATTGTAACAATGTATGATTGTTTCTGGCCTTTAATAAAAATACATATTGTAAAAAAGAACATTGTGTAAGAAAACATGTATTCATTCTAATGTTGATTAAAGCATAATGTCTGAGTGGGACTACTACATTACAGTCCTATAAACGGCAGTGCTGGTGTGTGACCCCGAGGTGTTTGTGCTGCAGGAGAAACATGGCAGTGCAGAAACCAGGTGTCCTCTGATGGTGAAGATCCTGGACGCTGTGAAAGGGACTCCGGCCGGATCCGTGACACTCAGGCTGTCTCAGAAGACTGCTGATGGGGGATGGACACAGATCGCTAATGGGTATGAAACAAAAGGTCAAGTGTGTTATCTGTTGAATGTGAACAAAGCATGCAGACAGATTGCCCTGCTCCTCCCTGCAGAATAACAGACGCCACTGGAGAGGTCCATAACCTCATCACAGAGCAGCAGTTCCCAGCAGGAGTGTATCGGGTCGAGTTTGATACCAAAACTTACTGGAAGAATGAGGGCAGCACGCCATTCCATGAAGTAGCTGAGGTAAGTATGAAACAGTCATTACAACCCCTTGCTACCATGTGAAGAATTCACGTTGATATTAGAACACCTGTTCCCTGTGCTTACTCCCCCCCTGCCTGAAATGCCTCCATTGGACTCCTTTGTTTACTTCCGTAACATGGTGACATCATTATGGTATCATGGTGTTGGTTAAAGAGGAAATTCGGTGTTTGTTCAAGTGATCTTTAACATAAGGTTGGATTTTCTTTGCTGCTGATTTTGTGAAAAAGTCATCAACTTAAAGTCTTCTCGGGTGGTAGGCCTACTGTTGATGGTGGTGGATCATGGAGGTTAGACCCCCTTTAAAGATTGGACTGTTTGTCTGACCACATTAGAAATCACAGGTTCATAGTTGTTCTGAATATTGAGATGAAAAGTAATCTGTCATATTTAGGGAAAGACATGATATCATTTGAACATATTCTTACACAGGCTCTCCTAAAATCATTGCGGTGCATTCAATTGTTCACATGAAAATATATCTGAAGAACAAAAAAGAGATCTGAGAGAGAAGTTTCCGTGCACAGACAGCAGCAACATATATAACCTATGTAGAGGCTTATCTTCTCTTATCAGACACATCTCGAAGCCTGGCAGCAGTGGCCTAGCAGAGTGATCGAGCAGCTGTTTGCTATTCCACTGTTTGTCTGCAGTGTGAGCTAACACTTCCTAGAAAAGCACGGCCAAAAGTCATCTGCTATCATTATCTATAAACCTATTCCTCTTATTATTCCACGTAGATGTAAACATCAATTGTCAGTTTTTATCAACATCATTCAGTTTGTAGAACCAAGTCAATCACAGGTTTTACTTCCAAATTCTGTTCCACCATATCTTTAAACATTGTTTTGGTAAACCTCCCTTCATATCAGCCACGTTGCTTATAATTTCATTAATTTCAGAAATGACTTGATTTTATGAAATACCATGTTTGATCTGTATCTCCATCCTGGCCTTAACAATAACTATTTTCCAACATATATACATTAGGTCCCTCTGTCTAACTGTTCCTGTCATTGATTCTGTGTGGGTGTATGTTTGTGCACGCAGGTGGTGTTTGAGGCCCATGCCGGAGGTCATCATCACTACACCTTGGCCTTGCTGCTCAGTCCGTACTCATACACTACCACAGCCGTGGTCACCGATGCACACTAGTGAAAAACATCCTAGAGTGAAGGGTGCAGATCAGACCTTAGTGCTGATCAAAACCAACGATAAATGTATCTACTATCAATGACTGTGTGTATCACAGCCTGATGTTTAATCTTCGTCTGTGCCATAGAGCTCCATTAAAAACTCATCCGTGAGCTACACTGTTGCACTGGGTGAGATGTTCTTTCATTACCATGAACAAACACAGTGTCTCAGTTTTTTCTCTCACTCCAGCACTAAATGTGGGATAATTAGCTTAAGAAAATAGGTCTGTGTGCTACCTACACTGTAAAAAATGGCTGTGAAATCCACAGTTATTTACAGTGTTTGTGCACAGTAAATTACTGTATACCATTTTTAGAGTATAATACCGTGTTTCCAACCAAAAATTACAGCAACTCTGGAGTTACTGTAGAAATAGCAGTAGTAACGTCCCAACTGTATACAATCACAGTAACCAACAATGTACTGTAGATATTCACAGTAACCTACAATGTACTCTAAATAATCACAGTAACCAACAATGTACTGTAGATAATCACAGTAACCTACAATGTACTGTAGAAGATCACAGTAACCAAAAAAGAAAGGACCAACTGAAAAAACCCATTTATAGCTAAAATAAACCAACATATTTTTCTTAATATATATAATCTTGATGCAGTGTAATTACTAGTTTGGCTATACTAGATATTTTATATACTTAGTAGATATATATTATTTGTAAGACCCTATGTCTTTGCAAACTGGAAGAACTACAAATGTGGTGCTGATTTATACAAAGAATGTGTCTTTGCACCTTAAAAATGCAACACAGAGGAATAAAAACAGACAAAAGTAAGGTAATAATCATCATTTTTATTATTATTGTGGCGGCTCGAAAGTAGACGAGAATAGCCGATTGCAGCTGGGGGAGGTCTCAAAAAGCTTGCCTGAAGTCGAACAGCTCGGAGTCGGCTTGACTCGGTTTGCAATGGCGGAATTTGCGTTCTTCGTTGCAGATGAACAATTATTATATCACTACAAATGAATGACTCAAGTGTCTGTTCATTTTAAAACAAATCAATACAAGGGGGGTTGAATCCTACATGTAAAAGACAGAACGACTACTTTGCAAAACTACTTCCGTCAGTGGTCTTGACCAGTTTGTATTTATAAAGAATGCACAAATGTGTTTAATCGTTAATGTCAGATATGTACTAAGTAAGTAAATACATTTGTTCCTGCTCAAGATTAGATTCAACTTTATTGTTATTGCACATATTACAGGTACTGAGACAACGAAATGCAGTTTAGCTTCTAACCAGGTGCAACAAGCAGTAAAGTGAAAAGTAATGTACACAATCTACAGAATAACATTTAGAATGAATTGAAAGATGAATAAACAGTGAGGTATGAACAACAGGACACAGGAGTGGTTTAAATAAACTGGGTTTTTTATTTACCCAAAAGTCCACAGAAAACATCATAAATCAATCATTTCTAATAACTAGGCCGATAAAAGAGGTCAACAGAGAATACTAGTGATGGCAGTTTGACACTGAAGCTTCGAACGGAGCTTCAACCCTGGACTTCCTATTCCATAGAAGCAGTGCTTCGAAGCTTGCTTCAAATCACGTGACATATGACGTCCGAAGCAGCAACTGCTTCAAATCACGTGACATGTGACGTCCGAAGCAGCAACTGCTTCAAATCACGTGACATGTGACGTCCGAAGCAGCAACTGCTTCATTTCCTGAATGAATCACTTGACTTGTTCGCGGTCCATTCACGTGATTCAATGCACTGCCTCGTCTTGATTCTGACAGGTGACAGGTTGAAACAGTTTCAAATTTGAGTGCTTCAACACTTTATGACCGCTCTAAACAATGCGCAATGTGTGGGTTGTTGTCGTAGTTTGCGTTGTTGCTGTTGAGTTGTTGTTGGTATTGCATTTGAATTGTATCATTTATAAGCCAGGAAGAAAGATAGGTCGTTCTGGCTCGTGAAACACTTCGAAATGTGGAGAAGTTGTGAACAAAAAGACAATGAGTAATATAAAAACACTTCAATAGTTTAAGGAATAGATAGCCCAGTTGATGGATCTGGCGGCCAGGATGCGAAGATGTCCTCCGCGCAGCTGGTTCACAGCCCGGAATAGTTGAACTTTTAAACTTTAATACTTTAATAACTGATAAAAGGCCCTCTCCGCCCAAAAAAATGTCCAGCACTCTTATTGTCTCTTCTCAATAACCCAATACACACAATTATCAATCTTTAATTGCAAATAGAACATGATATTCAGTCTTAGTGTGTGTGTGTGCATCGAATATTTTTCAAGGCAAAGATATGTTAAACCCACTGCAGCCTTGCACTTCGCCAGGAGAGGTCGCTGTAACTGAAGCTTCGAGAAATGAACCTATTTCCGACACAATTGTCCAAGTGGTTCGATGCTTGGTTCGATGCTTGGTTCGATGCTTCATTCAAAGCTTCATTTTGCCATCACGAGAGAATACCTCAAAGAAACATGGCATCAACTTAACACTTAGGTGTTAACTCAACAAACTGACCTGCTACAATGAAAAACCAAGGAACCTATATAGTGGCTTGGCCAAACCAAGTTGAAACCAAGGGATAATTAATAGTAACAGAATACACAAAGGACACTGACAAAACCCAAATTCCCCCTTTAACATGGAAGCAGGTGGTTTGTCCCAATTGGCTCCTTGCAGTATTTAGTCCTCAGCGCTAGGCCACGCCCTTTGCTGAACCAGGAAGTAAACTCCCCCAATGGACATGGTAACTCAACTTTGTAATTAATACAAATAATTTTGTCAGTTAATTTATCTAACCCTAGCCAAAGTGTGACAGTCCGACGTCAGGCCGCTTAATGAAAAAGCAAGTTAAGCTAACTGTACTCGGCAAGCTTATCAAAATGTCTTACACGTGTAACATTTGTAAGTTCAGTAGCTACAGGGTCCATTCCTGCATGCATTTGGTTGTTTGTATTCAAAGTGTTTTCAAATATTGTGTATTATCTAAGAATAGTGAAAATGTATTTGCAAAACAGTGCCTTTTGTTGTGTCTCGTCAAATGTGTTAGTTATGTTTATGTATTATGTCTGTCATTTCATGTTTAGTAAGGTTTTCATGTTTATTCACGTCATGACAGGTCTGTCTATTTATGTCATTCATCTCTAATTAAGTCCCCGTGTTTCATGTTGTGTCTCCTTTTCCATTTCCTGTTTCATTTTCCTTCTTGTTTCTCATTTCAGGCCCTGTTACTTCCTCCCTTTGTGTGTTTTCCCGCCATCGTCAGCGTCTGCCCCACCCCTGATTGTTTCCACCTGTTCCCACCCACCTCATGTTTAAATAGTCCTGTCTCCCCCCTGTCCTGTGTCAGTTCATGTTTGTTCCCACGTGTGGTCGTGCCAGGCCTCAGCAAAGAAAGGTTCGTTTCCAGTTTTGTTAGTTTAAGTTTATTTTAGAGGGATTTTCTGTTCAATGACATTAAAAAGAAAATCTTTGTTACATTCAAGACTGTGTCCCTGGGTCGTGCATTTGGGTTCTCCAGTTTGTGTCGAGGTCGTGACACCTTTTCAACTACAGCACAGTATAAAAACAAAAATAGTGCATGTGGGTGCACACTCACATTCTCTATCTTACTGTTGCATAAATCCCATGAATGTATGAGACTAAGTTAGCTTCATCATATCTCAATCAGTGATTAAGTGAATAATAAAGTTTCTATCGGGTCACTGTCAGCCTGTCACTCATTATTTTCAGGGAGGGGGCGGGGTTTGGAGGAACAGAGAGGAGACGGTGATCGCGGAAGCTTTCCTCCTGCCTTCACAAACTTTACACAAGTATTTATCAACTGAAAATAGCAAGAGGACATTCATACTCTGCAATCCAAGACTTTATTAAATCAACCAAAAACCTGACATGACGATAACGAGTGTTTTTCAAAAAACACAAATCCCTCCCTGTGTGTCTCTGAGCCGCAGCGACAGGGCCTGATTCAGAGCGGGTCATTCTGCTGTTGGTTCTGGACTGGTGCTGCTGGAGAAAGCAGACTGCTCCATGTGTGGTGTCGCTGTATCGCTGTGTCGCTGTACCGCTGTCACGTCTTGATCACTGCGTCACGGACCAATTTGATATTCGTGTGACAGAAAAAATTCTAAAATAAAAAAACGTTATTGTCCAGCCGCGGCCGAAATATCAAGAAGCAACCTTACTACGCTATAATCGATAATCGAGCGGCGAGCTACTGAAAAGCTGCCCGCGAGCTACCGGTAGCTCGCGATCGACGTGTTGGAGAGCCATGTTTTAGAGAGTCGAAGTACGTCTTTAGCAAGGCGGTGAGTGATGCTAAACGACAATACTCTCGCTCTCAGCAAACGTCTCTGCTTCTGTCTAGCGTGGTCTGAAGGTCCTTACACACCAAACTGACACCAAAGAACACCGCAAAGACTTCAGCCGACGGCTGTAAGTTGCACGTACGAACTGCGCATGCGTGTGGGGCAATAACTCTACATACCAGCAGGCGTCGGTAGTGTGTATTCGTAATTCAAATAAGGCAACAACCGGAAGACAGACTGCGTGATACACCGAGAGAAGAAGAACAGACTGCGTGATATAAAAAAAAAAGAAATAGCGCGTGCGTTCCATTTTCACTCTACAGCGAGAAGCTCATGGGGCTTTCCCGAACTTTAATAGTTTGTTTGGGTCCCTCACTTCCGTTTCGCTTCTCATGCACTGATTCGCTAAGCTGAACAGACAATCAGAGTGATTTCTTTAGCCGACGGCCTTTAGCCGACAGCCTCCCGATTCAACATGTTGAATTGGCGGCGGAAGGTGTCGGCGGCGGAAGGTGCCGGCATGGCCCGAAAAGACACAACAGTGTAGTACACACCAAGACACAACAATCTGCGAAGGGCGACACGACGCTCATCGACGGCCCGACATCTATCGACATCTATCGACTCCGAAAATCGGCTTGGTGTGTAAGGACCTTTAGACAGATCATAAACTACAAGCCAAAAGCCTCACTCTCCATGAACGACCGACGCCTTGCAAACGATCTGAATCAGTTCTACTGTAGATTTGAAGACAAAGACTTCAGTCCTGACACCATCCCCCATGACACCTCCCTATTACGCTCTCCGAGAGCTTACAGGTGAGAACCCACAATACTGAACACTATAGAGAGGAGACTGAAGTTTATGAAGCAAAAGGTTTTATTTCCAAAAAACGGTTTAAACTGAATAGCAGAGGGAATTGGATATTTACAATGTCCAGGGCCAGGGAGTTTCTCCGGAGGTGGAGCGGAGGTCCGAAGCCGGAGATCCAGGGTTTGCGAGAGCGAGCAGGCTGGAGCTGGTGTGCGGAGAAGCATGGAGGAACACAGACGAGGTGAGCCGGGGATCCAGAGCTGACGAGAGCGAGCAGGCTGGGGCTGGTGTGCGAGGATGCACGGAGGAAAACAGACGAGGGGTTGGTGACTGGACGTGGCAGGCAGAGGAGGAGGCAGATGGATTCTGAACAGAGAGGGTACAAGGTCAGGATAACGGGAACACTGTGACATAGGTTTTGATAATAGCTATAATACCAAGACGAATTACCAACGTGGTGAGACGACGAACTGGTGAATACTAGATGACGAAAACCGGGTATATAAGCAGGTGTAGGTGAGTAGTTGAATCAGAGTGACGAGCAACAGCTGAGGAGGTGAGTTGGCGGGAATCGAAAGTAGGTCAGCCACGCCCAGCCAGGAAGACAGACACACAGACAGACAGACAACAACAAGCACAAAAAAGGGGAAAAGAAGGAGGCAGCACTGTAGATCCTCACAGATTTGAGAAACATGAAAGGTGGGATGAATCTTCATGGATCTGGGGAGTTTCAAGCGGACAGCAGAGGGGTTAATGATGCACTCAATGAGGAAGGGGCCAAGAAACCGAGGGGACAGCTTTTTAGACTCGCTGAGGAGGGAGATATTCTTGGAAGACAACCAAACTGATTGTCCAGGGGTGTAAGGGGGGGCGGCATGTCTGTGACGGTTGGCTGACCGTTGATTTCTGGCAGAAGTCCGGAGAAGTATCGAGCGAGTGTCCCTCCAAATCATTCAGCACCGACGAAGATGTTGCTGGACTGATGGAACTGCCAACTCACTCTTTTCATCAGGAAACAGGGGAGGTTGGTATCCTAAGGAGGCTTCAAAGGGAGAGAGACCAATAGCAGAAGACGTGAGTGAATTGAAGGAATACTCAACCCAGGGTAGAAGGGAGCTCCAGGTAGATTGATTGCGATTGGCAACACAGCGAAGAGTTGATTCCAGGTCTTGATTGGCCCTTTCTGTTTGGCCGTTAGACTGGGGATGATATCCAGAGGTTAGACTGACAGATGCACCAAGTGAATGACAGAAATTCTTTGAAACCTGAGAGGTGAACTGAGGGCCACGGTCGGAGACGATGTCAGCCAGAATTACATGTAAACGGAAGACGTGCTGGGTGAGTAATTGGGAGGTCTCCAGGGCTGAGGGGAGCTTGGGCAGGGCTACAAAATGGGCACATTTGGAGAAGCGGTCAACAACAGTTAGAATTGTTGTGTTACCTTGTGAGGGATGTAGGCCGGTGACAAAGTCCAGAGCAATATGTGACCAGGGTCGACTTGGAATAGGAAGGGGCTGAAGCAATCCTGCAGGTCCCTGATGAGAGGCCTTTCTCCTTGCACACGTTGTACAGGCTGAAACAAATTCCTTGGTGTCTTTGTCAACTGTTGGCCACCAGAAATGTCTCCGGAGAAGGGAGAGTTGGCACCTGGATGATTGGCGAAACGGGAGCTGTGGACCCACTGCAGAACTTGGGAACGGACTGAGTTGGGAACAAACTGACTATTAGGCGGACCGCTACCAGGGTCTGGTTGCTCCAAAAGCGCCTCCTGGATCGAGTTACTGATTTCCCAGGTGAGGGCACCCACAACACAACTCTGGGGGAGAATTATGTCAAAGGAGGTTACAGGTCCCACAGACGAGAACGATCTGGACAGGGCATCGGGCTTGGTATTTTTAGAACCAGGGCGATATGTAAGTGAGAAGTTGAAACGACCAAAAAAGAGGGCCCACCTGGCTTGTCGGGAGTTTAGCCGTTTGGCTGACTGGATGTACTCATGGTTTTTGTGGTCAGTCCCAACAAGGAATGGCTGCTCGCTGCCCTCGAGCCAGTGTCGCCACTCCTTCAATGCCATCTTCACCGCCAGAAGCTCTCTGTTACCCACATCATAATTTCTCTCTGCTGGGGAAAGACGGCGAGAGAAGAAAGCACAAGGATGACGTTTATTGTTTGGCCCTGCAGTCTGGGACAGAACAGCGCCAACCCCGATGTCTGATGCATCAACCTCAACAACAAACTGCTTGCTTGAGTCCGGCTGGATGAGAATGGGGGCAGAAGTGAACAGGGACTTGAGTTGAAGAAAGGCATTGTTAGCATCAGTGGTCCAGGAAAACATGACTTTGATGGAAGTGAGACTGGAGAGTGGAGCTGCAACCTTGCTATAGTTCTTGATGAACCGGCGATAGAAGTTGGCAAAACCCAGGAACCTCTGCAACTCCTTCCGAGTTGTGGGGACTGGCCACTCAGTGACAGCTAGAATCTTTCCTGGATCTGCCTCCAACTTGCCTTGCCTGATGATGTAACCAAGGAAACTGACCCGTTCCTGGTGAAACTCACATTTCTCAGCTTTGACTAACAATTTGTTCTCAAGCTGCCTCTGTAGAACCTGACTGACGTGGTTCTGGTGTTCCTCCAGGCTCTTGGAAAATATCAAAATGTCGTCAATGTACACAAAAACTAACCGGTTGAGGAAATTTCGCAGGACATCATTAACAAGGGCCTGGAAAACTGGGGCATTAGAGAGTTCAAAGGGCATGACAAGATATTCAAAGTGACCAAGGGGGTGTTAAAGGCTGTCTTCCACTCATCTCCTTGGCGAATTCGAACCAGGTGGTATGCATTTCTGAGGTCGAGTTTAGAGAAGATGGTGGCACCTTGGAGAGGCTCAAAAGCTGAGTTTATCAGAGGAAGTGGGTACTTGTTTTTAACTGTGACGTTATTTAACCCACGAAAGTCAATACAGGGTCGGAGTGATTTATCCTTCTTGTCCATGAAGAAAAACCCAGCACCCAGAGGGGAGGAAGAAGGACGAATAATACCTGAAGCAAGGGAGTCACAGATGTATTTCTCCATGGCCTCTCTCTCTGGCCGGGACAGATTATAGAGTCTGCTGGTTGGTAAAGGAGCCCCAGGAAGCAGATCGATGGGACAATCATAGGGACGATGAGGAGGGAGAGAGAGAGCTTTATCTTTGTTGAAGGCCCCACTCAGGTTGTGGTAAACGTCAGGAGCACCAGATAAGTCTACATTAGCTGAGACACATGGAGCAGGCATAGGGTTAACAGGGACGGGAGGCACAGCAGACTGCAAACAGTTAAGGTGACACAACTGATTCCATTCAATGATTCTTCCTCGAAGCCCAATCAATATGGGGATAGTGGGTGCGAAGCCATGGGTAACCAAGAACCAAAGGGGTAGCAGGGGCGGAAATAACCTTAAGTTGAATTACTTCTCTGTGATTTCCAGAAATAATCAGGGTTACAGGTTGTGTCTGCTGTGTTACTCTTGAAATGCTTTGACCATTTAGGGCATAAGCAGTCATAGGATCCAGTAAGGTTTCCAACTTGAGACCCAGCTGGTTGATTAGTTCTAGGTCCACAAAACTGTCCTCTGCTCCAGAGTCAATGAGGGCAGAGAGGGGCAAGGTCTGAGTGTTAGCACAAAGTCTGGCAGGAATGAGAAAACGGCGCAAGGTTGGGGCTACAATTGGTGTAGGAGGTGGGCTCGTCAGCACCCCCAAATTCACTGATGAGCTCCTGCGTTTGGGCGGACAGGACAGCCAGCAAGGAAATGCCCCAATTTGCCACAATACAGGCACTCTCCAGACCTCAGACGTCGAAGGCGCTCCTCAGGAGATAGTCTGGCACGTCCCAACTGCATCGCTTCCTCCTTAGCAAAGGTGGGCACGCGAGGTGAAGACAGACGGTCTGGATACAGAGGGAGCATAATTGGGTGGGTTGTTTAATTTACTAGGCAGAGAAAAAGGAGAATGCAGCGTTCGCTCCGCACAGCGTTCCCGTAGCCGGCTGTCAAGACGAGACACCAAGGAGATTAAGGATTGGAGGTCGGCAGGCTCATCTCGTGCAGCCAGCGCATCCTTAAGTTGATCCTTCAACCCCCTAACAAACACTGCCCTTAAAGCCGCCTCGTCCCATCGGGCTTCTGCCGCCACTGTGCGAAACTCGATTGAGTAGTCTGCAACGGTTCGAGTCCCCTGTTGTAAATTTAGCAGACGACTAGCAGCTGACCCAGAGTAGTCAGGGTGATTAAAAACAGTGGACAAATGTTCAGAAAAAACTCCAAAGGAAAGAGTGTAGTAATCCACAGAAGAACTCAATGTTTCGGCCCAGGTTAATGCTTTGCCACGAAGCAAACTCAACACATAGTTCATTTTAGTCACATCAGAAGAAAAGGACAAGGGGCGCTGGCGAAATAACTTGTTGCATTGAAAAATAAATCCCCTGCATTTCTCCACCTCTCCGTGGAAAGGCTCTGGGACGGAGATGGGGAAACCCCGACATGGAGTGGATTCGGGAAGAATTATTTTTAAATATTGAAGTTAAATGCATCAATCTGGTGCACTTGGAGAGCAAAATGAAGAGATCTATGGATACATCTCTCAACACATATGAAACAGAACTGTAAACGGATTTACTTTTTCTTTATGGATATTTTACAAATCACTCCCTTTTTAAACTGTATTCTTGTTTTATAGTATTTCATACCTGTTTTTCGTTTATTCTCTTTTATTTTTTATAACTATAATGATCATATGATGGTGTGCCTTGGAAATAATCTTTTACATAATAATTGAACTGAACACAGGAAATTACAACCCTGCCGTCCTCTCTAGTGTCATGATGAGGTTCAGGTAAAGCACGGTTAATATATTATTGAGGGAGAATTGTCCGTGGCTACAGGCGACGCCACTGTTTAAAACCATAAAGCAGAAATTAAAGTGTATGTTTAAGTATGGCATGATTTTCATTTAAATGTTTTATTTGCCTAAGTTAATGAAAGTGTGTTTTGTGTTTTTTAAAGGTTTTCAACCTAAAACGTCTAAATGATGCAACAAGCTAAATGAAGCTGCATGAAGCTAAAATAACTCTACATGATCTCAAATAAAAAGAAAAGAGTCAAGATTTGAGTTGTCCCGTGTGTCCTTTTTTAGTGAACAGGCCATTTTCAAGTTTAGGCAGGAGTCAATCAACCAAACCCAATCAGAACTTGACAGCGACTATAGGAACATGGCGACGCGTGGAGTCAGGAGACCCCTGTTGGAAGTGTTTCACAACACTCTCCTGACGGTAAAGAGTTAGGAACTCTCAATTGCTGCTACAAACATCCCCAAGGCGGGCACAGCTTGACCTATGTCAAACAGACCCAACAGGAAAACGATATCCTGCCCTGCCCTCACAGCCAGTCTGCTAACATGCATCAATGCACCATATGCCCAGAACATAGATAGGGCTTGTGCGCAGTGGCGGAGCTGGGGGGTGGCTGGGAGTGGCCATGGCCACCCTCAGCTGAATTCTGGCCACCACGGGGGCCCAAACCATTTTCGAACATTAAGAAAAAAATGTTTAAATAACCTTTCATCATTCATCAAGAATTAACATTAATAGGACGTTATATTGATAATGTACTCACTAAACTTACAATTCATTTAACTTATTTTCTTCCAAAAGTTAATTATCTAAAGCCTCTGTACACCCCCTTCTATTTACATGTAATGGTTTGGTCCTGCCTCCAAACGCGGTGCAGCACCACCGGCACTTTCTAGCAGAGAGTGAGAGCATGTTAGGAGCAGGGATGCTAGTACTTACGTGTGAACCATGGTGTGAACCATGTCTCAACGACTCATAAAGTCAGGCTTTCAAAAAGAGAAAAGAAAGGAGAGAAAGACAAGAGGGACTAAAGGGCGACAGTATGTCACCCAGTTTTTCAAAGAAAAGGTGGGTGTGGTCTATGTGTGGTGGAAATGTGTCTGTTGTAAATAATAATTATGTTTTTTTTTTACTAAGCTGACATTAAGTACTGTTAATATAAATATAAATATGTTATTAAGTAGGCCTACTGTTACATGTTTTTAATTTCACTCCTCTTTTAGCTGACATTTAGTAAATGCAGGTACATTTTTAGCAGCTATTCATACTAAATCAGTTGTCCCTCCCCCTGGTGCCAGGACCAACAGATCCATCTCTAGACTTAGCAGCCCTGTCCCCCCATAAGTGTTGTATTTTCACAGCTCAGTGTCAGTAAATATTGTGCAGTTAGTATTGGACTACAAGATAGATGCAAGCCTGTACAGGTAGAGTTATTTAAAGCATAAATGAGTCGGTTGGGTTCTGGAGGTGTGGTTACAGCATTGTGCTTGGTTGGCGTGGCCTGGGCCTGGTGGTGGGGCCCAATGTGATATATTTTTATGGGGCCCAAAATCCCTGGCGTGTATGGCCAGAGGGCAGGACCTATAACACATTTACTACCCAACAGCATTGTGAGGCTGAACAAAAGGACCTTTTGGCTATGTAAATGTAGTCTTTTAAAAAAACAAAACATTTACTGACTTTTTTAGGATAGCTTCAAGTAATGTTGTAAATTTACAACCGGGGGCCTTACAAGGTTAAGGGCTATTGTTTATTGTTATTTACTTTAAGATGTTCATTCTTAACCTATCATTTAATTAAAAAACTTGTATTTAAATGATGTGTGTGTGTCTCTGTATTCCTGATGATACACTGAGAGAATGAGCTCATAGGGCTGCTGATCACCATAAGCTAAACAGTCTGTATATTGCATTACATTTGTATAATGTAAGCTTCGTTGATACTTTGCCTGCGGGAATATGAAAAAAATAGTAAGATATACTGAATATTATTTGATCTATTCCACCACTTAATCCCAAATAATGTAGAGGTGTGTTGTAGGTGCCTTAAATAATCCCTTATTTTATAGTGAGATGTATTTTTATGTTCATATAATAGTGATTTCAATGCCACCCCAAAATGATCACTGGTTCCATCCTGGCCACCCCACTGAAAATATCCTGGCTCCGCCACTGCTTGTGCGCATTAACATTTTGGAAGCCCAAGCTTCTCAGCAGTCCCCTGTCTTAACTGCCAAACAACAAGGTGTTTGAAAAAGTTCCCTTTATTTATAGCACCTTTCAACCAAAGTGCTTTCACAACACTCTCCGGATTTCAACTTTGTAGGACACTATCTGATCAGCTGTTGTGCAGGGATATTTATCCCTGTGAAAACTTATCTGCCCCTTTTCCAGCGGAAGCTGTCCACTAAAACACTTTTTTAATTACAAAGTTTTAGCAAACAAGTGTGCTTGGTAAATAGTGTGCATACAACTGGATAAATAGGACATGGACATAGGACATACATACTGCAAGAATTGTAAAAGCTAAATCATTTTTTAATATGTAGGCTATGATTGAATATGGGCGCAAATAACGTGAAAAAAAAATGTGCGCTACAGGAAGACACAGCCGCACCACACCGCACACACGTTTCCATGGCGACAAGGAGGAGGGGGACGTGTTGTTACACCCACCGGAAACGGTCTCTGCAGTGCCAGCAGAAAATGAAAAGGAGTCCGACCTGATATCTCTTTGATTGCCTTTTTCATACAATATTCTGCATTTACGGGTTTTTAATGAATTCCACGGTCGTGCAGAAACAGTGTGGAAGCACCCGGCGGCATGACAGGACTCCCGTGCGCGCGGTTTGATGAAGTAGTGCGCCGACTGTGTTGGACACACTGCTTCGGCCGAGAGTAGACTGTGGGTGAAGGCTCAGCGGTCCTGCCCCCTTCAATGACCAACCTGCAGCGCTAGCGATAAAGGCTTCGCTGCCGACACCGCAACCATGGAAGGCTACCACAAGTACCCTTAAGTAGTTTTTCTGTCTCAGCCCGTAGTTAACGGTTTCAACATGCCCGACCGGCGGTGCTCCATGCGGCTCTCAGTGGCCTGATATTAACGATACAGGCCTGCTTTTTCCATCTGGAAATTTCTTGGCAGGGGAAAGCAGGCCGGCTAGCATCGCTAACGTTTGCCTTCTCCGCGCTGCAGCTCTGGGCTTCGACGGTGCAGAATTTTCCATGACCACACCATTGACATTGTTGTCTATCAATTCGAAGACTTTTTAACTCCAAAACATTTTTTATGGGATTCATATCGGCGAATGGGAAGCGGGCCTAAGCCAAAATGGTGAACTGGAGGCGGCTGCTGCGAATGTCCAACCGATCATTTCTGGCCTTCATATTCTTCTTTTCCATGTCCACCACTTGTCTCTACTTTATTTATGTGGCGCCGGGAATAGGTCAGTACACAGAGGTTTACACTAAACGCTTTACAGGGCATCAGTTAATGTGATTATGTCTGGATTATCGTTATCCTCCGCAGCCTAACACGCTCCAGCTGCTGTCTCAGCCCATGTTAACACCACTGGATGGATGCTAGCTAACGGGCTAACTATCCAGCTGCTTAAACACACACCCCAGGCCATGATGCCCAGCTGGCTCTCGCTATTTTGCGATGTCAAAGAGCAAATTGCCTCTTTCAACGGCAAGCGGTAGAAATATTCTCTATATAGTGTCCCCTTGTGTTTGATATATGGAGGATATGAGCTTTAGCTAGCGTTGCAGTGTTGCCTTTTGAATTAATTAACCTTTGGCAACACTGCCAACGTCGGTGTTACTCTCAGGTTGTGAACCCAGCATCCACACCGCCTGTCCGCTGAATGACATGTGTGTGACATGTGTCAGTATTTCCCATCTCCACATGTCTGTAGTTGTGTTGACTATCCAATGACTGCGTTTATCACAGAGTATTGATTTAATGGTTAATTACACTTATTGGACACTAATCTCTGCTCAATCTGCTCTTTTTACGTTGCACTAGTTGTAAATATCACTCCATTAGCAATGTATTGACAATATAGTAATACAATGCACTCTTGATGTTTATCCAATCAGGTGGTCTCCTGACCTATCCCACTGCATTTAAAAAAAAAAAAAAAAAAAGTAAGGATAACTTTATGTTTTATGGATCTTTACATGGATGCAGATGCTAGATGATGCTTGTTTCAGTTGTAACATTTGGTGTGGATAGCGGTTTGGTTGTTTTGGCCTTCTGGTGATTACATGCCTCGGGGAAGTGATTTTGTTGACAGGAATTATATAATTATAGTGCAGGCTTTTACTGGCAGTCACCGTTAGTCATGCTTGGAAAGAGAGGCAGTTATTGGAAATTTAACTGAAGACATATGTTATGATTGTCGATGTGAAGAGATAACAAGACAAGACCGGGTGGTTTTTTGTGTTCTATGGGAACTGGGTATTGTGATTTCCATGAATCAAGCAAGGCAACTATCATGTGTGAGAGAGATTTCCCCAGTTTTGTATCGGTGTTTATTGACCAAGGTGCAACAAAACATCTTCTCTTAGCTTTAATAAAGCTATATTGTTCATTGCCAAGAACACCATATTTGAAATATATTCAACGTACTCTTCCCACAAATACACAATCCCTGATGTGTTTTAACTCTTACACATCTACGCTAATAGTAGGATCCATTGGGTTTTAAGATTTGACACTTTAGTTATTGCTTTAGAGGCCACAGGCTGCATCTCGTTCCAAATACGAAAAGCACAATGTTTACTGGTGTTTTGAGAATAATTTCTATCACTATATATTTAGCCTTAGATGTATTACTGTACAACAGAAAAACTTGAGTGAAGTAACCGTGAGACAAACGCATCTCTTCACAAATATAAATAATTTACTGCTACTCTGTGTAATGTTGAGACTGAGCATAACGCATGTTGTAAATCAATGACGAAGAGGCACAGTACTTGTGGTGTGTTTTTTTTCTCATACATCTGCAGTTCATTGCTGTAGATAGTTACGGGTGTAAGTAATGTTTGCAATTCACCAAGTTAAGAGGAGAATATGATCCTATAGTATCTGGCTTGAGCTATGGGTGAAGCAGCAGTGGTGTGAATGTTTGCTTTTTACAGAATGTGATGTCGCCTACTGTATGTTTCTGATAAAGTTAATGTGCTTGGGCTCTTCCTGGGTCATCCGGTAATGCTGTTTGGATTCCACCCTCTACTCAACATCCAGCTGAGATTACATTAGAGAACTCAGGACGAGGGCTGCTTAGTTTACCGACATGTTATCAAAATTGTAAAAATATTTGAAGTATTGTGGTGCTGCAGAGAAATCCTAGCCTACAAATGGTATTATACAGATTTAATACAAAAATAGTTTAATCCTCTAAAATAAATTACATAATGATCATACCGTTGGATCTAATCATATTGCAAAGGCAATATCAGTCAATATAATTGCAAGTAGTTATTTTTACAATATTGTGCAGCCCAGTCATGCAGGACAGTCATTTCATGCTTTGCTTGTTCTGCCTTCCCTGTGACCAATTTTCAAGCACAGAAGCGCAGAACATATTGATTTGAGTTACGCCTGGCACCAGATATAGAGGGAGTGTTTCGCTTTAAAAGCATTTGTAAACCCTAAACAGAGGATGATACTCTTTTTGGTATTGTGGCAAACTTTGTTTCTGTATCCAGCAGCTAACTGTCCGTCTTTGTAGGGCGTGTTATTTTAACCCTGTCACCTGCTCATCAACCAGTGGGGCCTGGCTTATGTGATAAGACTCTTATCATCCCCGAACACTGTGCTGTTTACCGCTCACACGCAAACTGAATTTAGTGTTCTGGCCAATAGGAAGACTGACACTAGGGTGATCTAATGTGACGACGGTAGGGCTGCTCGATTATGGCAAAAATCATAATCTCGATTATTTGGGTCAATAATTGATATCACGATTATTAAAAACGATTATCCATTTACTTTGAAAACATCCATTTATTGAAAATAAAAAAATAATCGTTTTATTTTGATTATGTTGTTTTCCTAATCGTTGCAAGCCAAAATCGTAATTGCGATTAAAATACGATTAATTGAGCAGCCCTACACGACGGTATCATAGAATGATGTTGTTAATGTGTTAACCCGAAGAGAAAATAAGTTTACCGTGGTAGCTGTTCTTTTAAATGCTTTGCCTCTATAAGAACAGTGTAGTTAATATTATAAATCAACCGGCAGATTTATGGTAATCTTAAAATGTTATGACAGCTACGGCTGCACTATTGATATTTTACAGAAATTACAATATGGACAAGTGTAGTAATCCAAATTGCTTTAAGTGCAATATTTTGTTAAGGCAAAATATGCTCAAATATCTGAAGTAAGTATTTAGGTGCTGCAGAGAAATCCCAGTCTGTAAAAATATCCTCTTAAAGAAATGATCATTTTAATATGTTTTTCATATAACATGAATAAAGTTAAAAAAATTACCATCCATCTGAATAACCGCAATATGGGTTAACATAATTGCAATTAGTTATTTTTCCAAATGGTGCAGCCCTGACGACAGCACTGTAGCAACTGTCATGTTATTTTCTCAATGGAATTATTGGAATATTATCATTATCATACTTTACCAAACTTAAAATGAATACAATTTAAATAATGTCTGCCTTCTTACCATCTTTTCTTTTCACTAAGTGCAAACCTTTTGACAAAATGGTATAATAAAATAATCGCCAGTAAAATATTGTAGAAAGATCATTGTGGTTGCAACATTGATGTAAACCAAATGGACACATTTCAGAACCTTTAGTAGTGAACGTGTTTATACTGCCTTGAGTCAGTGTAGGCATTCATTTCAGTAAATAAGTAGGCAAGACAAACAAAAAAAGATATAGAGTGGATGCTATGTTGTGATAGATAAGTGTTTTAACCTTCACTTGGTTCACAAGTTGTGTTGTAAAACAAGTTGTGTCATATAAAAGTTGTTGCAATATTGCTACACAAAGCTAACGTAGACAAATATAAGCCAAAGTAATTCCCACTTTTTTGTTTTTGTCTGTCCTTCAGCCAACACATATTTCTTCATGGTGCAGGCCCAGGGCATCATGTTGAGGGACAATGTGAGGACCATTGGCCAGATGATTCGATTGTACACTAACAAGAACAGCACACTCAACGGGACAGGTAAGTAAAGCATACATTTTCACCATACGGCTGATTGTTTAGCAGTCTATCATCGCTACATTTAAGGAGGCTGCATGCAGTATATTAATTGAATTAACATTTAAAGTAGATGGCTGACCAGATGGAGGAGTCTGTATCCATTTAAGTGAAATGTGCCAAAGAGAATGGCCACACTGCCTACATATATGCATTGTACATGAGATTAACAGCCTATGGAAAAGCTGCTGTTAATACGTCAAATATGTCATCACAACAACCATCGTCCAATGGTATGACTTATAAGTTGGCACATTTACAGTGACCATGTTAATGTTGTATTTATAGAGCTCACTTCCTAGATACTCAAATTAGTTCAACCTTGTGCCTCACGAGGGACATTTTTGGCTTTTTTAAGTTTAAATCTTTTTGATCATTATGGCTTTGTTAATGTGTACAAGTTCAGCGCCTGCTCGAAAGATGCTTGTGGGCAACCAGACAACAAAAATTAAACAAATATGCATTGGTCATATTGTTATTCTAAACATCAGTATTGGCTACTATTTCACGTTAACAATTTCAGCATTAAAAAAATAAAAATGGCATGGCCTCAATAAAGAAGAAACCCCATTGAATTAGTTAGGCGACTTTAGGCGCTGTTGTTCTTTGGAGCACGCGTACCAAGTAAAGAGTTTTTTCAAACACGATCCCTATTACACAGTTGTGATAGCCTTATATAGAAGTAATGAATATATAAATACATTTTTACAAAGAAATCTAAGGTGCAGAGCTCTAAAAATACATACCAAGGTTAGAGTGCAGATTGGAAGCTGTGTGTTGTAATTATGGAAAGGGGCCTACAAAGAATTAAAAGGTTTTTATTGATTTTCTTTCTTTTTTTTGTTGTGTCTGACGACGTCTTGCTCAAAGAGAATTCTCCTTCTCAAATCTTATGTCATATTCAAATTGTGAAAATCGCATTAATATTCAGCCATGTCAGTTAATATTTTTTTAAGACAAGACTACTCAACGCTATCTGTACTCCAAACCGTGAAAACAGCCATTCCTCTCTATGAGTGTCACTCGTGTTTCCACCTTCTGTTTTCAACGACAAGTCACATGCAAACAGGCTGAGGATCAAGTTAAGGATGAAGAAAACAACTCTTGAATTGTCTGTAGGTTCCTTTCCATAATTGTGTAGGTTTAAAATATCAATCTGAGATTGTCAGTGGAAAGAACGGGCACTTAAGATGAAAAGTCATTGACAGGGCAGGGCCTTTATATAGGATTACCTTGCAGGCTGTTAAGCACTTCTGCTCCAGACTGTACCAATTTCCTAAAAATGTTTTTCATTTGACACAATCATGAGAAATAGGGTCCATATTGAAGCCCTATCATCAGTCATTTGATGTCAATGATGTGGTTTGGAGTATTCTGCTGTTATACTAGATGTTGGTTGATTTTTCTGCAGACTATCCTGATGGCAGCAACTCCAGTGAATACCTGGTGCAGCCGACCACGTACCTCCCCGAGAACTTCACCTACGCCCAGAACCTGCCATGTCCGGAGCGATTACCTTCTATGAGTGAGTACAGACCTTTTACCTGACAGGAAACAGGAAAGGGTTGTCGCAGCTTCCTCCCTTTGTTTCCATTAAGCAAGTAGACGCTTTAAACAGACAGTTTTAATGCGTTATCTTTCATTCATTTGTTTTTACTTGTTTGACTTCCGATTGATATTTTGCAACCTGCATGTAGTCAAAAGAAAATGCTAAACTTTTCACATGTTCAACAAAGAAAATTGGCCTTTTAAAATAGTCAAACAAATCAAAACAAAAGAGGCAAAACTCCCATAAAATAATAAACAACTTAGATCGTCTTTCTTCCTTTACTTTGTGTAGGATAATATTACTAAACGGTATAAAACTGTTTCTCTACTGTGTCTTTCGCACAGATTGCCTATCTCTGTGTCTCTTAAGAGGCTTGCGCCGTGGGAAATGTAGTCTTTTATACTTCCATGACTACTGAGGTCACGATTCGGTGACAATATTTGACCTTTTTTACAAATTGAAAGACGGGCTCTAACATGTCGTTTCAGGAA
Organism: Pogonophryne albipinna; assembly: GCA_028583405.1. Taxonomy (NCBI): domain Eukaryota; kingdom Metazoa; phylum Chordata; class Actinopteri; order Perciformes; family Artedidraconidae; genus Pogonophryne; species Pogonophryne albipinna. Next base: position 10,349,290 of record CM053246.1, read on the forward strand.
AGCCATAATTTAAAATCTACTGCACTTCAAGCTTTGCTGCTTAATTGTTCTGTTGTAAAAATACAACACAAATATAAAAGAAAAGAGAATTAGCTAATAGCGGTCAGACCAATGAGCTAAGTAGCACAGGAACGAGAGAAAAACAAAGCCCTATGTTTTACTCTGTAGAAAGTTGTTATTTGTTTTAATGTGAAGCTGATTTATGTACCCCCCCCCCCCACACACACACACAAAACTCTCTCCACAGAGGGCCTTATTGAAGTAAATATGACAGAGATCCCCATGGAGGAGATAGAACTGAGGTCCTCCAAGTATTTTGACATTGAGTTTGGAGGCCACTGGAAACCAAAAGACTGCAGACCTCGCTGGAAGGTAGGCCTTTTAGAAGTGTATAAATAATATATGTCCTTCAAACTTTTTTTAAACCACTGATGCAAATGAATTCCTCTAGGGGAAAAACAACAAGAAAGCAGATGAATTTAGTCGAAGGTTGGCTCTTATTTCTTACTCTAATATTTTCCTTTTAGGTGGCCATCCTGATTCCGTTTAGAAACCGTCACGAGCATCTCCCCATCCTCTTCCAACATCTTATCCCCATGCTGCAGAGACAGCGGCTGCAGTTTGCCTTCTACGTCATCGAACAGGTGTGTGGCCCGCACTGCATGCTGCTGTACGAACACGTTGTGCATTACAAGACAGCTTTATTAACGTGTACTCAACTCATGGCGTGTAGAGTGGCAGCCAGCCCTTCAACAGAGCCATGCTGTTTAACGTGGGATTCCTGGAGGCCATGAAGGACTTGGACTGGGACTGCTTGATCTTCCATGACGTCGACCACATCCCTGAGAATGACCGAAACTACTACGGCTGCGGTCAGATGCCACGCCACTTTGCTGCCAAGCTGGACAAATACATGTACATGTGAGTGTGTCATCAGATATCTTTTAAGAACATAAACTGTTTGTCCTGCTTAAGTTAAGTATTGATTTCCTTTGGTGGCAATGACCAATAGATTTCAAAGGGTTTGGACAGGCTATGAACTATCCAGATCATGTTGATTTTAACACTTTGTTTGTTTTTGTTTCCAGTCTTCCATATAGCGAGTTCTTTGGTGGTGTCAGTGGACTCACTGTGGAGCAGTTTCGGAAGATTAATGGCTTCCCCAATGCATTCTGGGGCTGGGGAGGAGAGGATGACGACTTGTGGAACAGGTTAGTCTACAAACAAGGTTTTTACCAAGTAATCAGACCCCTTCATTTAGTTACTCAGCAGTGCTTGTGTTCTCGTTTGGTCATCGGACTGCTTTTCTCTTCTGTGCTTTTCACATAAAGAGAAACACAACGGTGATCTGTAATAAAGGGTGTATTGAGACAGAAAACATACAGCATGCAGAGACCTACCTTAAGTCCGTTAGTGTGGATTTTGATGCGCTAACCAAAGTCCGTCCAAGCATACAGTTTTTGTTAGAACCACAAATCTATTATGACTTGATGCGTGGCACTAAAACACTCCCCTCGGTCCTCAGGAAAGCTTAGATGTTAAGTCTTTCCTTCCAGAGGTTTGATAGATAATCGAAACTCGGTATCGCTCACATTACACACACACAGGCAACCATCGTCGTAGGATGACAAATACCTTGCGGACCAAGAGGCTAATTGTTTTAGCATCTTCCATCTACATTTATCAAACGAAATGATCTGCAAAGGATCCTCCCCCCAAAATACAAATATGAACCTGAAAATGAGCTGAATATGTTCTCTTGCCTTAGAAAGTGGCACCATGTTTCCTAGAACATACTTTAAAGGTAACGTATTTACTTTGTAATTATGGTTGCCATTTTAAGCATTAATCAACCTTAAGCCAAGAAAAGAGCTGTAAGCTGTTTTGCCATGGTTGAGACAATTGGAAGTCTTGTGATGCAGCTTCATCAATCCTCTCTTTTCTAAATAATATTAGGAGAAAGATTAGAAAGATGTTTGCAGCAGTGTGTGTGCAGCATCTTTGGTGCAGGACCATAGCAGAAATGTGGTTCACTTTATGATACACTTCTGGTGTTCTTCTTTTCTTTTGAAAGTACAACAGCAGACCCTGACACAGGCTCCCTGTGGTGTCCATGGTTACTACTGAAGGTATCTGCACAGTACCATAGTTAACCTAGTGTAGATATCTCCAGAGGAGTAGATGATACCTTTTTAGATACCAGTTGTAATGTATTCACCCATATAGGCAGCATGAATGTCTTTGTGGTAAAAGACCTGGACCTGTGTTTATCAAGCGTCTCTCTTCCCAGTAATCCTGCTGAGAGTTCAACTGGGACTTCTGACAGCTGAGAGGGGTTGGAGCTGCTGCTATGATATTCATCTACTCTCCAAACCTTCCAGTTTGAATTTGATGTTTTTACCACTTCAGTAATGTCTGATACCGAGTAGTTTTATGTCCTGGTCTGATATTGTTGGATGTGCTATGGTTGTGGTCATTACCACTGTTCTCATATACCATTGCCCCATAGAATGGTGCAATAATGATGTGTTTTTGTAGGTTGACCCGGAAGTGAGCATCGCGGGGAAAAAAAGGGATTTTAGAATATTGCAGACAAAGATCCGTGGCATACATATTAAACACCACTTTTATGATTTTGGAAGCATAATGCAATCGGCAGAGGTAAAAAGCTAACGTTAGGATATGGTGTGGTGGAAATGTTGTTGGACAAACTAACAAATAATAATAAAATGGTGGGTAAATGTTTCCATTATACCGAGATGAAGAGTCTTGAAGTAAACAGTCTTTTAGGGAGTTTATTCTGGCAAGAAGGTAAATCATTACAGATTGTCAAGCAGTCTGCAGCGGAGTACAAAAGTCAGGAGGTCTGCAGAGGGTCTTATATTCACATTTTCACACCAAGAATAGAAGAGGAGGTGCTAAGACGGAACAAAAAAGATAAACATACCATATATACGATTCTTTTAAACACACATGCTTGCAAATAATTAGCCGCTTTCACACCAAGTACTTTGCCGTACTTAGTTCCCAGCACTTAGTACTTTTTTCTCCCCAGGAAAGTACCTGCTCTCTAGCAGGGACTGAAAAGGGGGGAAAAGTTCTCATGAACTAAGTTCTCTTTTTGGTGTGAACGCAAAATCCCAGGAACCATCGGAACTAAAAGGGAAAAGTACGGGGAAAAGTACTCAAGTGTGAAAGCGCCTATCGTGTCTACACTCCATAAAAGGACAAGACCATTAACCTTAGAATAGCTCTAACATTATTAACGACTCATTTAGGTTAGGACATTTTACTGCTACCTGTCAATCATTGTGTTAGAAATGACTTGCTCCCTCAACATGGTACCATTTTCCATTACACTCCACACTTCTGATCATATTACATATTGATCACAAATATAGAAGTTATATACATTTTATCATACGTTTCTACCTTCATCAGCATTACAATTTCAAAAGGATTCAATAGCCGCTTTCACAACAAGTACTTTGCCCTACTTAGTTCACAGCACTTAGTTCCCCCATGGAACTAAAGAGCAGATCGCGTTCACACCGGAATAAGTCCCTGAGGGAAGATTACGCAAATGAAGCCACTGACGTCACTACTTCTTCTTCTGCTTTGGGTTTACTGGCAGGCCGCAAACAACTTCACGGCGTATACTGCCACCCGAAGTCCCCGGCCGGAAGTCCCCGGAGTTGGGGACTAGCTTCTACTGAAGCCTTTCGAGTAAATCGCCAGAACGCCGACACCTCCTCATCTCCACCGCTCCCATGTTTTTTTTTGTGTTGCCATAAGTTAGTCTCTCTCCGTTGGTGCGCTGGGCTAATGCTAATAATGCTAATGCCAGCAAATACAATGGCGGCTTCACAAAACTTTTCAGAGTTTTACGGGGCATGGTTTGCAATTCGCCCAGCCAATCAGAAATTGGAACTTTTTTCTCCCCAGGAGAGTACCACCTCTCTAGCAGGGACTGAAAAGGGGGGAAAAGTTCTCATGAACTAAGTTCTCTTTTTGGTGCGAACGCAAAATCCCAGGAACTATCGGAACTAAAAGGGAAAAGTACTCCGGTGTGAAAGCGCCTAATGTAAAACATCACAGTGTATGATAGAAGAAAAAATACATATGCAGTCACTGGGATATATGGGCAAGCTAATCTAAATATAATAAAACAAAATAATAAAATAAAACAAAAGGTATTTATGCAAATGTTTCATCATCAGAGTCAGATCTGGAGTCAGAGGATGAGGAGAAGGGTGTCAGGAGACTTCAAAATGTCAGCTTCAGTCTTCAGAGGTTGATAGGCTAACATAGTGTTTGATACTGATTTTTCAATAGCTTTTCAAAATGAAGAGATCTAGGGAAACATCTCTCAACACATATGAAACAGAACTGTAAACAGATTTAATTCGTTATGAATATTTGACAAATCACTCCCCTTTCAAACTGTATTCTTGTTTATTAATAACAACTTTTTTTTACTGTCATATAGTATTTTATACGTGTTTACTTTATTCTCTTATTTTTTTATAACTATAATGATCATATAAAGATGTGCCTTTACCTCACTGGTTGTAAAAAAGCTTCTTATATTTGTTAGCATAGCTAGCTAACCAGATGCTAATAACAACAAAGTTATTGACTGTATGATCAGAATGACAGATGAGCAGATCGCCACTGGGCTTTCAACTAAAGACACAGTCGCGCAGAAACTGCGGCATGTGTACGGCTCCTTATGGGTACTGCAATTTCTGAAGTGGCGGAGCGGCATTCTTGTGCTCTCCGGCAGAACTGCACCGCTGTCAGACGAGACATATACCACGTGATGACACGTTACGGAGCGTCCACACAGCAGCGTACGTTGACGCTTGGCGGTGGGCGTATCTGAAGCTTAGGGATTTTTTGCGAGCAACGTGACCAACAACCAATCACATGAATCTCCCGCCCCCGACATACAAAGCAATAGCAATGTTAAAACGAAGTAAACTGGATATAAAATCCCCAAACAGGCGAAAACCTACCAGTTTCATCCACTGTCTCTGCCACCTCCCTCCAAGCCTCGCTCCTCCGGTTTGTATCCCGGTAGATGAACAGAGACTGATCATACAGCACCGGGTGATTCACTACCGCTATAATGAATTTTCCCTCCATTTTTTGGAATATGAGGAAATGACCTGCGTAGTCTCTCCCAGCATACACGGGGTTTGATTGGCTAGCGCTTGTACTGGCAGATTTGCATAAACGGGATTTCATTGGCTGACGCTTCTGCCGAGGCGCCAAAAGTTGAACATTGCTCAACTTTTGAAGCGAGCAACGCCAGCAACGCTCCACGTCGCTTCCCTAAATGCAGTTCGGCTAAAAGTGACGTCACCCCATTCAAAGTGAATGGGCAGAAGCGTTGGAAGCTTCAACGCACGCCGCTGTGTGGACGAGCCGTTAGGCTCGGGTTGTGTTCAAGGACCCTGACCTTGGCCAGGAAAAACAGGCACTCGCTTGTTTAATTCTTTTGCGCTCTAGATTTCTTTAATTTTTTTCTTTTTTGCGTGTGTTTATAAATTACCTCGAGGGCCGTACCAAATGGTCTCGCGGACCGTATGCGGCCGGAGGCTCTAAACAATGATATTACTGCCATTTTCTTTGTACGTCAGAAAAGAAAGAACATTATGAGCTCCATGGTCAGTTTCAACAGACAGACCAATAGCCTACATTGTTTTCACATTTGTTCTATATCACTATATTGAAATATAGCAAATAACTAAATGTTGATTTATTGCTGTACAGCAGGGGTCGGCAAATAAGTTTGGCTTTGGGCCAATTTTTTTCTGAGCCACTAGATGGCGTGGAGCCTCGCTGCGGTGCCGTTCTGTGATTCTCCAGATTCTACAGATGGCCAGTCCGCCACTGCTCACAAGCTTATTAAGATCCTTTAGTGCGTTTTGAATCAATGCTGAGTACAGCCAAACTTGACAGTCTCTTCTCTCTCATTGTAGACCGGATGCTTCTCGTTTTGCCCCGTCCCGTTCAAATGACAATCACATTTCCACGCTCGCGCCACGGCCGGGTGAGGGGTTACAAGGCTTGCGTCTTGAGCTGCTTTCACTTGCTCTCGGACATTAGGGATTTTCTCTCATAAATGTCCGATGAGCCACAACTTTTCTTTCAAAACAAAGCTGTCAACTGGGGTGGCAGCATATGCACCACCACCCCTCGCCCTCCATGATCAGGCAGCTTCTCTGATTTTGTTGTCAATGTTTTTACTAAACTTTGTTACTGTTCACATATAAGTAAACATTACGTTTGAATGATTTAGTGAGCTGGTGTTATTTTTTTCAAACCACAAACCGCATGTTGGCTATTTCAGCACCACGCGCTGTCCACCTATTGATCCACTATCAGCGTCAGTGCCTGTGCTGTGTGTCATTCATTCTCAACATGGATAAAAGTACAATAAGAATTCTTCAAATGTAGGTAGATTCTCTATTCGGACATTATAGCCAATATGTGTGACTGTCGGTCCGATATTGTAAAAAAAATATATATTTTTTTTTTTATTTTTTTTATTCTCAAAATAATTTTCCGTGCCAAATATTATTGCTGGCGGGCCACCAATGGCCCGCCAGCCGCCTATTGCCGACTCATGCTGTACAGTAATTCAGCGTTGTTTCTCCTCAGGGTTCACTATGCTGGACTGAATGTGACTCGACCAGAGGGAGAGATCGGCAAGTACAAGTCCATTCATCACCACCACAGAGGAGAGGTGCAGTTTCTCGGGAGGTAAGACAGATTTATGTCTCAGTCTCAAATTGACTTTAAATGAATTAATGGAAACTTAGTTTAAAGCAAATTAGCTTTGTATAGTTCAGCACTGTAAGCCTACCTAAAATTAGGCTTGTGATATTCCTTTTTTTCCTTTTTCTTATTGGCATGAAATCATTTAAAAGCTTGATATTTGTTTGTAGCCTTTATTTAACCAGGTAAAATCCCATTGAGATCAACGATCTCTTTTTCAAGGGAGACCTGCAGCACGTTGGTTACACATGAAAACAACAGAAAACAAAAAGGACATCATACAACATAATTACAGGGGTACAAATTACAACCTATTCACAATGACAGGTATCAAATAACATTTCATCTATCCGAGCTTTAAAATGATGCAGGGGAACAAAATGCTCAGTTTAAAAATAATTGCAGAGTGTTCCAAGCTAGAGGAGCAGCGCACAGAAAAGCTTTTGTACCTAAAACAGTCCTAGCACTTGGCACATGTAATAAAAACACATCCTGAGATCTTAGGCAATAGCTACTTGCCACTCTCTGTGAGATCAGAGAGCAGATATAAGTTGGTAGTTTACCCAACATGGCTTTATAGATAAACATGTAGCAATGACTGAGCCTCCGTACAGTTAGTGAAGGCAGACCTGCCCTGGCATACAGGGTAATCACTCCTCAGTAAGCGTCCCTGTTGCTCGGTCTGACATGTTCCTTAATCAACATGAACACACACAAGCACACACTACTTTGTTTGTGGGATTGAAGGTCAGTCCTGCAGCCACAAATAGTGCACCAAATGCAGGGGTAGACATTAAGGGAGGGCCAGTGTAATTGTATTGTCACTGGCCCCACCATTGTAACCACTGGCCCGGAGCATTCATCCAAAAGACGACTAATAATGAAGAAAATTAACACATTTGTTGCAATAGTAATTTATGCACTAACTACATTACTACTTGTACTACAACATTTGAATCATCAGTTCTTCCTCATTTTCCTCAATTGTTCATATTTGGTTTATTAAAATAATTATATTAGGAAAAAAATGTCTGCTATTATTATTATTATTATTATTATTATTATGAGTATATTATTATTTGTATAATGCACTTTCTGCCTTCCTCATTAGGAGTTAGAAATGTAATGGCTATAGATTAGATTAGAACCTTCATTATCCTAAACTTCTGGGACACTTCCCTATAGCCAATACCTTTATATGTTCTACTCTTCACTTACTTGTCAGCATAGGTCGGCATTGATGTACAGAGCCGACAAAAGATCTTGTTTATATTGGCATCATATCAAAGCCAACTCCATCGATCAAGCCAGTGTGGCTGAAACTTTCTCTCCCTCTTCTTCTCATGCTCCCTGTCACTCTCCTTTAACTCTCCCGGTGACATTCTTTTATTTGAAGATTGTTTTTTGCCCGGCTACCGCTGGTATTAAAAACATTTTGGAGAATGGTTAGGTGGCGAGGAAGTCTGTAGTGAGCGAGCGCGCTTCCGTGAACGGTTTGCTTTTCACCCAACAACCACAACCGCCTCACGAAACGCTATGTTGTAGCATTAATAAACTAAACAATTTAACCCAATTGCTAGTCAAAATAGCAATACCACAGGACCATTTTTTTTTTTTTAAAGCAATATTTTTAGTGGCCCGAGCGGGTAAGTGGAAAGTACGTCATGCTGGCCCGGGGTGTCTAAATAGTGCTTCCGGGCCAGCGGGCCATTTATAATGTTGAGCCCTGAAATGTGTATTCATCCACAGAATAAACTAGTTCCCAACCAGTGCACTGTTCTGTCCATTTTGAGTTAGACTAAAAATTGCAATAACAGCTTTTTTTAAGAAAATAACTTTTTAGTAATGGAGACATACATATTGAAAGAAAAAGCCACATCATGGAAAAACATGGAATTTGATTTATTATATTTTCCCCATTCTGTTTCATAAAATATACAATTGAGATATTCCAAATGTTTACCTCTGTATGAAAGCTGCAGCTACTTGGCCAACTGTAGCTAATGGTAGAAAACACCAAAGGGTACAGTGTCAGTCCGAAGGCTACATGGCATGGTTTAGTTGTTAATGTACACCTTGTGTGTTGCACCTATAGTTTGCAGATGGAAGCAGCAGGAGATGCATGACAGGATGCATATTGAGATCTGTCTGTCTGTCTGTAGGTATAAACTGCTTAGGTATTCCAAAGAGCGGCAACACCTCGACGGCCTCAACAACCTCCACTACGGCCCCCACTTCTCCCTCAGCAGCCTCTACAAGAACATCACAGTGGACCTGGATCCTGAGCTCGCCCCCATCTCAGACTACTGATCTGCCCCAACCAACCCCCAGCTCCCCCCCACCACACCCCAGCTCCCCTCCAGCCTGGCCTCCTGCTCAGCAGCGGAGGAGAGGAGGGGGCTCGGACCCGGAAGGGTTGAAGAGGCGCACCATGTAATGCTGCCAAGAAAACTTAGTGAGGGGAAAAAAAATGAAAATCCAAATCAAGAAAAAAAGAGCAGAAAACGAAGAGGCAGTGGCAAGTCTCTCAAAGTGAACTGTTGATTGTTTGTGCCAGTGTGTAAGTGTGTGTGTGTGCCTGTGTCCGTGTGTGTGTGTGTGATGGGTGAGTCGCTGCATGTCTTCTCTGTGTCCGTGCCGGCTTCTCTCCTGGAGTGGACATGAGTTGGTACGTTGGAGGGAGCAGCAGCATCTCAGCTCGGTGTTGAGTGCACAGCCTTACTGTGGCAGACCCACAGCTCCCTCTGCTCCGCACTGCTTCACTTCTCATGATCACCGTCACCTTACAAGCCAACAGACAAGTTACGTCTCACTTTCTACTATCTTTAATTTTTCTACATATCGTTTTGTTTCGGCCCCAGTTTTCCTTTTTTAAAGGAGGGATCTGATCGAGGTCGACATTAATGTTTGTGATGTACATTTTTTTATTTTGATACGTGGTATTTATTTTCTCTAATTCAGGATGCTCAAAGAAGCACTCCTGTCTGTCTCACTCTTCGCTGTTTGTTTTGCTGCACTGCTGCTGAATCCGCATGAACATGTATGTAAATATCGGCCTCTAGAAGCTCGAACACAGAACACAAATATGTAAATATGGGCTTTTAAATGCTCGGGCATATAACAGTGATATTCCAGTGGGTTTGAATTTTATTTTGGCAGCTACCTTTGTTCTAAGGATTTAATAGGAGTGAGTGGTTTCTTCCAGACAGGAAGATCTTCTAACAATATAGGATGTTTGGCTTAAAAAAAAAAAAAGTATCCAAATGTTAAGATTTGACCTTATACCTTTTGCATGCCTTAATTTATTTTGTTTACCAGATTTTGTTCTTTTCAAACATAAATGATTTCATCAGTTAGAGATGTGTATATTCTTAATTCTGCCTTTGTTGAGCTTTTTTTCCTTTGAGGTGCACTGTGTGAATAAAGACTGGAGGCCGGGTCCATCAAACAGCACGAGTGTGTCCTGACACACAACGTGCTTTACGGTACTTCCTGGTTTCATGTGAGAGTGTATATTTTTTGTCTCGGATTTGTTCTTATTTTTTAGACTTTTTTTTATGATTTGTACTTTAGTGATTTAGTGCTGGACCATGTGATAAAGCTTGTCACTGTACTGTACCATGCTGAAGCCTGGGTGAGCGGGATGCTGGTGTCAGGCAGAGGGGCCAGAATGAGAGAACCTCAGAGTCAGCGCCGCCGCTGAACCTCCTGCTGTTCTTGAATGGCACACGCTGTGAAAAGTTTAACTTCTTAAAGCTTTGAGCACTATGGAGACGCAGAGAAAAAGAGTCGGCAGATTATTTTTGACCAGACGTTCACTGTTAGATTCTTCTCCACATCTTAAGGTTTTGACTATGAATAGTTGTTTGTTTGGATTTTGTCCTGAGGTGTGTAAACACAACTCTGGCCATTTCCTGTCCCATGGGACGGTTTGATGTTCTTTATGATGCCTCGCTTATTGTGCCATCGGGTGTTTGTAACACCTTCAGTCCTGCATTTAACTGTGGGACTGATTTAGAGCTTTCGTGACCAAAGATAGCTGCAGCGACCCCGCCACGTCTACAAAGCAAACCATTAGTATTAAAAACACATTATGAACATTAGCTGTGTGCTTTATGTATCTGTTGGGACATTTTAAAATATGGCTGCTGATGAAGATCATGTGAAGCTCCAGAAGCAACAAAAGATACATTTGTTAAAGACAACATACATTTTTGATTGGCAGAAAGTTAATCACAACTTATTTACCAAAATCAATTTGATTAAGTCACTTTTTAAACTGTCCACTCTCTCAAATATAATTGTTTATTATTATTATATTAAATTCAATATCTTATGGTTCTGGACTGTGGACAAGCATATTTTAGATGTTACAGAAATTAAATTAAATGGTTGTAGGCCAAACATAAAACAAATGAATGGAGCAAATAATCAGCAGATTAGTTAAGGATGAAAAGAAGGAACTAAGTTTACTGTTTGGCTGTTGTGCCAGGTATGAAATGGCCAGAGTAATGTTTCTCGTTCCCTTTTTATAGTTTTCAAACATTTAGTTTCCACACTCTACACAAACAACGCAAGGAGTTGTGAGAAAGGCATTATTTAAGCCATGGTGACTTCACATGCATCCTACCCATCTCCCAGAAGCCCTTGCAGCAGCAATGGTCACAGCAGCTTTTACATGTTACCAGATGCAGTTGAACCTCAGTAAACAATTAGTGGCCATACTATTGATTGCAGGTGGACAGGACTACAGAAGAGCGCTCAGTCAGCGTCGGTCTAAAGTGGTGCTAAAGGAGTGCTTTTCCTTTCGTATCTTAGTACCACACTCTTGCATGAGGGAAGGTATAGTCCCTCTTAATGGTCACTAGCCATTCTATAAATATGGCAGGAAGATCATGGAGAACACATTATATTCATGGCTCTTGGTTTCTTTAACACCAGAAGCGACCGTAGATAAGTACACAGGCGACCTGTGTGTTACATCACAAAGAGTAAATGTGAGCATGTATCTTTACATCACGCTGCGTGCCATTCTCCTCATGGATCTGCAATCCAAAACTGGTCCAGATGACCATTTCTGACATGGAAATAATGTGTGTGACATCAGTTTACTGAATAGTCTGTTTATCCTGGCTCTGAAAAGTGTCCGCAGCCCTTTTTATCACATGACTGTCTAAAATCTAAAAGTATGTATACCGTGCAGATGCTCTGTTCACTACGAGACAGCCGTATTCCATTTTGCAGTATTTCTTTGTGCCTTTTTATTTTCCTTTTCACTTTACATTCTGAGATTACACATGTTTTGTCCCTTTTTATTTGAATCATATCAAGTCAAGAGTGTGAAATCTGTTGAGTCATAGGATGTGATGTGTAATAATCCACTGTGACTGCCAGTGGGACGTGTTCAACTAAAGCTTTGGGCCACATGCACCGAGCTGCAGGGTTCATCTCACTTCATAGGAAATGCATACAAAGCTGACTTCCTGTTCTCCAGCAGAATGAACATGAGTGTGTCCTTTATCATCAAGGCACAACATGCTGAGGCCAATCCACCCACTGCACCTGAAACCTTTTCTAGCCTTCAATCTGCATGGCCTTGCCTACAAATACGTCTGTGGACAAAAATGATGTAGTTCCCATCTAGTTTCCATGCGCATGCTGACAGCAGGTACAGTGGCTTCGCTTTACTGAATAGCATGATGTTGTCACATGTCAACGGTGCTGACTCCTCTGCTCAATAATCTGGTTTAAACCAATGTTTGCCATTACTTTCAGCAGTATGACATTGTATCAAAATGTGTTTTTCTTTGACTCACACATCAGTATTGGCTGATAGATGGAGAACAATGTGAATCTAGAAAGGCATAATCTTAAAGTCATTAGGACACAGGGCTGCTGTTGCACTCCTTGTCCACCAGATAGCGCTGCAAAATATCCTACTTGCACATATCCAGGTCGCAATTATTCAAGGAAACTCTATAAAATATTTATCAAAAAGTGTCCACATTTCAGTTGCCTCCATCTGCAAATGGAGATCGCTCATATCATATGATCATCTGATGTTGGTGTTCTGTTTGAGGCTGCAAACCAGGAACAAGCAAATGTGTTATTGAAATATCAACATATGTTTAAAGGAATTGGCCAAACATTGGATCTTTGGAATTCATCAAATATCCTTCTGCAGTATTTCTTTCCCAACTGTATATCACCAAATGTTCAAAATAAAAATGTATTCCTAACATTTGGAATTCTTAATAACAGGAGATTCATATACACATTTTAAAGGAAATGTTGAATTTCTCTATATCATTTAGAAAGTGTTGACAGGTGTTCAACTGTAACATGTCAAACTCTTTACATATTTAGTCACCTAATTGTAAGGGATCCATAATGTTGGTGTAAAATGAATATTGGTCGATGAGTTATTGTATAGATATCAGTATTTCCTTCTAATTCCAGTATTAGCCTTGCTCTGAGTAACTAAGAAGACCATAAGGTGAGGCTGAAAGCCCTGGAACATTTCAAGTTGACCTTGTGCTGAGAAATGTTTTGTCAAACTGCTGCTTTGTCTTTATTGAACCCTCAAACTTCATTATATGGTTGGAAAAACAACTGAAACTGTAGTAATTGCCCCAACCCCCTCCCGAATACTTTGGGAGCCTGTTAACATGATAATGTAGCACCCCCCCCCCCCCCAAACCGCTGAACTTCTTAACATGTTGAAGTCCGCCCCATTGTCAGATTTCTGCAGTCTTTGGTAACAGACAGTATACAAATAGTTTGAGTCTAGTGTTGAATTGTTACTTTGTAAAGTTTCTTTCTTTGTCAAAAAATACATATTAAACACTTCATTGTCATATTCTGGAAAACAGACCTGATATTTGTCTTTCTTTTCACGTGATAATCCCAGGCTTCCATGATGTTACATGTGTTAAAAGCAGGGGTGTAATGTAAAAATGACATTTACTTGCAGTGGTGTGAAGTAGATTTACTCAAGTACTGTACTTAAGGGACAGGAGTGGACACAGTTTTTTTTGTTCATATTGTTGATATACTGAACTATGTCGTTTTTTCTGTTATTTTCGATGTAGGCTACTATCCTATGTGGGTTTTTTTACATATTTTTGACATAATACTATGACGTTTTTTTTTTTTAAATCGACATACTATAATACGACTTACTTTTGGATTTTTTCGACATACTATACAACATATGTGGTTTTTCAGAGATTTTCGACATACTAAACTATATATTTTTATTGCATTACTTCGACATATTACACTAATGGGTTTTTTGTGCGTCGATGTCCTCCATCGAACACTATGGAAGTACAGTGGAGGAAATAAGTATTTGATCCCTTGCAGATTTTGTATGTTTGCCCACTTACAAATAAATTAACAGTCCAGAAATTGACATTATATAAAAGATACAAATTGATTTGCATTTAACTGTGGGAAATAAGTATTTGATGTACAACATGGATGTATAATAAGAACGAGGGACTACTGTAAACTCATCTAGAGACTCTGCACCGTGCTCTGATGCTGCTGCTTTGCTTTATGAACGTGGACAACAGGGAAACATATTCTTCATGACCAAAGTTGGAATTGAAATAAAAAAGGAAAGTGAAACTTATGCTCGTCACCCTCTCCCTCCGGTCCACATTAATACAAATGATCCCAATACGTATGATTGTATGAACTATGAAAATATCTTAAAATCAATACAGATGTATTTATTATAAACGTAAGTCTTTAACATCTATCACTGTGTATATCACCATTCAAACATCTTTTAAAAGTTGAACAAACCCCACACAGCTCAGTAAAGACTGTGAAATGCTGACTTTATTTGATAATTTCAGTCAAAACTAACGTTCATATTTCTCTTTGATTATAATACTGATGAACGTTCAAAACAAAGCACTTTGGCAACTTACCACACATACGTTTTAAAATGCTTAATAAGCACCGTAACTTTCATGATATCATTTGTCGGTCATAATCGGTTGTTTCCGTGAACGGCCGACTGTTGTGTGACGGCAAATTTTGCAAGGCATTGGAGGGCTGCATTTTCTCCTCTCCTTTCGTCAAGGGAGGTCCAGTGGTTCCTAAAGTAAAGGAGGTTATAAAGGAAGTTTGAAACCTCCTTGCTACGGAGCCCCCCTGGTGACATTGGTGAGAGAAATATTAATACGTGGCCACGTATTAATAATGCGTGGCCACGAGTTAATAATGCGTGGCCACAAATTAGTTATTATGTTCCCACGCATTAGTAATTTGTGGGAGCACAATAATTATTACGCAATAACTAAATCCAGATAGTCTATAGAAACTGATGACTGAGTGACAACCATAGACTGTATATATAAAGGTGACAACACTAGCTAAACTCTGTACCGTAGGCTACGGCTATTATCGCGAAGCATGGATCATTTTGATTTTTATTTGATTTTATTTTCATTTGGGTATGAATTATAATGATATTCTGCAATCCCTTGCAGTTAAGCACAGTGTCATCCTTAGCAAAAGGCACTTGATTCGGCTGCTGAAAATGCACGGTTTGAAACGTAGTTGAGTAAAGTTAGAACGATATTGGCAGATTCAGATTTCACGGATCAATAACTCATGAACAAACGTTATTCAGACACAAATGACATCTCCTAAGTAGCGTGGTAAGGTTGACAACGAACTACAATCACATGTTGATCAAAAAAAGCCAATATGCACCGTCCTCGCTCCGAGCTGGACACATTACATTGGTCTCTGGCCCTGTCTCAGGTCGACTATTTTCATTTCCTCGCTCCTCGGTCCTCGGGCCCGTTCTCATTTCAGCAAATCCCCCTCCTCGACTCCTCGGTCCTCCGGTAGTGACCCGGAAATGAATTTCAGCGCGCCATGTTGAAGGACATCTCATTTCTCTAAATGCACTTCGAGGACCGAGCATCGAGCATCGAGGAGGCTCTCTGGAGGAGCTCTAACCGAGGATACACTGATGGGTCCTCCACGGTCCTCCACGGCTCCTTCGTGGATGCATTTCCGGCAACAGAGATGTTTCAAAGAGTCGTGACGCACGGCCGGACTGATCTCAGCCAATGACAGCTCTGCATGCATCCCCTGGATATTATTTTATTAACTGCTCTCATCGCGACGCGATGTTTCCAGAGAGAACAGCTGTGATGTCCGTGCAGAAAGCAGAGCAGTGTGTATAATATATATCACTCAGTATAACAGGCCTACTCTCTTTATTTGCTGTAGTTTAGTAGATATCTACAAACAAAGAGTCCATATTTTTCTAAAACCATTTAGTGCTTCACATAATAAAATACACAACGGCTGTTAGGCTGTTAGCTGTAGGTGCGTGTGTGTGTTTGGTACAGTGTGTGTGTAGATGCAGCGGACAGACAGGTCTCAGTTGGTTTGGTGTCCTCTGCTTACTTTTAATACTTGTAAATAAAACTTTTGGTCCGTCATTTATTTTCCTCATTGTAGCGACCAGAGAGGGGGGGGGGGGGATATATCCAGTCTCTGATAGTGTTACGTTAATATGAGAGTGCTCTGTTTGATTCTGAAATTGTATATATATGTATATAAATATATACTGTGTGTGTGTGTGTGTGTGTGTGTGTGTGTGTGTGTGTGTGTGTGTGTGTGTGTGTGTGTGTGTGTGTGTGTGTGTGTGTGTGTGTGTGTGTGTGTGTGTGTGTGTGTGTGTGTGTGTGTGTGTGTGTGTGTGTGTGTGTGTGTGTGTGTGTGTGTGTGTGTGTGTGTGTGTGTGTGTGTGTGTGTGTGTGTGTGTCCGCATCTGTAGCCTGTTATTGTCTCATTATTCCGCACTGTGAATGAATCAAAGTGGTCATGAACACATCTGTCCATCAGACAGAGGGCTGCTGTGCCTCCTGTCATCATTAATGGACGTCTCTTTAAAATGACCGCTCAGAGGAGAGGAGTTCTCATTTCTCTAACCGCCTGCTGCTTCCCCTCCTCTCTCCTCGGTTCCCCTCCTCGGCTCCTCGGCTCACATCTCCTGTGGGCGGGACTAAGTATCGAGGATAGGAGTCGAGGAGGGGAGTCGAGGAGGGCAGTTAGAGAAATGAGAAAGGGCCTCGGTCTCACCGGAAGTTGATTTGTCTGCGCCATCTTGTCCCATGGCTCTTATTTCTGCCGGAGGACCGAGGATCGAGGAGCGAGGAGCGATAATGGAGGAGCGATAACCGAGGAACCACCAGACCATCCTCCGATGAAATCCTCAGACACTCGCCCCGCCCCCTTACTGTGTATCGCTCACTGATTGGACGATGCAGTGCATGCACTGATCTGATGCTTCTTGACATGAGAGCAGTTTCCCAGCGGAGTGAAGAAAATACATGAAACTCACGAGAGTCACTTCTCAGTTTATACTGTGTTTTGTTTCAATTAATGTATCATTTAGTTACAAATATGTGATATATCTGAACAACAAAGTGGTCAAAAATCATTTTATTCATTTTTTGGAAACATTTTCATGATCGCTTTTTTCATTTTACATTTTCATTTATTGTCATTTCCATTCAGTCAGTCATTAAGTGCTATTAAAATGTTAATGTGCTACATATCCAAACAAACTAACAAAGTGTGCAATCCAATGAATGTTAATCTAACTGGGTTTTGATAGATAACATATCTCTTTTTCTTCTCTCAATTATTTTATTTCTATTGTGCACTCTAATCAATATTAATCAAACTATTGTTCGTTTATACATTTTAAGAATGGTGTTTATCTTTTTTGAGAATGAGTTCTTATTTTATTTTATTTATTGGGGTCTACAACAGATGATACAAATGTTTGTCAGTAAATGTGTGGCGGGGGTGTTTGTGAAAAATAACGGGGACAGAGCTGCTGTCAGACGAACAGCTGTGCGGCGTCATCACAAACGGACATCGCTTCACGTGACGCTCCGGAGGAAAGGACGTCCCATTGCTCTTAAAATTCATTTCCCTGCTTCTCGTGGTTTCCTTGCAAGGATTTAATTTAACCGACCTGAGACGGGGCCTCTATCTGCAGCCGGAGAAGAAACGAGTGCTCAGGGACCGTCTGCAAAGTGCAACTCCGAAAAAAGAGAATATAATAATATTCAATCACTTCACTATTCTACAGTATATTACTACCAAACTCATTACAGAGAGTTTGGAAGAATATGGTTTGGAATAATTTTTGTGAATATGTATACTGTATAATAGTCGTTATTGAAGATGATGCCATATTTATTGAAGATTTTACACTATAAATATTCACCAAAATTATTCAAAAGCACATTCTTCCAAACTCTCTGCTGTAGTATGAGCAACATGAGACTATTGATGTGTGTAGTGAGTTTGGTAGAAATATACTGTATAATAGTGAAGTGATTGAATGTTATTGTATTCTCTTTTTTCGGAGTTGCACTTTGCAGACGGTCCCTGAGCACTCATTTCTTCTCCGGCTGCAGATAGAGACAATGTAATGTCTAACGTATTAGCTTTTTTTGATCAAAATGTGATTGTAGTTCGTTGTCAACCTTACCACGGTACTTAGGAGACATCATTTGTGTCTGAACAACGTTTTATTCATGAGTTATTGATCCGTGAAATCTGAATCTGCCAATATCGTTCCAACTTTACTCGACTTGTTGTCACTCAGTCATCAGTTTCTATAGACTATCTGGATTTAGTTATTGCGTAATAATTATTGTGTTCCCACGAATTACTAATGCGTGGGAACATAATAACTAATTCGTGGCCACGCATTATTAACTCGTGGTCACACATTATTAACTCGTGGCCACGCATTATTAATACGTGGCCACGTATTAATATTTTTCTCACCAATGTCACCAGGGGGCCTCCGTACCTTTCCTATCATCTAGAGAATTCGAACGGCACTTATCATGGCTGCCACTGAGGGACTTCCGGGTCATTTCACTCTGTTAGGAAGGTTCCTAAGCTAAATGGACTATTCGACTGCAGCCCTTAGAGGCTTCTCAATTCTCAAATGTCCCCTCCTCGACTCCTCGGCCCCGTCTCAGGTCGGTTAAATGAAATCCTTGCTTCCCTCACTTGCGTCGTTTCCCTGCGTCTAGTCCCTCCCACCAGGGAAGCATGGAGGGACCAGTCGGAGGGACGCAAGGAAACCACGAGAAGCAGGGAAATGAGTTTTAAGAGCAATGGGACGTCCTTTCCTCCGGAGCGTCACATGAAGCGACGTCCGTTTGTGATGACGCCGCACAGCTGTTCGTCTGACAGCAGCTCTGTCCCCGTTATTTCCACACACACCCCCGCCTCTGTTAGTACACATTTACTGACACAAACATTTGTATCATCTGTTGTAGACCCCAATAAATAAAATAAAATAAGAACTCATTCTCAAAAAAGATAAATGCCATTCTTAAAATGTATAAACGAACAATAGTTTGATTAATATTGATTAGAGTGCACAATAGAAATAAAATAATTGAGAGAAGAAAAAGAGATATGTTATCTATCAAAACCCAGTTAGATTAACATTCATTGGATTGCACACTTTGTTTGTTTGTGTGGATATGTAGCACATTAACATTTTAATAGCACTTAATGACTGACTGAATGGAAATGACAATAAATGAAAATGTAAAACGAAAAAAGCGATCATGAAAATGTTTCCAATAAATGAATAAAATGATTTTTGACCACTTTGTTGCTCAGATATATCACATATTTGTAACTAAATGATACATTAATTGAAAGAAAACACAGTATAAACTGAGGAGTGACTCTCGTGAGTTTCATTTATTTTCTTCACTCCGCTGGGAAACTGCTCTCATGTCAAGAAGCATCAGATCAGTGCATGCGCTGCATCGTCCAATCAGTGAGCGATACACAGTAAGGGGGCGGGGCGAGTATCTGAGGATTTCATCGGAGGATGGTCTGGTGGTTCCTCGGTTATCGCTCCTCCCAGTGGAAGCCGTCCCACCTCTTCCCACATACAAAAAATATATTAAAAAAAAAATTAAATGAAAAAATTTTAAAAAAAAAATTAAAAAAAATATATATTTTATATTTTTATTTTTAATGAACAAGGTAAATATCATACAATTGGTATCAGTAAAATGTATAACCTACAATAAAATCTCGTTTAAAATGGTGTTACGATGTCTAAAGTTACTGATAAGTCACATGTTTCCTGCCTGGCCTTGGCCATGGCATTAGTTTATCATTACCGGGCGGAGCCCCCGAGCCAAACAGCAGCAACCAGCACGTTTCAAAAGTCTCAATAGTAAACTGTGCCGCCGAAACATAATTTCAGCCAATCAGCGCCGTCAAATATTTTGGTCACGAGGGCGCTCACGTTGGCGCCCACGTTGCTTACGTGCGTTGACGTGAGTTGTTTTTTAGACTCGTGAGTGACCAAGGTGACGCAGTATTTGGATGAGAATGGTGTGCAGGTGGAGTCGACGGACCTCGGTCCGCACCCAATTCCGTGCAAGAGCTACTCTCCAATCCTTTCGAAAGGAGAAGTTTGGGAGATAAATTGATACTTAAAGACCTTGGACCGGACCAACCCGATTTGTATATATCGCAGCAAGCTCGTGAAAAAGACAAAACGTATCAACGAGGCTTCTCACCGTAGCTGGTACACCAGAAAGGCATGGCTAGCTGGATGCAAACAGGTAAATGCTATCTTTTGTTTCCCATGCTTGCTCTTCAAACAGCCGGGGACAGATACGATCTGTTCAGAAACTAGACAAAAGTTAAACAAGTACAAACCACAGACTGTCTGTGTTATGGAGAATACAGTCTCTGGTTTATTTATGTCTGAATAGGCCGTTGTTGTGAGTGTGGACGGTCGGAGCATATATAACGTTAGCTTAGCCAAGCTCCATTCAGAAAACAAGCATTCCAAAAGGGTTTTCGCCTGCCGTCTGTCTGCAGACTTGTCAAAGCATTAATTCATGGTTTTTACTAACCGGTATCAGTATGTTGTTACGTCGGCATCATTTAGAAACGTGTATTACAATTTAATCACGGTAAAATATGTTCATTTTGTTGTAGTTGTAGCTCCCGAGCGCGTCTTGTTTGAATGATGCGAGTAAACACAGCTGGCAGCCGCAGTGAAACTCGAGCGACTAGAGCGATGCGATAGGAGCGTTTAGAGCGAAGCGAATATTCGCATCGCGTCCGGTCTGAACGCAGCATTAAAGCGAGCTCCGCGCTGCACTGGAAACGCGCCATTACATCACCAGAAGTCCTAATTTAAGGGGTCATTTCTCCCAAAAAAAAATGTTTTACTCACTATATCAACAGCCCCACCAAAAATATTTTCCACCAGCCGCCACTGGCTCCTCCATTATCGCTCCTCGCTCCTCGGTCCTCCGGCAGAAATAAGAGCCATGGGACGGTACTCAAGATGGCGCAGACAAATCAACTTCCGGTGAGACCGAGAACCGAGGAGCGAGGAAATGAAAATAGTCGACCTGAGACGGGGCCCTCGACTCCTCGGTCCTCCGGTAGTGACCCGGAAATGAATTTTAGCGCGCCATTTTGAAGAACATCTAATTTCTCTAAATGCACACCGAGGACCGAGGATCGAGCGTCGAGGAGGCTCTCTGGAGGAGCTCTAACCGAGGATACACTGATGGTTCCTCGACGGCTCCTCCGCGGATGCATTTCCGGGAACGGTGGAGGCGTGACGCACGGCCGGACTTATCTCAGCCAATCACAGCTCTGCATGCATGAGTTCAAAGCTTTTAATCTCAATCAGATCCGATCAGATTTTGAAATCCCATTTTTTGTGATCCAGGATCAGACAAGTCGGCCAAATTTTGTCCCTGGAGTTCAAAGCAATTCAGGATAGGATCAACCTGATCCAGATTACGACTTTTCAAGATGACTAGATCCTGAATATCAGTGCTGTAATCCTACCGGTCGCCATCTAGTGGACATGAAAAATAATACAAGGAAGACAAGAGACCACATTGCAGAGACATCTATTGTCCGCAATTACTTTTGAAAGGTGATGACAGATGATGAACTTTTTTTTTGTTGAAGATATGTTTTCTTTAATCTAAATTACATTTGTGATTGACAATCGTTGTTGTGATACTTTTATGAACATAAACATTTATGTCATCAACATTTGGTTGAAAACAAAATAGGCCACCACAAACGTGAGCAAAAAATTGAAAAATAAAATGTATTTCCCATGAAGGCTAAAAATGGTGTATTATTTCAGTTAACAAACTTGATTTGATCAGATAGGGATTAAAAGTTTTGAACTCCTGGGCCCAAGAGTTCAAAACTTTTAATCCCTATCTGATCAGATCAGATTTATCTTTTGGGGAGTTCAAAACCAAAAAACAGGATTAGGATCACTTTGATATCCGATCAGATCAGGAAATCCAATCCAAGCTTTAATCTGGATCAAATCTTCAAAACGGGAAGTTCAAACCGACAACACAGGATTGGGATCAGTTTGATCCCAAAAAACTGGATTATCCTGATTCCACCAGAGGGGTGGATTTCCAGTGGATTACCAGAGCAACATGTACTGTACCATTTATTTTTAAAATATGTTTCAATTTAAATTAGATGGCAAAGTTTGTTAACTGAAATAATACACAATTTTTAGCCTTCATGGGAAATACATTTTATTTTTCATTTTTTGCTCACGTTTGTGGTGGCCTATTTTGTTTTCAACCAAATGTTGATGACATAAATGTTTATGCTCATAAAAGTATCACAACAAAGATTGTCAATCACAAATGTAATTTAGATTAAAGAAAAAATATCTTCAACAAAAAAAAGTCCATCATCTGTCATCACCTTTCAAAAGTAATTGCAGACAATAGCATCTGGCCTTGCACCACCACTCAGTCTCTCATTTAGAGGGACATCCATAGGTGGGCCTAGATCATCAGCAGGTGAGGGGCTCTGGGGGATCATCGATGTCAGAGAGGGGGACTCTGCGATGGACAGCGATATTGTGTAGCACAATACAAGCCAGTGTTATTTGGCATGCTCCTTGGGGTTCCACTCTCAGATAGTTGAGGCATGCAAAACGCCTCTTCAGTACTCCATTCAAGCGCTCAATGGCACACCTTGTTCTTCCATGGGCATTGTTGTAGCGCTTCTGTGAAGGAGTGTTGGCCGTGGGAAAATGTGTCATCACCCATGGTAGGAGTGGGTAGGCACTGTCGGCTAATATAACTCCATCCGGCCTGTTGGTTTGGAATTCAGTGAACAACCGGCTCTCTCTGAAGATACGTGCATCGTGGACTGACCCAGGCCATCTCACAACACAGTTGGTGATGGCAAGGTCAGCATCTCCCACAAGTTGCACATTGATGCTGTGCCTCCCTTTCCTGTTGACATATTCCCACTCCCTCTGACGAGGTGCTTGAATATGTACATGGGTGCAGTCGATCACCCCAATGGTGTTGGGCATGTCTCCCAGAAGAAAAAACTTCTGCTTCACTTTGGCAATCTGGCCATCAGTGGGAAAAGTCACAAAGTGATCCAGCAGGCGAGCCAGTGCATCAGACACAGCTGCAGTGGCGGCTGGTGGAAAATATTTTTGGTGGGGCTGTTGATATAGTGAGTAAAACATTTTTTTTTGGGAGAAATGACCCCTTAAATTAGGACTTCTGGTGATGTAATGGCGCGTTTCCAGTGCATCGCGGAGCTCGCTTTAATGCTGCGTTCAGACAGGACGCGATGCGAATATTCGCTTCGCTCTAAACGCTCCTATCGCATCGCTCTAGTCGCTCGAGTTTCACCGCGGCTGCCAGCTGTGTTTACTCGCATCATTCAAACAAGACGCACTGGCTCGGGAGCTACAACTACAACAAAATGAACATATTTTACCGTGATTAAATTGTAATACACGTTTCTAAATGATGCCGACGTAACAACATACTAATACCGGTTAGTAAAAACCATGAATTAATGCTTTGACAAGTCTGCAGACAGACGGCAGGCGAAAAACCTTTTAGAATGCTTGTTTTCTGAATGGAGCTTGGCTAAGCTAACGTTATATATGCTCCGACCGTCCACACTCACAACAACGGCCTACAGACATAAATAAACCAGCGACTGTATTCTCCATGACACAGGCAGTCTGTGGTTTGTACTTGTTTAACTTCTGTCTAGTTTCTGAACAGATCGTATCTGTCCCCGGCTGTTTGAAGAGCAAGCATGGGAAACAAAAGACAGCATTTACCTGTTTGCATCCAGCTAGCCATGCCTTTCTGGTGTACCAGCTACGGTGAGAAGCCTCGTTGATACGTTTTGTCTTTTTCACGAGCTTGCTGCGATATATACAAATCGGGTTGGTCCGGTCCAAGGTCTTTAAGTATCAATTTATCTCCCAAACTTCTCCTTTCGAAAGGATTGGAGAGTAGCTCTTGCACGGAATTGGGTGCGGACCGAGGTCCGTCGACTCCACCTGCACACCATTCTCATCCAAATACTGCGTCACCTTGGTCACTCACGAGTCTAAAAAACAACTCACGTCAACGCACGTAAGCAACGTGGGCGCCAACGTGGGCGCCAACGTGAGCGCCCTCGTGACCAAAATATTTGACGGCGCTGATTGGCTGAAATTATGTTTCGGCGGCACAGTTTACTATTGAGACTTTTGCAACGTGCTGGTTGCTGCTGTTTGGCTCGGGGGCTCTGCCCGGTAATGATAAACTAATGCCATGGGCAAGGCCAGGCAGGAAACATGTGACTTATCAGTAACTTTAGACATCGTAACACCATTTTAAACGAGATTTTATTGTAGATTATACATTTTACTGATACCAATTGTATGATATTTACCTTGTTCATTAAAAATAAAAATATAAAATATATTTTTTTTTTTTATATTTTCTTTTAAATATTTTCTTTTTTATTTAATTTTTTTTTTTATATATTTTTTTGTATGTGGGAAGAGGTGGGGCGGCGCCCCTAGCGCCCCTATGGGCCGGCCGCCACTGCACAGCTGTCACCACTTCACCCACTGTTGTCCTGTGCGTAAAAGCGCAGGGCAATGAGGACCTGTTCCTCTACAGTCAGAGCATGACTCCGCAAGGTTCTGCACTGCAGTTGTGGCCTGACCAGATCAGCAATGTAGTTGATGTCATCAAGTCCAAATCGAAAACGATTGTACAGTTCTTCTGTTGTGTACTGTTGGAGAGGTTTGGGGCGCTCGGTGTGGACCCTTTGGCGGTAACCTCTCCTTCCAGCATGGAAGATGTGAACAATCCCTGCCATGACTGTGTTCTGATTGTTGTTTCAGTCAGTAGGCCTACATCAGTCTCTGAATAACAACTCATTGCAAATACACACCTGGAATGAATGTCGAGATTGGTTAGGGCCTGTGGTTAATTATGTAATTAATAGCAAGGCCAGACCTATAAAACTAATTGCTGACCTGACCAAACCATTGAGTTGGAAAGATGGACAAAAAGGGGCCTAATTCTACATCTGCTGAGACCCATGCACTGCTGCAGGGTGTAAGGAACAATTATGACTCCATAGTTGGTAGCTTTAACAGAGAGGGTGGAGCGACTAAAGTAAAGAGCGGAATATGGATGGAAGTTACAGACAATGTGAATGCCACAGGATCTGGACACAAGAGGACGGTGGACCAAGTGAGGTTGAG
The DNA here is from genome assembly GCA_028583405.1 of Pogonophryne albipinna. Taxonomy (NCBI): domain Eukaryota; kingdom Metazoa; phylum Chordata; class Actinopteri; order Perciformes; family Artedidraconidae; genus Pogonophryne; species Pogonophryne albipinna. Next base: position 10,374,716 of record CM053246.1, read on the forward strand.
GTGGAAGAATTTGAAGCAGCAAGCTACCAAAGACCACAGCCAGGCTAAAAACCCACAGACGGGTAACAAATCACATAAAAGGGGACAATACACAGATGTGGTACTTGATATCATTGGTGGTCAGCAGTCACCATCTTTACATGGAATACCAAACGTTGTACTGGATGGTGAGTCGCAGGTATGTGTGATTTTATCCTTGTTCCTATAGAACTACAATTATTATCTTGTATAATTGTTATTTTCATAGTACTACAATGGCTATATGTCTTACATAGCATCCTAGTACTACAATTTTCCAGGTTGCATGCTTGTGATCATCTTATTAAGGGGTATAAAGTATATTGATAAACTTTCATTTCAGGTCGTCAATGCACCTGATGTGACACACACCATTGAAGATGAGGTCCTCCTGACCCATGTGGATCCAGAAGCTGGACCTTCAGCCAGGCCTGATGACACACTGCAAGAGCCACCTCTAAAGAGAAAACCAGAGCAGAGGGACGATGCCTACGAGACTCTGCTGAGCCGTGACACGGAGAGGGACGATGCCTACGAGACTCTGCTGAGCCGTGAAACGGAGAGGGACGATGCCTACGAGACTCTGCTGAGCCGTGACACGGAGAGGGACGATGCCTACGAGACTCTGCTGAGCCGTGACACGGAGAGGGACGATGCCTACGAGACTCTGCTGAGCCGTGACACGGAGAGGGACGATGCCTACGAGACTCTGTTGAGCCGTGACACGGAGAGGGACGATGCCTACGAGACTCTGCTGAGCCGTGACACGGAGAGGGACGATGCCTACGAGACTCTGCTGAGCCGTGACACGGAGAGGGACGATGCCTACGAGACTCTGCTGAGCCGTGACACGGAGAGGGACGATGCCTACGAGACTCTGCTGAGCCGTGACACGGAGAGGGACGATGCCTACGAGACTCTGTTGAGCCGCGACACGGAGAGGGACGATGCCTACGAGACTCTGCTGAGCCGTGACACGGAGAGGGACGATGCCTACGAGACTCTGTTGAGCCGCGACACGGAGAGGGACGATGCCTACGAGACTCTGCTGAGCCGTGACACGGAGAGGGACGATGCCTACGAGACTCTGTTGAGCCGCGACACGGAGAGGGACGATGCCTACGAGACTCTGCTGAGCCGTGACACGGAGAGGGACGATGCCTACGAGACTCTGCTGAGCCGTGACACGGAGAGGGACGATGCCTACGAGACTCTGTTGAGCCGTGACACGGAGAGGGACGATGCCTACGAGACTCTGCTGAGCCGTGACACGGAGAGGGACGATGCCTACGAGACTCTGTTGAGCCGCGACACGGAGAGGGACGATGCCTACGAGACTCTGCTGAGCCGTGACACGGAGAGGGACGATGCCTACGAGACTCTGCTGAGCCGTGACACGGAGAGGGACGATGCCTACGAGACTCTGTTGAGCCGTGACACGGAGAGGGACGATGCCTACGAGACTCTGCTGAGCCGTGACACGGAGAGGGACGATGCCTACGAGACTCTGTTGAGCCGTGACACGGAGAGGGACGATGCCTACGAGACTCTGCTGAGCCGTGATACGGAGAGGGCAGAGATGCAGATCCGTCTGGCCGAAGAACAAATACAGCTGTGCCGGCTTCAGCAAACTGAAACCTCACTGAGAATTCAGCTCCTCAAAGCACGCCTGGATGATCCAGCTGCCTTTGAATGAATGCTTTATTGTTGTTACCTAGTGGGAGTATTTTTTTTAATTACAATTTCATTATGATTTGATGTCCTTTATGTATTTAAAAATATAATTAAATATTATAGATGTCTCTGCAATGTGGTCTCTTGTCTTCCTTGTATTATTTTTCATGTCCACTAGATGGCGATCGGTAGGATTAAAGCACTGATATTCAGGATCTAGTCATCTTGAAAAGTCGTAATCTGGATTAGGCTGATCCTATCCTGAATTGCTTTGAACTCCAGGGACAACATTTGGCCGACTTGTCTGATCCTGGATCACAAAAAATGGGATTTCAAAATCTGATCGGATCTGATTGAGATTAAAAGCTTTGAACTCCTGGGCCCTGGGCCCTGGATATTATTTTAGAAACTGCTTTCATCGCGTTGCGATGTTTCCAGAGAGAACAGCTGTGAGGTCCGTGCAGAAAGCAGAGCAGTGTGTATAATATATATCACTCAGTATAACAGGCCTACCTCTTTATTTGCTTTAGTTTAGTAGATATCTACAAACAAAGAGTCCAGATGTTTCTAAGACCATTTAGTGCTTCACATAATAAAATACACAACGGCTGTAGCCTGATGATGCTTTAGGAGCTGTAGGTGTGTGTGGTACATTGTGTAGGTGTGTGCGTGGTACAGTGTGTAGGTGTGTGTGTGGTACAGTGTGTAGGTGTGTGTGTGGTACAGAGTGTGTGTGTGTGTGTGTGTGTGTGTGTGTGTGTGTGTGTGTGTGTGTGTGTGTGTGTGTGTGTGTGTGTGTGTGTGTGTGTGTGTGTGTGTGTGTGTGTGTGTGTGTGTGTGTGTGTGTGTGTGTGTGTGTGTGTGTGTGTGTGGTACAGTGTGTAGGTGTGTGTGTGGTACAGTGTGTAGATGCGGCGGACAGACGGGTCTCAGTTGGTTTGGTGTCCTCTATGGGCTCAGAACAGTCTCATAATACACACATGCACACAGAAGGATTCACACTTGTATTTCATGATCCGCAAAAGGATTAAAACTTGTATTTCCGAATCCACACTTGTGTTTTTCAATGCACACACAAATGTGTTCCGTTTCATATACATGTAAATAAAATCCAATTACAGAAAAAAGTTTTACATATGTATTTTTGATCCACACATATTTGTTTTCCGTTTAAAACCTCTGAACCTGCAAACACAAACCGCTTTCTGTGCACGGATCGCTGTGCATTCGTGTGTGGGTTTTTTGAGACTCCCCTGATGGTCACCCGATTCGTACTTGTAATTTTTTTCTATCTATAGCCAATCAGATGTCTCCTCAATTCTAAGCCAATCACATGAGCGCGCCCCCACGAGGGTAGATGTCTTGCGTTCATGACGTAGCGCTTCATGTACGCATTTTGCGCAGTCCAGAGCTGACAGGTCCATGGAGCCTGCCTGCAGGCGCTAATCTCAGGACACCTCCACTCTCAGTACAGCGCCACTTTCCGAACAGGAAATGCACGCAAATACAATCTTTTATATTATTAAGGTACAGCACCACTTTCCGAACCATTGATGAATGCTTGTGTACACAAAAACGGAAGGCAAAACCGTTTTAAATGTATGTTTCCTGTATGGTGAATACAGCTGCTTTATTTATGTCTGTATGAAGTTGTTGTGAGTGTGGAGGAAGCAGCTACAGGTTAGTTTAGCCTAATCGATCAGTGCACTACGAAGCCAGTGCTAGACAGTGATATGTCAACGGCGGGGAACCCGCCGGTCATTATCGTCCGATATTCACTCTTAATAGTTTGAACGGTGCTCTCTATAAAGGCCGATCAGAGAGGTGGATCTGATCGATATGGACATAAACGCGAGTGAAGTATAACCGGACGTGAGAGAGATCAGATCAGCTGCTGAGTCTGACGGAGACAAGCAGCTCTGCATGATCACCTGAAGCTCCGCCCTCTGTTTAGCGAGCTGACAGGACTGCGCAAAATGCGTACATGAAGTTTCATGAACGCAAGAAATCAGTGGGGGCGCGCTCATGTGATTGGCTTAGAATGAAGGAGACATCTGATTGGCTATAGATAGAAAAAATTACAAGTACGAATCGGGTGACCATCAGGGGAGTCTCAAAAACCCACACACGAATGCACAGCGATCCGTGCACAGAAAGCGGTTTGTGTTTGCAGGTGCAGAGGTTTTAAACGGAAAACAAATATGTGAGGATCAAAAATACATATGTAAAACTTTTTTCTGTAAATGGATTTTATTTACATGTATATGAAACGGAACACATTTGTGTGTGAATTGAAAAACACAATTGTGGATCCGGAAATACAAGTTTTAATCCTTTTGCGGATCATGGAATACAAGTGTGAATCCTTCTGTGTGCATGTGTGTATTATGAGACTGTTCTGAGTCCATAGTCCTCTGCTTACTTTTAATAATTGTAAATACAACTTTTGGCCCGTAATTTAAATTCCCCATTTCAGCGACCAGAGAGAGTCTCTGATTGTGTTACGTTATTATGAGAGTGCTCTCATATTTATATAAATATATTTGTGTGTGTGTGTGTGTGTCCGCATCTGTAGCGTATTATTGTCTCATTATACCCCACTCTCAATTAATTCAAAGTAAATATGTGGGGGAACAATGTTCAGCTGATGACAAAACACTCGACAGCTGATGCAGCTGTTGCCACGTAATAATGAACGGACGTCGCTTTAATATGACCGCTCAGAGGAGAGGAGTTCTCATTTCTTTAAACGTCTGCTGCTTCCCCTCCTCTCTCCTCGGTTCCCCTCCTCGGTCCTCCGCTCGCATCTCCTGCAGGCGGGACTAAGTCTCGAGGAGGGGAGTCGAGGAGGGGAAATGTAGAATTGAGAAGCCTCTCTATTGTCATTCAAGCTCGGGGAGAGAGGGAGAGGGAGAGGGAGGGACCGGTGCCAGCAGGGACCGTGTTGTTAGCATCTGGTTAGCTAGCTGCACTAACGGACATAAGGAGCTGTTTGTTCCACAACAAGCTGGAGGAGAGTCCTCTCCTCTCAGACTGAGAGACTCAGGTGAGCTAAAGGACTCTCTGAGTGTTTAGATAGTTAACTTTAGTCTAAGTTATCTCAGTGGGTCTCAAACGGTTTGGTCACAAATTATTCAAAAGATTATTTCCGCGGCACACCATATGATCATTATAGTTATAAAAACAATAAGAGAATAAAGGAAAAACAGTTATGAAATACTATATGACAGTAAAATAGAGTTTAAAAGGGGAGTGATTTGTAAAATATCCATAAAGAAAAAGAAAATCTGTTTCCAGTTCTGTTTCATCTGGGTGTTGAGAGATGTATCCATAGATCTCTTAATGTTGCTCTCAAAGTGCACCAGATTGATGCTTTTAACTTCAATATTTAAAAAAATCTTCCCGGGGGAGCATCCGGACACTCATAAAAAGTAGCACTTTAGCCCTGCCTATATGCCGTGAGCTGATTATCGAGCCTTCATTGTAACAGTCGCGGGTGTACTGTGTGTGCGTGTGGGGAGTGTTGCAGTAGAAAATTCCACTGTAGCGCCGCGGCCGCCGCCACTGTGGGCTAAACCCCGAATGTTTTCAGGTCCATGCGACGCCCCTGCTCAAAACCTTCAGGATTTGGAGAGGCTCTTCAGAGGAGTGGACAAAAATCCTTCCTGAGATGTGCACAGACCTGGTGACCAACTACAAGAAGCGTCTGACCTCTTTGCTGTCCAACAAGGGTTTCTCCTCCAAATACCAAGACATGTTTTGCAAGAGCATCAAATACTTAATTCCCACAGTTAAATGCAAATCAATTTGTATCTTTTATATAATGTCAATTTCTGGACTGTACCTTTATTTGTAAGTGGGCAAACATACAAAATCTGCAAGGGATCAAATACTTATTTCCTCCACTGTACTTCCATAGTGTTCGATGGAGGACATCGACGCACTGTGTGGTTTGTAATGAGCCACCATTTGCACTTTTACAGAACCACTGATCCAAATAAGTTCACGCCCAACGGCAACGCTGAACGTTATGTGATTGCTCTCTTACTCCATGAAGCAAATCCTCCCTAAATACTGTTTTTGATGGGATCCTAATGGTGTATCCTTTGAACAGGAAATCTAAATATCACAGTAAAGATTGTAGTGAAATTTAAACTTTTAATTGTAAACTTTCATCTACTCTTTTGCTTCTGACAGAATGGTTTTATATCACGCTTTGGAGACAAGCAGGGCTTGGTGGGCCCTTCTTATTATACATCCATGGGTGGGCCAGGTGAAGAAAGGATGCGGCTGGACTCTGCTGGCGCTGGCCCTCAGCATCAACCTACTTAGCCAACACTGCCATCTAGTGACCGTTGCCACTACCTGCAGGAGTGAGCTGCCTGCAATATGTAAATGACTTCATATATCTTTTAAAAGTGTGTAGAAACCTGGTAGAAACGTGTCGGTATTTAACTATAGAAATCTGTATTATTCACATGACTACTGACAACTATGATGGCTGTGTCAGGATAATTTCAGCCTTTGGAATAGTCACGAGGAAGCCATTGTTTATGCTGCAGCATGTGATCTGGCATTGTTCTCCCGTCATGTTCTGCTTGTGTATTTCCTTTATTAAACATATTTGTGACAACAACAAAAATGAGCTCATGTATGGTATTGTCATATATACACAGTTGATATCTTTGAACCTACATTTGAGTGCATTTGTTAATTTCGGGAGAAAATAGTAAGCAGCTACACTTGCAGATTAATATATTAACTGGAACAGCAGCCAGAACACTGAAAGATCTTGGAACATTACATTTTATTCAAACATAAAAGCAGACAGAACACTGAGACAACATTCCATCTTAAGCCAAGAACTTCAAATCTGACATTTAGATTTTAGGCCAGATCTTCCTCCCCCTCCTCTTCAAACTCTCCCTCCTCCTCAGCAGTGGCATCCTGGTACTGCTGGTACTCTGACACCAAGTCATTCATGTTGCTCTCAGCCTCAGTGAACTCCATCTCATCCATACCTTCACCGGTGTACCAGTGGAGGAAGGCCTTCCTCCTGAACATAGCTGTGAACTGCTCAGAGATGCGCTTGAACAGCTCCTGGATGGCAGTGCTGTTTCCAATAAAGGTAGCAGCCATCTTGAGGCCACGGGGAGGAATGTCGCAGACAGCGGTCTTCACGTTGTTGGGGATCCATTCAACGAAGTAGCTGCTGTTCTTGTTCTGCACGTTCAGCATCTGCTCGTCAACCTCCTTCATTGACATGCGGCCACGGAAGATGGCAGCCACTGTCAGGTAGCGGCCGTGACGTGGATCGCAGGCAGCCATCATGTTCTTGGAGTCAAACATTTGCTGGGTGAGCTCGGGCACAGTAAGGGATCTGTACTGCTGGCTGCCTCTGCTTGTGAGGGGGGCGAAGCCTGGCATGAAGAAGTGCAGACGGGGGAATGGCACCATGTTTACAGCAAGCTTACGCAGGTCAGCGTTGAGCTGTCCAGGGAACCTGAGGCATGTGGTCACGCCACTCATGGTTGCAGAGACCAAGTGATTCAGGTCACCGTAAGAAGGGGTTGTGAGCTTGAGTGTGCGGAAACAGATGTCATACAGGGCCTCGTTGTCAATGCAGAAGGTCTCATCTGTGTTTTCTACAAGCTGGTGGACTGATAGTGTGGCGTTGTAGGGCTCAACAACAGTGTCTGATACTTTGGGGGAAGGCACCACGCTGAAAGTGTTCATGATGCGGTCAGGGTACTCTTCACGGATCTTGCTGATCATCAGGGTTCCCATACCAGAGCCCGTACCACCACCCAGGGAGTGTGTAAGCTGGAAGCCCTGAAGGCAGTCACAGCTCTCTGCCTCCTTCCTCACAACATCCAGGACAGAGTCCACCAGCTCTGCACCCTCTGTGTAGTGACCTTTGGCCCAGTTGTTGCCAGCACCACTCTGGCCTGCAAGACAAGAATCATAAATGAAGATGCTGCATTCCGTGTGAACAATCAGTTGCCATGCTCTGAACAATCCTAATAAATATCACTTACCAAACACAAAGTTGTCTGGTCTGAAGATCTGGCCAAAAGGTCCAGACCTTACAGAGTCCATGGTGCCTGGCTCAAGATCAACCAGCACAGCACGGGGCACATATTTACCACCTAGAAACCACAGGTTAGAAGTAAGGGAACATGGCTAAAATTAAGATTCTTTCACATGTGTTTTTTTACATAATAGCCAATAAGAAAGCATGGCTGTTTAGAACCTACCCGAGGCCTCATTGTAGTAGACATTGATCCTGTCCAGCTGCAGGTCACTGTCACCATGGTATGTACCAGTTGGGTCAATACCGTGTTCATCACTGATCACCTCCCAAAACTATAGGACACAAACAAATACAGTTAGCTATTTCTTCCAACCAAAATGACTTTCAACACCCAGTTCCAATGTTTGTTTTATTTTCATGCATGTAAATGTATGCACCATAACATCAAGACACATTCCTCGTATGTGTTAACCCACTTGGCAATAAACCGGTTTCTGATTCGTCCATTTTATTTACAGTTACCCGTGTATTTATCAGCCTGTTCTAAACGTTGATAAATTGTCGGGGATGAACCTATTTGTCGACTTCGACACGCGCGCCCTAATCCCGTATTGGCTGCAACTCACGGGTTATGAATTTGAAAAATTCCACTCGACACTGTACCACCAAGCCTGCTTCATGCAAAAGCATGACGCAGCTCGGTATGGCATAACCCAGTAAGCCTGGTTTAGACGTGCCTGTTGTAAAAAAGAAAAGAAGAAAATTACGTTTTAACTACCAACGTCATTGTAGTTTTAATACAAAGGTACTAGTTTGTAGTGCTTTTCTTTTTTTCAGTAGCCTACTCACTTCCTTTTTACGCATTGCAGTAACGGCTGCCGAAGGAACAATAGTGATAAAGCGGTGTTTGCAAGCAACAAGCGAACGGACAGAATCAATATTTATGTCAAAACATGTTTTATCAAATGGCGAAAATCATTTTATTAGTCAAGAAGCTGACATTTTACCGCCCTTGATTCGTTCTATTAAACATTTAATTGCAATGTTCACAAGTAGCTCCATCTGATGTAGGCGTAACCGCTGCTGAACGAACAATTGTAATTATAACGGTAACCCTTGACAATTGTAAGTGTTTGCTAAAAATCTAATTGCAATTTTCACAAGCAGGCCCAATTTGATGTTGCAAGGGCGTGGTCATGGCGCGCCGCCAGGGATTTTGGGCCCCATGAAAAGATATCACATTGGTTACTTAAACATTTTTTTCTTAATGTTCTAAAATAGTTTGGGCCCCTGTCAGTCACGGGCCCTTAGAATCGTCCTAACGTTTCACCCCCTTGCGGCGCCCCACCCGAAAGAGCACAAAGCACCGGCTCCCAGAGGAGAGAACACGATATTTCTGAATGAAAATTACTCACTCAGGGCGAATACAAGTGGACTTACCTTAGCACCGATCTGGTTGCCGCACTGGCCGGCTTGAAGATGCACAATTTCCCTCATTTTTTTTTCTCGATGTGGGGTAAAAGTCTTAATGTACGACTGCGCCTTTCTCTATGTGCAGAGTGCAGCTCATCGGCTCCTACCTCGGATTTATACAACAACTAGGCCCGCCCATTCTCTCCTCAACTCGAATATCTATTGGCTGATTACGAACGTGTCATTAACAGACAGAAATGTAAACCAATCAAAGCTACCAATGCGTCTCCGCGATTGGTCGGATCCACCTGTCAATCACATTCACCTCAAACGTGTGAATAACGTCTAATCCATGGATGGATAATATAAACGTGTAACCTGCAGACGAAGGCATTGTCACAGTCACTCACTACTACCATGGATGTACCAGAAATCAGATCGGTTATGCACACGTGCGCAAATATCGATTCACGGCGTTGATATAAACGTGTCGAAGTTTTTCAAAAACTGTTTCATATCCCAAAAATAATATAATATCGAACTGAGGTCATTATAGAAAGTAACTGAGTAGCCTATATGTAATCAACTATTGTATCTAGCCTACTTTTTGATATTTGTAATTTTGGGGGTATTTTCATTGTATTGCTCATTATCACTTCTGCTACATTTAAGAGTCAACATCTTTTTACTCCCCCATATTTATTTTAATTCGATTTTGAAGATTTAGGGGATAATTTTGATTGGATAGATTGCCTATTTATTTGAAAAATATTAGTCAACAGTAAAGGTAATCATTTTCATCTCATGCTCGATATCCAATGGTCGCAAGTCGCAACACTACTCATGGTAGTCAAAATCAGCCCACAGAAAGTAAATATACGGCCACTTTCTGGTTGAAACATAAATGTTATTAAATGCCAGAAATCGATTCAGCATCATCAATAACCCCCAGAAACATTCCAGAATTCTCCCTATCAGACAAGTCTTTTTTTTTGTATTGTGTTTACATTGGCTATAATGGCATCCATTTTAATGAACGCAACTTATGCTTATTGTGCGAATTGCGCATCCTGTAGTTGTGCTGGGGACCCATGCCATAGTATACACTTATAACATAAAACGTTGGGGTACTCAACATTTCCGGGTTCAGTATGCTGGCTACTAGACTATTCAGTACAGCTTCTGAGGATGATTCTTCCAATGCTGAACAAAGTATACCTTGATATTTATTTCATTGTTCATGGTTAAATTACTTCAACAATTACTTTATTTAAGCTATGCAAGCTTTTCTGGTACCACTTTACAATAAGACTACCCTTATAAAGGATTCATAAAGGGTTTATAGTTAGGTTATTAATTAGGTTGTAAACATTTTATTAATCATTAAGAACCATTTATAAACCAGTTCTAACATAGTTTGCATACATCAACATAGAATCACTATTTGGCAAGATGACTAAGCCTTATATTATTTGGCACTAGCTTACTTATTGTCTTCTTCATCAGCCAGCATCCTTGGTATCTGTTGTTCACTGAGTTGATTCCCTCCCATCCATCTTGATGTTTCTTGGCATCTCTTTATGACCATTAATTTATGAGTTACTAACATTTATAACTGCCAAAAGGGAGCCTTGTGAAGTGTTAAACAAATCACCATTTATTAATGAGTTACTACCATTTATAATTTGTTTAAGTTATATTAAGCCTTAAAGTTATGCATAAATTAGGGCGTGGTCACATTGAGTTACAGGTCTGTCCAGTGACTGCTGCTGTTAGCTTTCTGCTCTGCTAGCAGCTCCGTGATGCTACAGGGACTCTTCCTGCTCAGCTCATCCAGGGAACATAACTTGAACTCGGCCATGTTTGTTGTGCTGGTGCCTTGTGGACTATTCTTCAAGCTTATCGGACTATTGTGACTCGCTCTGCAGTTAAAACAGACGGTGCATGAATGTGGTTTTGCGGTAAGTGAAATTTGAGTACTTTATTTATGTGTTGCTTATGTTTTGAGTCAGCTAACGTTAATGAATGTTAAGGCTTGGGTTAGCATGTAAGCAAGTGGTAGCTACATCTGTGCTAACGATGCTAATCATAGCCTCCAAGTTAAAACCTAATAGAGAAGTGTTAAGCATTAAGTGGGATAATATTGTAGAATAAACGGCTTCTGTTTGAGGTTGGTAAAATAAGGTAATCCTTGTAAGTTAGAGAGATATTTTATTAGGTAACTGTATGCATCACTAAGGTTAATTTAAATTTGCTATGATCAATTATGTAGACAAGCTAACATCAAAGTAGTGTTGAAGAGCGGCATAGTGTATGTGAAATTAACCTCACAATAAGATGTGTGTATATTACAAATAATAATGTCATATTTCAAGATGATTACTTAGATATTACAATATGGTTGGTTGAGCTGGAGTTCATTATTGAGCTTACACGTTAACGTCACAGTCATATCTGAAGAACGAACCCAAACCTTGTTCTTTTTATTAATTGTATTACCAAATTGGTATCAAAAAAATAGTAAGCATTGGTAATACCAATGCTGATAAAGTAAACTATTTTATTTGAGTATTTGTGTCTGGGAGAAGGTACTGCACCCATTCCTATGTTCGGCAGTTATAGACTGGGCTTTCTTGTACAAGAGAATAAAAAATAATAATATGGACCATTACTGTATAAATATCCTTAAATTATGTTATACAATGCACCTAATAAACAAGTATGGCATTTTGAAACATGATGTGCAATAATTCTTACTGTAATTTGTGTGCATTTTGTTGTTAACTGAGATGATCCATCCATCCATCTTCTCCCGCTTATCCGTAGTCGGGTCGCGGGGGTAGCAGTTCCAGCAGAGAGCCCCAAACTTTCTTTTCCCTGGCCACATCAACCAGCTCTGACTGGGGGATCCCAAGGCGCTCCCAGGCCAGCAAAGAGATATAATCCCTCCACCTGGTCCTAGGTCTACCCCTTGGTCTCTTCCCAGCTGGACGTGCCTGGAACACCTCCCTAGGGAGGCGCCCAGGTGGCATCCTTACTAGGTGCCCGAACCACCTCAACTGGCTCCTTTCGACGCGAAGGAGGAGCGGTTCAACTCCGAGTCCCTCCCGGATGACTGAACCTCTCACCTTATCCCTAAGGGAGACACCAGCCACCCTGCGGAGAAAACCCATCTCCGCCGCTTGTATCCGCGATCTCGTTCTTTCGGTCATGACCCATCCTTCATGACCATAGGTGAGGGTAGGAACGAAAATGGCCCGGTAGACAGAGAGCTTTGCCTTCTGGCTCAGCTCTCTTTTCGTCACAACGGTGCGGTAAAGCGACTGCAGTACCGCTCCCGCTGCTCCGATTCTCCGGCCCATCTCACGCTCCATTGTTCCCTCACTCGAGAACAAGACCCTGAGATACTTGAACTCCTTCACTTGAGCTAACTGAGATGATGTTATGATTTATTTTTTGTTAGTATGCAAGTGGACGCTTTGGACATACCTGGAGAAGGAAGAAATGGGTCTTCGGAAGGATGGGAGTTACAAACAAAAGGCGGAGACTAATGTTGAAACTAGTGGAGAAATGATCAAGATGCCACCTTGTCCCTCTGATTAGACGGCATGTTAAGTCAGGAAGTAGCATTATTAGTGATGAGTGGAGGGCATACAGGAGAGTGCTGATTAACACGGGGTACAACCACTACACCATAAACCACAGCAGGTGGTTTGTGAACCCCCAGACTGGCAGTCATACCCAACATATAGAAAGAGCTTGGTCGACCGTCAAAGGACATGTCCGTAGACTGAGAGGAAACCGTACGTTGGAGGAACACCTCAAGGTTCTTGAATGATCATCTTGGCTTGGCTCTGCTCACCCTGATGGACTGCTTGGATGCTTGTTCAAGGATATACACAAAGCCTTTCCAGTCTGAGTACCATTATGTCTTACCAAGTCTTTCATTTATGTCTGAGAAAAGCTTTTATGTTTAAATATGTGTATCAGTCATACTAAATAGTCATTATTTTGAGTGTGAATAAAATGTTTTGCTTGGTCCTGTTGGATATTATTTTGCATTTCATGTGTGACTGAGTAACGGAATACAATGAGCTCGATGTTCTGGTGTGGCAACAGTCATGATTTTCAGTCATGTGCCTCTTAAGCCCCGGACACACCAAGCCGATTTTGGCCGTCGATGGATGTCAGGCCGACGATGAGCGTCCTGTCGCCCTACTCAGATTGGTGTGTCCCATACCCTCGTGTCTTTTCGGCCGTGACATGTCGAATCGGTAGGCAATCGGCCAAAGGCTGTCGGTCAAATAAATCACTCTGATTGGCTGTTCAGCTAGCGAATCAGTGCATGAGAAGCGAAACGGAAGTGAGGGACCCAAACAAATTATTAAGAAGGCAAATCTGAGATTTCATTTAACTCCAGCTCTCGACACAGGTTTGGGAAAGCCCCATGGGCTTCTCGTTGTAGAGTGAAAATGGAATGCACACGCTTTTTGTTATTTGTTTATATCACAAAGTCTGTTCTTCTTCTCTCGGTTTTCACACAGTCTGTCTTCCGGTTGTTGCCTCTTTTGAATGACGAATACACACTACCGACGCCAGCTGGTAAGGAGAGTCATTGCCACTCACGCATGCACAGTGCGTACGTGCTACTTGGCCGTCGGCTGAAGTCTTTGCGGTGTGTTCCAGTGCGACTCTTTGGCCTCTTGGCCGCAGGAGACGTGAGGCGACACAACAATCGGGTCTGTCGGGACGTGTTCTTTAGTGTCAGTTTGGTGTGTCAGGGCCTTTAGGCCAATAAGTCTACAGCTTATCATACCAGCTAAGCACAACAGCAGCTACATTTACACATTATTCCTGTATTTTCTGGTTCAGTTCATGGTAATGAAGATGAGATGATGTAGCGTTTTATCAGAATAAAAAACTCTGCAATAACTGAATTCATAAATAGCCCATGAATGCATGCATTAATGTCAAGGTAAAGTCACCAATGGATACTGAAGAACAGTTGCATTTGGCTGTGAACAGTTGAAATGCAGGCCATCAAACAGAGCTTTGCAGTGCCCAGATGGATTTTAGAATACAAGATGGTGATAGTGATGGCCAGGCCAATGCACCACAGATGTGATACACTGATTAGGTAACAAAAAACAAGTCATACGGAAATTATTTTACACAGGATTACACAGTGATGTCTTGTCAAATGCTTTCCTCTAGATGAAACAAGGCATCCACCTGATTCAGCTTTTATAAGCCTACATCTTATACAGAGCATCTCTGAATCATGGTTAATTCTTAAGATGATGTTATAAAATTCAGTTTCAATGTAGCCTAATATTAAAACATAACAATGTACATAGGCTGGCTCAGGCAGAGGATTCCTGGAAACAACGTTTTTAAGTGTGTGCACTGTATTATCTGTTATAAAGCAGAGTTGTGGAATAAGGGCTGATGGGCTTAATAGTTCATCTGAATGTCAGGCGAGAAAGTGGATATTCGCCGGTGCTCCTACATGGCCCATATTTCTAACAACTGGGGGAGTATCAATACCAGATTGTTGTTGCCATGATGATAAGCTTTCCTGCTCGGTTTAGCAGACTTCTGGGCCTTAGTTCAGGGCTGCATATAATCGTTAGCCTTCAGCACAGTATCCATGCGCATGCCATACATTTGTATGTAGATTAGTTCTTGCACAGACTGGTAAAGGCTTTCAATAGTGCATGAATAGTTATTGGGCCTAGATATATTCACAGGAACACCAATACTATGCTGACCATACAGTATATAGTTCATGCTCATGTGTGTGCATTGTAATCTGACAAACAGAGGCTTGTTCTGTAGCCATTCTTTGCAGTCTGCCTTGTCATTTTCAGTTGCTTGCTGAGACTACGGGGCAACATTTGACCATTTGACATGCAGACACCGACCAACAAGGTTAAGCTACTGTAGCCTTTGATTTGACCCTTTTCGTTATATTGGCTCTGCATACGATTGCATATTACAAAATAGGCTAATGAGCAAATCTGCTTGCTAATCGCTAGCTTTGTCACTTACTTTGCAGATTAGGTAAGCATATAGTGTAATCGACTGCTGCATCATACAGCCCACAGAGCTGTTTCTTTTCTGGATCCAATGGAAAACTCACATTGCTTTTTGTCAAAGGAGCCCTTGCGATGCTTACTTCAGAGTTGGCCTACAAAATGCACCAGCACTGCACCACTTTATGTAGATGCATTAACTTAATACTAACTAACTAAGCTTGACTAACATGTTGGCATATTTCAGTAATGACAGTGACTGAGCCAAACAGGATGTAAGGACAGCCCCAGGACTTTGTGCATACTCTTTGATCTCACTCAGTTTTGTTCCTCTTCAGTCTGTTGACTTGTGCTATTATTTATTAATAATTCATAGATCTCTTTCTTTAGGGGGATGAAGTGCATTGAGTGGTTTGTGGTGACAGCTGTAGCTTAATACATGAACAAACGTTTCAGTGCAATGGGAGGAGATGTTGCCGTTTGATGCTTTGTATGAGTACAGTACTTTATGATGAAGCACCTCCTACAGTGTGCTTACAGAAAGGTACCACACTGCGTTTCTTTGAAGCCCTGTTGAAGCAGTGCTCCCATGACTCAGCATCTCTCAAAACACTGCAGCATTCAGCACCCAGCCTAAAGCGGCTAGATCAATATTTCACGGAGGATCAGAAGCTGCTGGGACGGACACAACAATAAGACTTTAATGCTTAACCACGAATCACTTTGAATCCACTGATGTCATTTGGACAGAAAAACCACAGAAACTCAACTCACTCTTTGTGGGCTCTTTTTTAACATATAATGACATTTTTGCTGATTCTCAATTGTTCAACTGTCCCGAATGTTGAAAAAAAACATGAAACAAATGGACCACAAAATCTAGCTCTAGATCATTATTAGATTCCATCTAAATGGGATTTTGAACATGTAGCCAGTGGGTTCCAAATGTCTCTGTCACCCCCATAATAACAGGCATAACAGACTGTGTAATGATATGGAACAATTCATTATAACAATTTTAAACTAACACTTACATTCACTGAAAGAACAATAATGCATAAGCTGTGGGAATAGTTGACTGTCCCTATATAGATATTATGGGATGGGTAAAGGGGCTGGGCCAGTAGACAGGAGCAGCTGGGCTCATGTAGAAACACTGATTCACTCTCAGATCAGCTTACTGACCGACTGCCGCAGTATTCAGCCAGGCTCACATTCTGCTGCAGACCTCCATACCTTCAGGCCATAGACACGGTATCAAAGTGTGTCTGGACAAACTGCATTTTTTGACTGCGGGTCACACCCTTGTGTTGTAAAAGATGCTGGAAAACACAAGGGCTCTGCTGAGAAAGAAGCAGAACAGAAATACTTTAAACAGAGATGAAGCCTTGTAAAAATGTTTGGAGAGTATTTAGAAATACATGAAATACTCCAATTCCATTCTAACCAATAGCATACAAAGCAAAAGAATCGTGCAACATTAATTTAAGACAGTCATTTTACCTTTGACGTGTTCCCCTACACAAAATGCCATTTCCTTTGTTATACTGCATGGACTGCATTTATATACTGCAGCTCCTTTCCAGGGTATGCCATCTCTCAAGTGCTTTGACAGATGCAAGTCAGCATTCACCCATTCACACATAATACTCTTAATGCAAAGTATCTACATTAATATTATGTGGGATTTCTGGGTGAAATGATCATCCTTAAACAATAAGATTCAGGCATGGCCACCCATCTACCAGCCTGCCTCTTACCTCACTGCTAGTGAACTGTAGGTCTACGCCTTTGGGCGGAATATATGAATAAGAAATGAGAGCCTCCCATTGAGAACCGTACATTTACATTAACATAACAAAACTGTACTGAATCTACTGTATTACATGGGTGGAGCATGAATATGCTATATTTCACAAGATACATTTATATGTGGAGTTTTAGCAAAACACTGTACATTTGCTTTCTTTATAACACACAGGAAGAAATGCAGCCCTACATTGATTTCCCCCATCTTTCACCATGCGTCATGTGTCTTTAAGAGGGCTGTGTGTGGTTGGCTGCTCTCCAGAGAGTTCAGCAGGCAGTCCTTTTGATGCTGATGCAGCCAGACAGTCCCCAGCAGGCTATGCACAGCCACAGCCCAACAGTGTGCTGAGCATGTAAGAATGGGGAGGGGGAGTCCACGATGAAGACCCACCCTGCTTACACAGAATATCATGTTACAAAAATACAACAGTAGCTTAATATTAAGGCGTTACTGAAGGCTGCATCAGGGGGAGGAGTACCACCATACTGTTCCATCCACTGTATCTATGGGACTTGATTGTGTATGTGTTGAAGGTATTAACACAATCTGTTGTGAGGAACTTACATGTGTCTCACAATATAATTATCATACAATATTTATAAGCAAAATGTTATCAGAAAAAACTGTCTGCCTCTAATGGCCTTTAGACTGCACTGCAGAGTTCCCAAGGGCGGTGGCCAACACACAAATCACTTCCATCCGATAAGGTTCCAGCAGAAGGGGAGGGATCAGGAATTCAGAGGGCTTGTGGGAAATGCAGTTTTTCCTGAGCCTGGGTGTCTCATGTGGTTTTCTTTTTTCTACAGTTCAGTAGGTGGACACCTGGTTTGGTAAGGAGCTAGTGTAAAAGGGTCAGTATTTATTTATTATCTGTAAACTGTACTGCTCTGTAGGCTAATACTTTAAGTGTGAATCTATACACCCTGAATCTGCTTTATGGTTTCCATTTCTTTGGTTCATTTGTTATTTTTTTAATTCAGTAGGTGAATCTATATGTTAATAAAATAGTGTGTGTGAGCTGTGTGGGTATGTTAAACTAAAACAGAGCATTTTCTGTCAGATCGGATTTTATTTCTGCTTTTTTAAACTGTAGCATGTGCTTATGTGTTTTATTGTTGGGGTAGGCTACTGCCTGAATATGCTAAATGAAAGGCAGGTTTTCCTATCAATAACATCTCTGAGCAGAGGACACATTTTCGATCTTGAATATCTTGGTTTATTCCTTTCACTCAAAACAATTAATCATGAGCAGAGCCACCCTAATAGCTGAATTATATCTTCACTTATCCTAACCTGTAGTTATCCATCTATATACACATGTTTTATTTGTGCAGTTGATATTGTAACAGACTAATATCAATACATTCACTGTCAAATCCAAAAGCTCCATAATTGCAAACAATTGTGTGTAATTGCACGTGGTTTAAATAATTATAAGCTGACATTAGTAAGTAAGCAATTTTTTGCATTTTTGCAAAGGTCAGAGCTGGTAGATGTTCAGATCTTATCCCAGTGTAGGAATACTCTGTTACAAGTACATGTCCTGCAATCAAATATTACTCGACTAAAAGTAAAAAAGTACAAGCAACAAAATATACTTAAAGCATCAAAAGTAAAAGAATACATAATGCAGATTGGCCCATTTCAGAATAATATATATGTCTTGATAATGAATATTGATGTATTAAAGTGTTATCACAGCTGGTAAAGGTGCAGCTAATTTTAATTACTTTACACTAATCCAGACTACATTTTAGAATATGTTAAATATCTCTCATTGTCTGGCCTTAGAGAAATTAACCTTTGCTTACCTTGCTTTAAAGGGAAAGCCTGACACATTTTTTGGAGAGGAACTGGATGTAACCTTGTCAATTTATATGCTAGATATGATTTAATTGAATTTGATGTAGCTTCTCGTCTACCTGGTTGTTCAGCTACTGTTTGAGCATTTTAACAATTTCAATTTTCCATTTACATTATTGGTAATAAATAATGTTGATTTGAGTTTTCTCTTCTGAATTATTTTGACAGCGAACACTGTCAACATGTATATGTGTGTGTTATTACATTACATGTTACTTGTTAGACGCTTTTATCCAAAGTGACTTACATACTCAATACTGTGGGCAATCCCCACACGAGCAATTTGGGGTGAAGTGTCCCAGGGACACAACGACATGCTGACTGCAGTGGGGTTTGAACCTGTGCTCCCTTGATCCGAACACCAACGCTCTATCACGACCTTATTAATTTAAGTATTCATTTATTTTTATTGTAAGTTTGCTGTATCTCTTCTTTGGAGGATAATGTGTTAGTGTAATGTCTTTTGCTGAAAAAAAAGTCTTATGAGTAGGATGATAAAAGCAGGCTGCAGGAGTTATATTATACCAATTATATATATAAATTAAAATTAGCCTAGCTTAGTGTAAGCTAGCTCCTGCGGTCTGCTACATGTCATCCTATTCATAAAACAGTAACTTAGTTTATTTAACATTAGATTTTTCACCGGAAACTACAACAAACTCACCTGTTGGCAAAATATTGTAAAATGTAGTCTGGTATCAGAACGCTAGACAAACCGCTGTCATCAGACTGGCAAGGGCTGTTACTTGCTCTGCCCACCCCCCTCCGTTTAAATGACTCAGTAGCGCCCTCTGCTGCTGTGAAGACTCACTCAGGACATTTGTGAGAAAATCCTGTTTGTTTCTGGAAAATGATTCATTAGAAAAAAGTGAAGTGTTTATTTGATAGGTACATTTTTCATTTGCAAATCAGCATCAGAATACCTAATGCAAAACTAAATGCATTAGTTTGTGGATGGTGGTTTGCATTTGCAAACCACACGATGTTTCTTAGTGAATCAAAGGGCATTTGTAAAAGATGTTTAGTTTGTTTGTGGAGTTATGGCAGGAAGTTATCTCCATATATGTGAAGCTCCAAGGACTGACATTTTCACACAACTTAAGCTATCCTAAGTTTCATCATGATTTTCAGTTGTGAAGTTGAGGTAACTGCACATCTGAAAATCATGATGAAACTGGAAAAACTGTCTTTCACCAAGAGTCCACGTGCTGAAAATAAAAAAAGTAATTAATGTGATGAACTGATATTTCCCTCTGGAGAACTTTTTTGTTTGGTTCATTTTGACGCAAAAGTTATGTAAGGATGGTGCACATACATGAGGGCATTTTCTTAATGATAATTTGTTTTGCACACATGTGTATTCCCACTGGTTCTGTGTACACACATCTCTTGCTAGCTCCACTTTGTGTAGGTGTGTGCTGTCAATCTCCATGGCCATCCATGTTAAAAGGCACACTTTTACAGCATGAATGAACATCTTTACAGCCGGCTACAGAACACAGGACCAGGGCTCCATACCCCACACACTATGTGAAACTCCTACATGTGACTGCATGTCACTCTACATATACCTCTATGTTTTAATCTACGTGTAATGTAGTATATTACTGTAATACGACTAACATCAATAACTGGTAAATTCAGAACTACTTTATTACATAAACTCTTTTTACAACAGGGTTAAACGTAGCATCTTCCGCTCATCGTATGGGAGCTCCTGTCAGCTTCCATCCCTCCATCTTGCCCACTTTAGTGTAGAAGGCCAACACACCGAGACCCAGACAGGCTGACGTCCCGGTCATAGCACTGTGGGCTGGAAACACACAGAGGGGGGGTTAAGGTCCACACACAGAAGAAGAGCAGAGGAGATTGGTTTGTTTTATAGACTTCAATTCAGTAATGACAGTTTTAAAACTGGTTGAATTACCAGGGGGGAAGAAGTACTCAGATCTTGCACTTAAGTCAAATAGAAGAACCAGAGTGTAGGTATAATCTGTTACATTAAAAGTCCTGCCTTCAAAATGTTACTCAAGTAAAAGTATAAAAGTATGATCATCTAAATATAGTGAAAGTAGCGACGGTAAAAGTAGTCGTTGTGCGGATTGGTCCATTTCAGAATAATATATATGATATGTTTTATAATGATTGATCATGAAAGTGTTCTCAAAGCTGGTAAAGGTGCAGCTAGTTTGAATGACTTTGTATACTGCAGGGTAGCTTGTGGATTTACTCCAGGTGGAACTAAAGTCTGATTTAAGTCACATTTAAGTACAGTACTTGAGTAAATGTTACTTTACACCACTGCAAATAGGTCATTAGTTTGAGATACCTTACATCATGCTTGGTACGTGCTGGATGTAGGGCGATAAACAAATGAATTAACAAATAAATAGAGTGCAGCCAAAACCAACATATAACTCCAATAACTGGGTTGCAGTCTAATTGTCTATTTTGCTCGTATGATTGAAATGACCCAAAAGATCCCGAGTGGCTGCCATGATAAGAGCCAACAGACTTATACGTTACGGTGCTTATGAAACATTTTCCATCCTATGCCATAACCTGCCAAAGAGCTTATATGTTTTGAACTTTCAATAGTTTATTAAACCAGAAGGCGAAATAGGAACATAACGCCAAATACAATAAAATGATCAAATAAAGTCAACCTTTCAAGGTGTTTCCTGAGTTGAGTGGTGTTTCTTAAGCTTTTTTCCTTAATCGAACATGTTTAAATGGTGTTTTATACAATAACACTAATTGGTATTCATTTCAATAAATAAGCTGACAAAGAGGGTGAGCGCAAGAAACCATTGAGTTTCACTTATATTTGTATTCAAACCTTGTTAATGGAGTAATATATTCTCACAGTTATCCACCTTAATAAAGCCTGCATGAAACAAGATCATAACCACGCACGGCTCGAAGTATATATATGTGCTTTTTGTAGTCCATCCATGGGAAATTGTAGTTTTCCATAATTATGTCGCCCAGTGCACTTGTCTTTCCGTCTTTCCCTAAGTCCTGATAACTATCCCTTAATGTATTGGCTATTTCAGATTTTGTTTTGGTAATGCATATTTCAAAGACAAAATGAAACACTGCATTTAAATTCTGATTTGGACGTTGATCAGCATGGAAACAGTGAAGGAATCGAAGTATTCGGGTCAGCCTGATTTTCAGGGTCATGTTAATAGTCAACTACAGGTAGCTGCAGTGATGCTAATGCTAGGTGAGCTGCTGGATCGGCAGAACTTTTTGAATGAGCGTCAGGATTTCACTTACTTCTGGCTCCAATGAAGATCCCAGAGGCACACCCCCCGATGAAGTAGTTGAAAGGGTCATCTGGAGCGTCACGAGCCTGAGCACTGAGGCAAGTCGCCATGCCGAAGACCGCCCCCATGGTGGCTGCACACACACACACACACAGTCGTAGCTGATGTTAATCATAATGTACAGTTACAGTAGTCTGAGAAAATAGTTTTTAAATGGCAGTTTTTCATAACTCTCACAATGTCAGGTGCACCAAGTGTGAAAAAACAGCCAGAGCATGACTCTTAGTAACGGAAGTGATGGTGAAATGTAATCTCATGTTGGGCTGAATGCCATGCTACAATTTGATATCCTTATTGCCAAATACTGTTGATGTCATTATGTGACTTTTTCTGCTTTTAAGAATATTTTAGTAACCAAAAACAAAGTGGTATATCTTCTACAGCACAAATTGTCTGCCGTTTAATTAAAGAAAAACCTCTCGGTGCACACCAGCTCGAGGATATTGTTAGTAACCAAACCTCTGGTGGAAAAAAACATATTTAAGGAGCAGACTTTAGGTACCTGGTCAAGAAGTGACCTATAGACATCTCGAGCATCTTTCTGAGAGGTTTACTGAAGATGTGAGCAGCAGGAGAACAGGGGACAACTGCTGTTTGAACGGCTATGGGTTCATCAGTGATAATGGGTGGTCTTTTTTTGAGGTCACAAAGAAGTCTTATTCTTGTGTTTTAAATCAGACGGATTCTAAAATATTAAATCATGAATATTTACCCATGGTTACAGTTATGTTGGTGGCCCTCTGTAGCCCTGCCATTGTAGATTCAGGCTGGACTGCCACAAGGTGGTAGGCTGAACCAACCATGCCTGAAAACACACACAAAGTAACACACACTTTAACAAATAGTTCAAGGTTCAAGGGCTTTATTGTCAAATGGACCTTAAGTCCCAAGAATAGGTCAAATTCTAATCGAGCTGAGTGTACTCTTTCAGCTCTTCAGTCAGCATGACAACATGTAAACAACTGGACATTGGTTTGTCATTTTAACACCAACTCCATCTTGATTGCATTATCCAAAAAGCATGCAAATAAAATACATGCATCTAGAAAACAGGAATAATAATCCAGCATCAGTCATTAATGCATCACAATAAATGAATATTACAGTGTATATTGGGAAAAGAGGCTTCTAAAACAAAGGGGGACAGATCTACACAGTCCACTTATTTAATAATTCTTCTTTTTTTTGTATGTGTTTATACATATGAGGAAAACAATGTTTATGTGCTATCACTGTAATTCATTGAGGTGATTATTATAGCAAAAGGAAAACCTTTGAAGTCATATTTTTCTTCTCATCTCTATTCCAAGGTCTTTAATAGTATTACAAAGTGACTTTGAACGTAGCATGGTGCAAGACGGACTGATCTACTGGATTTTCACGCGAAACTATCTCAGATACTTAGGCATACTGTAGATATAGAAACATAGGCTACAGTAGATAAAGTGCAGGTGTAAGTCCAGCTGACAGAAAGGTGAGATTTATACGTGATAAGAAGCCTTTAAAAACTCAGCGTTATATTGTCGTCTTTACAAAGGAAAGGTTTGATATTTGGCAAAAGTATGACCAAAAACTTGGTTCAAATGTTTCCTTTGAAATCATTTATCAATAACCCGATATCAGTTTAGTCACATAAGTTCCACTTTAGATGTCAAATGAACATGCGACTCCACATAACTCCAATGTAAATGTGTGTTGTTAGCTCACTGCCTCTACTATACATTGAATTATGGGAAATCAAAGTAGTTTATCATAGAGTTTGGTTGGAAGTTGACCTGAAAACATCTTGCATAGCAGATACAAGACCTGGGCTAACTTGCTAACGTTAGCGGTAGCATTAGCTCAAACATGAATGCTACTGTTCGTTATCTTTTGCGCCCCAGCGTTCACAGCCACATTGACTCGCAGTTTATTTATCAATGCTGATATTTACCCAAAGCTGTGCCTAGCTTTGTACTGATCCATGTTTTCTGGACGCAGGCAGTGCCCTCTGGTATGTCCCAGTACCCCATTTCGGCTTTAGCAAGGACACAATCTGGAGTTCTCGCGATAAACGTCTTCTTCTTCTTCTTCTTTAGTTTTAATGGCGGACTACAAACCAACGTTAGATGTGTATGCTGCCACCTTCTGTGCCGGAGTTTGTCATATCATTAAGACCAATGTCTTATATAAATACAAATAAAATAAACAAGTTAACTATATTCTGTATATCCTATCCGTTTTATAAGTTAAACATTTAAACAAGGCCCTTTGAACCTGAAACTGCTTCCGACAGCCCTTTTGGGCTCCATTCTTTTGTCATTTCTACAACCCTTTCGTTCAGTTTTTCCCTATCTACTCTGAACCTTCTACATCCGAATAACACATGTTTACCATTTCCTCACAGGCTCACATCCATGAAATGCAAGAAACGTAATTTTGATGGCAAGTTTTTCTTGCATCAATGTCACCTGCTGGACTGTGAAGAGATAACATGAATCTGTGCATAAACTTTGTGCTAGAAAGGTTTATTCAATAATATATGTAAAGGTCTGAAATAAGTACTTTAGTATCAAATTAACTGATTCTTCCTCCATAGAAGTAACAAAAAAATACTTTTTGTATTTAAAATAAATCAATCAATCAGGGCATGTGCAAAACAACAAGCCCATCAACATTCTCTAAATATTCCGTGAGTTTTAATAAATTCAACACCCGAGATACACAGCTACAAACCAATTTATTGACTTAACATTGTTATGGATTCCAGCTTCGGTAGGTTGTTGAGACTGTAAGGATTCAGAGTTCCTGCTACATGTCTCTTTGCCATACGAAAGATTCACTGTTCCGTCATTTCTGTTTTTATACCAAGTCCTTTTTGGCAATAATGCAATACAATCACAACATACTATATGGACAAATTAAATCTTCTATTCTGATCTGCAATGTCTTGTATCTTTGTTTCTTTTCATCATTTCTTCTTCCAGAATTTGCTGTATTTGTCTGCTGTGAAGTCGTCCTCATAGTCGACTGCTGTTAGTTCTTTTGTCTTCTTCACGGCTCTCTTTTTCTGTCGCGCTCGACGCTCCTCTTCAGACAGAGTGGACAGGTTGACTGGCATCTTTCAAAACACACAGAGAAAATCCAATAAACTGACAGAATCATGACATTCTAAATCAACATACTTATAGACAGGCATGCCATAGTAACAATTCATCCTATTATCTTGAGCAAGGATGTCATTTTGGAGCTGTTGTCAGTAATACCAGGGTTGGGATGGGAAGTGATAAAGCAAGATGTTGTTTCATTCATAATGGCAAGTACTGCCCAATAAGTAGGCATGCTGCAGTAATTATGTTACACAGTGTTTGGTCTAACATTTTTCACCTCTCTTCCCTAATTATTTTTCTCTTAATCTGTATGCTCTCATGTCCCACACATGTGTGTTACTAGCTTAGCATCTGGGTTATCGTCCTCAGACTTTTTGTCTCTCACCTGGCAGGTAACGTCTGAATCATGACTTTTGGCTACGTCTGGAAGACTTTTGACATGCACCTGGGTCCATCTTTGTTTTTATACGTTCACATTATCATTTTGGTCATTTGGATGTCTTTGTATTAGACAATATATGCCTTTTTTTGACTTTGATTGATTGATTGATTGATTGATCTTATTCTGGAGCTGTATTTCACTGTTGCTTTGTGGCATGTCATTTTTGTTTTACTGACTAAAGGTACTCAAAACGACTTTGTTCCAATGTATTGTAATATAACCATTCCTATTGACATATACCACACGACATGACTCGTATCTCACCGCTAGATACAAATGTCCAATAATGAAACTGTGTGGTCAATCGGATTGCCATGAGCAGAAATATTGAAAGTGTATAGCGCCAGAGCAGAGAGTTCTCACCATCAGGATGCGTCTGGGTTCTTTGTATCTAATGTTGATTGTTGCTCCATCAGGTCGCACTAAAATCACAGGAAACGCCCTCTCATACTTCTGCCGGCCGCAGCGCACCACCGACGTCCGGTTGGAGTTCAGCTGAGGAGGCTGAGTGTGAAGCAGAGAGGCCTGGCCGAGGCGTGGGAACACAGGGCACACACACCTGCACACACACACCAAATGAGACCTTAGTGTCATGATGCAAAATGTAATCTTATCTGCATGCTGGTCAAATAGCTCGTAAATGTTAAAATATGACCAGCCCTTTGATAGATTTCCATTGTTTTTATTAGCCACTTTCATATCTTACCATCATTTAGCAGGTCAAGATAAATGGTGCCAATGTTTTTCCTGTTTCAATTCATCATTCATAAACAAACAGTTGAAATATGTAGTACGATCATAAGACATATTGAAGATATATGATATGGGAGACCTTGAATACATATCCAAAGCTTTAGAAAAGGGGATCAGACACTAAACAGAAAGTATTTAGAATATTCATTACTAAGACTTCAGAATTGGAGAGAGTTCATGTTTTATACAAAGACATTACAAGCTATAAAAACCAATAGCCTAATAAAGAATCTAATGGAAAACTCTAATCTTGTCACTTAATGGTCCTTCATTGATTCAGTTTAACAATGGTCAATGGTCTAAAATAGGCAAGCTATAATAAACACCAACACATGACAAGGGAAGACAATAGTACAAAGTAATTGCATTTCTGAGTAAAGAGACCTTAGCTAGATGTCCCCAGCCATTTAGTGTATTATAGCTTTGACATATTTGCTTATCGACTGCTGCTTTAAGCGCGTTTTAACAAGAGACACATATAAATGAATTTCAATACAGTCACTGTTACAAGTCTGCTGTACCTAACACAGGCTGAAGGGACACGTCTGTTAGCTTCGATATTAGCATTGTTAGCGGCAGAACATCTTTACCGACATGGAGCAAAAATATAGTTATGACCTCCATGTTCAAAAAGTATTCTTACCGTGCTAGAAGCCTGGGCAGTGTACAAAACTTCATTAAAGACATGTTCGCAACCATGGATTTCAGACCGTTTCAGACAGGAAGCACTTCCGGTAGAAGGTCAAACACTGAGTTACCGAAGAAATGTCCGACTTAATCCTAAAGCGAAGGTTGGTTCCCACACATTTCACACGGCTCTGCTGGCTGTAGCCGGGGGGCAGAAGCAGAAGTATCACAAATATTTTATATGATATGATGATATACAGTGGCGGCTCCAGAGTATTTTTGTTGGGTAATCTATGGTAGGGCTAACCCATACAGTGGTGGGGCTCAAGTCAGTATTTGCAATGTAATTACATACACGCTCCCCTTGACAGTGAAACGCCACGCGTGAGGGTTAGATTATTTCCCTGTCTCAACCCAAATTGAACTGTATGAAATAAAAAGGCACCTTCGTCTTGTAGTAAATAAAAAGGGCGACCTGGAGCCAATCCTGCAATTTACCCACAGGTGAAAGAGTTGACATGCTGAAAACCCAACCCCTGCAGGGGGCTCTGGGGGGATTCTCCCCCCGGAGATTTTTTGAAATACTAACATAAAATACACATTCTGGTACTCTCTTGAGAAGAAAAATAAATACATCTATTACTACACGACATATTTAAAAAAAATGAATGCCATTTTAGTTTTGTGTTACTTTGTTCTGAAAGCTGAACCTGCTGCTCCTCACTGAAGAGAGAAGAGGCTGTGTGAATTACTTTACATTGTGGATAAGGGTGGATAGCCCCCATTGTTCTGTGTGTCAAAATGAAAGACAACCCACACACCTATCAATCATCAAACCGTGGGGTCTTATTTAATTACGTGTTGATTTCTATCAACACGTAATGTTGTATCGATGTATAGAGATGTACTACAGCAAAAGTATTGTCCGTCGGGACTTCCTGCAACAACACCACGCCGTTATCTTGATTCTGATTGGCCAGAAGACATTATCAAAGATGTTCTATTGAGAAGACGATCACTACATGACAAAAGTTTTCAAAACCGTTTCTAGTCTTCGGTATTTCTAGACAAGTGGCTACTGAAATCAATCTTACTAAGGGCCCTTCTCACTTCTCTTATTTTTCATTTCCTCGCTCCTCGGTCTCTGTCTCACCGGAAGTTGATTTGTCTGCGCCATCTTGAGTAGCGTCCCAATGGCCTTATTTTTTCCGGAGGACCGAGGAACAAGGAGCGATAATGGAGGAGCTATAACCGAGGAACCACCAGACCATCCTTCGATGAAATCCTCAGACACTCGCCCCGCCCCCTTACTGTGTATCGCTCACTGATTGGACGAGGCAGTGCATGCACTGATCTGATTCTTCTTGACATGAGAGCAGTTTCCCAGCGGAGTGAAGAAAATACATGAACCTCACGGGAGTCACTCCTCAGTTTATACTGTGTTTTCTTTCAATTAATGTTTCATTTAGTTACAAATATGTGATATATCTGAACAACAAAGTGGTCAAAAATAATTTTCTTCATTTATTGTAAACATTTTCATGATCGCTTTTTTCGTTTATACATTTTAAGAATGGCGTTTATCTTTTTTGAGAATGAGTTCTTATTTTATTTAATGTATTTGGGTCTACAACAGATGATACAAATGTTTGTGTCACTAGGCTTGTTTGAGACGCGTTGCGGCTCGCCTCGAAAGTAGACGAGAATAGCCGATCGCAGCCGGGGGAGGTCTCAAAAAGCTCGCCTGAAGTCGGACAGCTCGGAGTCGGCTTCTTCTTCTTCTTCTTCTTCTTCTTCTTCTTCTTCTTCTTTCGGTTATTTGGCGGATTGCAAACAACTTTAAGGTGCATACTGCCACCTCCGGAGTCGGCTTGACTCGGTTTGCATTTATAAAGAATGCACACATGTCACACAATCGTTAATGTCAGATATGTACTAAGTAAATACATTTGTTCCTGCTCAAGATTAGATTCAACTTTATTGTTATTGCACATATTACAGGTACTGAGACAACAAAATGCAGTTTAGCTTCTAACCAGGTGCAACAAGCAGTGAAGTGAAAAGTAATGTACACCATCTACAGAATAAAATATAGAATGAATTGAATGATGAATAAACAGTGAGGGGTTTGAATACACTAGATATCAGCCTGTGAGCAGTATGAACAGTGTGTATGAATATGCTAAGATATATAAAGTATGAAAACGGTAAGCAGTGCAAGTATAGTATAAAATATATAGATATTAATTTCATGATGATGAACTTTGTGGAACAATGATGAAAAATGGGAATGGATGTGGTGACGTAAAACTGACACAAAACAACAACAAACTTTTGCCGAGCCAATTGGAGAGTTTCATCACCAGCACGTGGTAAAAACCACCAAAGAGCGCTCAGCTCGAGATACCAGCGAGTCGTTTCCCATCAAGCATTTCGCTTCCGCAGCCCGTGGAGAGGAACTGCGCCGCCTCGCCGCGCCTCGCTCTCAAGGCTGCGGGCGTCTTTGTCCCGCGAGATTTCAACGTCTCATGTAGGCGGGACTCCAGAGCAAGTCGGACAAAATGACTAACCATCATGCAACGCACTAGCAAGACGTGGATCGCAACTGCGCAGGTCTGCGCAGGTCTCGCTTGTCTCAAACAAGCCTAGTAAATAGGCTTGTTTGAAACGCGTTGCGGCTCGCCTCGAAAGTAGACGAGAATAGCCGATCGCAGCCGGGGGAGGTCTCAAAAAGCTCGCCTGAAGTCGGACAGCTCAGAGTCGGCTTCTTCTTCTTCTTCTCTCGGTTTTTTGGCGGATTGCAAACAACTTTAAGGTGCATATCGCCACCTCCGGAGTCGGCTTGACTCGGTTTGCATTTATAAAGAATGCACACGTGTTTAATCGTTAATGTCAGATATGTACTAAGTAAATACATTTGCTCCTGCTCAAGATTAGATTCAACTTTATTGTTATTGCACAGGTACTGAGACAACGAAATGCAGTTTAGCTTCCAACCAGGAGTGCAACAAGCATAGCCGCGGGAAGTCATTTTGCTCAGGGGGTGCTGCCAAAAGTGGGGAGGGAGCCGCTTAAAAAAGAAAAGAAAAAAGGCGGTGCCGGGCCGGGCCCGGCTGTCAGCGATACGAGTCGCATAAATTGTTTGTTAAAGGCGAGACACAGCAGGCAAAAACATCGTTTTTCATGCACTGGTCAATTTTGAGATGTTGTGCTATTTTGATTCCATAACATGTTTTCTTTCAGGCTTTTGAAAGGAAAACGTACAAAATACACATTTAAGTGTTCATTTTACTATAGTTTGTCTATTTGCGTTTGTATATTTCTCCTAAATTCACCAAAAGTTAGCATTCTAGCGTAACATAAAGTACCGCGACCGCTGTTTGCACCATGTCATCAGAGTTATCGTTGGAAAGCTCCGTCTCTCCTGCACAATCTCATCGGATCCAAATATGGTCATTTCCTTTTCATCAGCAACCAATCGTGAAAGTACAAAAGGGTCTTAAACCAAGAAACGAAATCTCATTGGCTGGTGTCAACTTCTGACAACGTGATTCGTTCAGATGTGTCACGTGGTGTGCTAAAACACTTCCTGGTTAGCTTTCCGCTAGAAATTGAAATCTCAAAATGGCAAAAGAACGGCGAAAAAAACGTTCACAGAGAAGAAAACAACTATTGTCACTTGCACGAAGCAAGTTGATACAAAAAACAAATGACCCCGAACATGAAATACCTTCACGGAGTGCGTCGAGGCGCAAGCTATCATCCAAAGAACAGGAGGGTTTAGCTAGCGCCTCACTGCAATCTTTAAAGGTCGTTTTCTCAAAATGAGTTTTTTCTCCTACTCTGAGTCCGAAATTTCCACTTCAGTTGCACTTACATACACCAAACCTTCCAGTTATATTCCTATCAATATTATGAAGGCTTTTACAGAAGGGTTTGTTCATATATCATTCATAGCCTGAATTATATAAGATTGTATACCTAGAAACATGGCGAAAATTGATATTTTAGGGCTGTTGACAGTATTTTCTGATTTATGGAGTGATAAAAAGAGATATCCAAAATCCCTTCTGTAAAAGCCTTAGATGCTAATATGACTACAAAATGAAACGAGAATTTTGAACCTGGCTTTATCCAAAGTTGCTGAAATGTGTTAAAATATGCGCAAATTTAATGAGATAATGGCTCATTTGCATCTTCCGAAAACTTGTAATACAAGAAACAATTGCCTTATTGGAGGTAATTAACTGGAGAAATGACCATATTCACCTGGTGTGTCTCGCCTTAACTGTTAGGCGTAATAAACCATTATAGACCTACATCACTTAACAGCTGCACATGCCCACATGCTAACTATGGGTCTTACAAACCTACAAAAAATATTGCACCTGTACCAGTCATATTATTTCATCCAGTAGCCTGGTTAAACTTTCACTAGAAAACTGTTAAAAATGGCTTTTATGATGTTCCGAGGGATTCGGCGGATCCTATAGAGCCTATAGGGCAGTGACCACCAACTGGCGGCCCGCGGGCCACATCCGGCCCGCCAGACATTCTCATCCGGCCCGCACAACGGGGGTGACTGTGGCGTTGGCGGAGTGGTTACTGCGTTCGCCCCCCACCCATATTTTTTTTACAACGTCTCGTGAGGAAGGTGCAGTACCGGAGTCCAACAGAGAGGCAGCAGCTGCGGGACAGTAGACTGCGTACTGCGAAACCTTCCTTGAAGAAGAAGAAGAAGTGATCCTTCGTTGTGAAGAGTCTGGTTAATGCGCTCCGCACCACAGCAGCAGCCCCGCTGCGAAGAGTCCAACAGAGAGGCAGGAGCTGCGGGACAGTAGCCTAGAAGCAGGGTTGGGTTGTAACGGAATATATGTAACGGCGTTACGTAATCAGAATACAAAAATCAAGTAGGCTAACTGTATTCAGCTGGCGTTACATTTGAAAAACGAGTAATCTGATTACAGTTACTTTTGTAAACCTGAAGTGAATACATTTTGGAATACTTATTGGAATTATTGGTGGAAAAGTTTCCTCACAAAATGTAATATTCATTACTGGCAGAACTGTGTGCACACTGCACAGCGCTGCAGCATGTCTGTGAGCGAGAGAGAGATGCAGCGTGTCTGTGAGGCCCCGCCCCCGCATGCAGATGAGAGAGAGAGATCTCTTTTAAAATATATTGAAAGTTAGAAACGGAGATGGTTGGATAAAATGTGCAAGATAACGTTGATGTAGCATTTCTTTATTGTCGAAATGATGACATTTATAACGGGATCAAATCAAAGTGAATGGCCTGCTGCTGCTGAATGCATGGGGCAAGTGACTGGAACAAGTTTTAAAAGTTATTACATCGTTTCAGATAATAATAATAATAAATAATAATTCATTCTATTTAGGGGCGCCTTTCAAAGCACCCAAGGACACCTTACAATTCATAACATATTCTAAGGAAAGGTTTACAGTAGGAGAATGCAGTCCGGGTGATGTTTTTTATGTGGGGTGCAGATGAGAGGGAGCTGTCCAGAATGACACCAAGATGTTGTGTTTGAGTTCTTGATAAGCCATTAAAACAGTAAAACAAGTGTCTCCTGCTCACCAAAACATACCCATCTGTTATGGAAAAATAAAGTATTCCAAAAGTATTCTAAAAGTAACCTGAACACGTTACTTTTATAAGACTGTAACTTTATTCTGATTACTTTCAGAGCATGTATTCAGTAATCAGTAACTGATTACATTTACAAAGTAACCCTCCCAACCCTGCCGAGAAGTGATCCTTCGTTAGCGTGAAGAGTCTGCTAAGCTTTATGCAGTACCTGTACCCCCCCGGCCCGCGATAGTGTCTATTGGATACATTTTGGCCCTTGGACAAATGTAGTTGGTGATCCCTGCTATAGGGTCTCAGCCTCTCGTGCGCACGAGAAAGTTACCGGTGCGCCAAGTAGGAAGAGGAGCGCACAGGAGACAACTGTTTAATTGCAGACTGTTATGTTTATGTGGGGAAATGGCAGTGCATACATTATTTGAGATATATTTCAAACTCGGACTTCATTTTAAGGATATGTCGGCCAGGGGTGTAGAGCTATTTGTTTAAGCACCGGATTGGCAAAACAGGAGAGTAAACCAGTCTGCCTTGATCTATGAATTCATGTCCGGGACTCTCACGGTATCTGCTGCCACAGCTGTTTTATAGAAGGAAAACCTCCTTCACTTCATGAAATGGCTGCAGCATCAGGAGGCAGCGGGACGTATACTCCGCCTCTGAGAAGTAAAGCACCAGCGGGTAAAGATGTGCCTTTTATCCACCGCCTTCGCTGTGTTTACCTTCATCAGAACAGCTTAAGAGTGACTGCAGGCTGCTACGTGTTAACCACACACACCTCTACACACATCGAACTGCCCGATTACTCCCCCTTTTATTAGTTTTATGAAGGAGATGTGCAGTTACCAAGGCGCATGATGTGTGTGTGTGTGTGTGTGTGTGTGTGTGTGTGTGTGTGTGTGTATGTGTGTGTGTGTGTGTGTGTGACACACACACACACACACACACACACATATATGTATATATTTATATAAATATATACAATTTCAGAATCAAACAGAGCACTCTCATAGTAACGTAACACTATCAGAGACTGGCACCGGCATTTGTTTTCAAATGACCATGAACAGTAATTTACACACATCTGGCTAACTCCATAGGTAGCCTATATGCGGGTGTTCCCAAAATAAATTAGTTTAATCTTAATCTCGATGTAGTGCTAAATGCTGTCGGGCGTGCACCGGAACGAACATCACTATCATAATATCTTCTGAAAACAAATGCCAGTCTCACACACACACACACACACACACACACACACACACACACACACACACACACACACACACACATATATATGTATATATTTATATATATACACACACCTCCTTCATAATCCGCCTTCTCCTTGTTTTCCCAGCATTCACTGGATTATCCGTAAATCATACAAACAAAACCAAAACGTTGATTTATCTGTTTTCCCGTTTTGGTTTAAAAACTGAATAACGTCGGTTTTTTGGTTTTCCGTTATTCCGAAAAACCAAAAAACGACACGGGTTCTTTTTTAAACGTTGTTAATATGTTTTGGATGGATATTGTTCTAGTATTTGTTCAGGCTGTTACATACAATTAGCGTGGTGAGTACATTTTAAAAGCAGTTAAAATTGACAACCGGTCCGCGATTTTTTTTTAATGTATCTGACTGCCGGTCCTTGGCACAATAAAGGTTGGGAACCCCTGACCTAGATGACTCGGATTTTATTTATTTGGAAAATAAATTCAAGCCACCTGACTGATACAAATATATACTATGACTATTATATGCTACTGTATACAGCTAATTTTATTTTAAGTAAAATCATAACTATTTTATGTAGTTTAATCATTTTTATTTAGGTGGTCACTCAGTTTTTCAAATGCACACCACTCGCCAACAGGGGGTGCTGCAGCACCCCCAGCACCCCTACTTCCCGCAGCTATGGCAACAAGCAGTAAAGTGAAAAGTATGGAACACAATCTACAGAATAAAATATAGAATGAATTGAATGATGAATAAACAGTGAGAGGTATGAATACACCAGCGACGTGCGGTCAGGGGAGGCAGGTGAGGCAGAGCCTCACTTGTCATTCTCCAATGTAACGGAAAAAAAGAATAATAATACAAATAATAATAATAATAAAATGTGTCCACTGATCTGT
This sequence comes from Pogonophryne albipinna, assembly GCA_028583405.1. Lineage (NCBI taxonomy): Eukaryota > Metazoa > Chordata > Actinopteri > Perciformes > Artedidraconidae > Pogonophryne > Pogonophryne albipinna. The sequence goes on from CM053246.1 coordinate 10,409,550, forward strand.
GTTGTAAATGTGATTTCTGTTTGATTCCAATCGCTTTTTATAGTAAAAATCGGCTAATTTGCCGAGCTCCGCTACAACTACGGGGAGCGATGAGATTGAGAAGTGAGGCAGGGACGAGCTCTGCCTCATAGAAGCCCACAGTAACTTGCTGGAGCACGGGCACTAATTTAGCGCGGGCACTTATTTTGTGAGCGCGCTCAAGCCAGTTACTGTGTGGTGAGGTGAGGCACAGATGAGCTCTGCCTCACCTCAGAATGCGTCACCCCACAGAAACTGTCTGGAAAGCGGGCCCTAAGCGCATGCCTGCACCATCTCACTGTATGTCACCAATGTAATGTTTGTAGATCCCTTTATTACATTTATCCTCGCCATCCATAGTCTCTAAATATCTTATTTCACGTATATATGATATTTACAAGTGAGCCGACAGGTTCTTGTTGCTACTGTTATTCTACACAGAGACGTAGACACAAACAACAAACTAGACTTTTGAAACTAGAGGAAGATAAGGAGGACTTTTACAAAAAAGTAATAAAGATTGTTGTCCAGAAGGATAGCATGGACTTCATCTTCAAGTCAAGGTAAGACCACATTTGTAATGAAAATTGGATCTTACTAAGAGAGAACAATCCAATATTTAGATTTTGGGTAGGCTATCCTTTTGTTGAACGGTCTGTTTAAAATGAATCGAAGCATCAGACTAAAAAACCTTTTGAAAATAACAGAATATTTCGATTAAAGGTGGGGTAGGTAAGTTTGAGAAACCGACACGAGATACACTTTTTGTTATATTCCATGGAATGCTCTTAACATCCCGATAGCAATGAATATCTTAAGTGCTTTCACAAAAAATACATAAAAACATTTCATCTGTGGAAGCCTTAATACTGTAAAAAGCACAACCACACATTTTAGCCGGCCCGGCTAAAATAACCTGCTTGTCAGCCTTCCATCTGTGCACAAACTTATCTCGTGCCCTCATTGGTCATGTGCGCGTTCGTGTGTGTTGGAGGAGGGGCTGTGTATTTTCAAATTCTAGCGCACTCGAGCTGGTTTCTCCAAAATTACCTACCCCGCCACCTTTAAGGTCAAAATATATAATATTTGTAAATCTGACTCTGAAAGAGTCAGTGCCTCACCAGCCATGAACCTCACCGCACGTCACTGGAATACACTAGATATACACAGCAGCCTGTGAGCAGTATGAACAGTGTGTATGAATATGCTAAGATATATAAAGTATGAAAACGGTAAGTGCAAGTATAGTATAAAATATATAGATATTAATTTCATGATGATAAACATTGTGGAACAATGATGAAAAATGGGAATGGAAGTGGCGACGTAAAACTGACAAAAAACAACAACAAACTTTTGCTGAGCCAATTGGAGAGTTTCATCACCAGCAGGTGGTAAAAACCACCAATGAGCGCTCAGCTCGAGATACCAGCGAGTCGTTTCCCATCAAGCATTTCGCTTCCGCAGCCCGTGGAGAGGAACTGCGCCGCCTTGCCGCGCCCAGCGCCATATAGACTGAGAGTTACGTCATCTCCGTTCACTCCAATGGACCACTTTTTTACAGCAATGGCGGATCGTGGAGCCTGTCACTACCATGGATGTATAATAAGAACTGGATACAGCGTGGGAGGCGGGGCCTCATTCATTCCTATGAGAGTTGCTCATTAGCGCATGATGATAAAATGGCCCAACTTTTGAGAGAGTGAAGCGTCACAGATTACCCGGCATGCCTGAGAAGTACCCGTATGTGCGCTCATAGCGCATGCGCAACTTTAACCAAAATGCTCGTTCACATCAAGCACGTCAATTTGCGTACACGTAACAGCACCGTGCGTTCATGACAGCATGGTAATGGATTGTTATTATTATGATGGATTTGATATTAACGAGGCGGCAGTTAGCAGCTAGCGGCTAGCTAGTAATTATGCTAACGTACACATCAGTCGTTATGTACTTATATTACGCTGTAACAGGATCTAGTGATATCCAACAGAGCTTCATTTAGCATGAAATAATTATTGCACTATATATATATATATATATATATATATATATATATATATATATATATATATACACACAGTGCAATAAGCTTCTTAGTGCAATAATAAGCTACAGGGACGTTAATCTAACGTCGGTAATATTAACTTTATTTAATACAACATTTAGGGTACAAGATTTACATCATACAGCCCATGTAGTATAATATTTTACAAATGATGAATTACAGCAAACGTGTGCAATATATCCATTATTACAGCTCCGTGGGATGGCAGTAAGGCGATATGGGTCCGTTGTTATTGTGCATCCATGGGTAAAGATAAACGCATGTAGTGCTGAACACGTAACATGAACGTGCCGGGCGGCGCGGTCCCGTGGGTTAGATGCGCGTTCATAATGCAGAGGGAAATAACTCTCAGAATAACGTTATTAGCACATTTTTACAACTTGAGGAACAAATGTTTTTAATAAGGGCTATACAAGTGTTCATACTGGGTTGTTTATTTAGTTTCAAAAAAATTATCCAACGAGTTACAGACCACTCTTTCCCAATGTAAGTCAATGGGAAAAAGTGTTTCCGGGCCCAGCAACCTAAAGTAGTGTTAATTTCGTCAGCTATTTTTTAATTTAGTTTTAGTCTTAGTCCTGTGTTAAATGTTCTTTTTAGTTTTAGTCATATTTAGTCACCTTCATCCTGTTTTTATTTAGTCAAGTTTTAGTCGACTAAAACAGTAAACATTTTAGTCAAGATTTAGTCGACTAAAAGTCTGAGCATTTTAGTCTTATTTTAGTCAAAGAAAACTAATTATTTTAGTCAACTTTTTGTCAATGAAAACTGTTGAGTGTTTTTTAGTCATCAGATTATATAGAACATTTCAGTCAAACTAGTCTAGACAAAACCAATAATTTGTCATTTTAGTATATATAAATAAATAAGATTATATCTTGTCCTTATTTGATGAAAAACACAGGTTGAATGATTAAGAAGCTTTGCAGAGAGTATCTGGTCAGGTTTGTGGTGTTTTTACCTGTGTTATGGCCACATTGCTTCCCTTCTGATAAAACAATGCATTCGCTTTTTTTCTCCGCCTCATTGTAGCGAAAATGGGCCCAAATATCACATCGTTTCTTTCTCCCAAGCAGTGGTGGCTTTAGACTTTTTCGTTGTCAGTCATTTTGACGGATCGTAACATTTCCGTCATAATCCATTATTATCCGTCGAGTGCACAATTTATCACTCACTCGCGCTGACGGGGGGTATTCGGTTAACGCGAGTGCGACCACTGCTCCCAAGCCCTGTTGTTGCCATTTTATTTTCTGTTAAATAAGGTTAGTTAGACCATGAGTTAGACCCGAGTCTTCCTGACAGTTCATATTTTACGGCTGCCCGGTATAATTCAAATCTACCGCCGCGCGCACCACAGACACACAGCTGCTGCCCAGCGCAGCACCGGAAATGGAACTGCTGGGAGAAAAACTGACTATCAGAGATGTAACGTTATCTTTGATAATATTTCGTCTCCTCATTTTTCGTCAACGAAAGTAAAGAGAGATTTTGGCATAATTTTTATTTCGTAAACTACATTTTCGTCTCGTCACTTTTCGTCAACGATATTGCATGATGATTTCGTTACAGTTATTGTTTACTGCCGTCGGTGCCGTCTCGTCATCGTCTCGTTTTCGTCATGGAAAAAAAAGGTCGTTGACGAACATATTTCGTCATAGTTTTAGTCAACGAAATTAACACTAACCTAAAGGAAGTGTAGTACCGCCGTTTGGCCACAACGAATATTCTCATCAGACTCCGGCGCACTTCCTGGGGGCTTGGTCACTCTTTTTATTGGGTTCTTTTATTTGGGGTTAAGTACATTGTCAGAATAAGTGAGGAATGAATTTAACTTCTGTTAGACAGCTATATGCCATACATTTTTGCATACATTCACAGTAAATATGTATTCAGTATGATAGCTGTCTAACAGAAGTTAAATCCATTTCTCACTTATTCTGACAATGTACTTAACCCCAAATAAAAGAACCCAATAAAAAGAGTTGTTAAATAATAGTGAAGTCACGTTGTAATAACAATAACTCATCTCTCTCGATTTTTCTTGTTGAGCTTTGCTAAAAGCCACTGTGTTAAGTGTCCATCTTGGGTTGCCGTCCGGAGTTGTCCAATATGGCGGACCATCTCGCACATGCTCAGTACCGATCGGGCAGGGCGACGGATCGGGTAGTGACAGAGCCTCTCAATCGTTCCCCGGAAGTTAGCGCCAAGGCTAGCAGAGTTGTAGAGTTGCAGCATAATAGACCGTTCGTGACGGACTTTTAAAGGTAAGAAGAAGTTTAAAAATGTATATTGCGGATATTATCAGTACATCTGATTCAAATTAACATGTGTATTAAAGGATGTCAGTGGATTATCCCTAAATTAGTAGATTTAGGGAACGTTTACAGATAACAGATTAAGCTAGGATACCGGATCAAGTTGGAGCTTTTCCCTCTTCAAGCTACCTAACTTCACTCCTTCCACCTTTGAATTCCATGCCGTCACAGTAACCCATCCTATACAATTAACCATTGTTGTTCTCTACCGTCCACCAGGCGCCTTGGGGGACTTCTTGGAGGAATTAGATAATCTCCTCTCACACATCCCTGAAACTGGCCCTCCCGCTGTACTTCTCGGAGACTTCAACCTCCAGACAGGGAAGATAGACGAACTAACATCTCTGTTAACCGCCTTTGCTTTCTCACTGTCTCCATCCCCACCAACTCATAAAGCTGGCAATGTCCTTGATCTCATATTCTCAAGGAACTGCACTACTTCTAACCTCTCTGTAAACCCTGCTACACACATCCGATCACTTCTTCATTTCTTTCTCTCTACCCCTTTCCAAACATAACGAACTAATCTCTTCTCATCCTGCACCTGTCCGCCGTAACCTTCGTTCCCTCTCCCCCTCTACCTTTGCCTCATCGGTGCTCTCAGCCCTCCCTTCCTCTGACTTGTTCCAACTCCTACTTCCAAACTCTGCTGCAGAAACTCTCCTCTGTACTCTCTCATCCTCTCTGGACTCTCTCTGTCCTCTCACATCTCGGCAGGCTCGTCAGTCCCCTCCTGCTCCCTGGCTAAATGACGCACTGCATGCTAATAGAACCGTCCTTCGGGCAGCAGAGCGGAAACGGTGGAAATCCAAACACCATGACGACCTCCTAACCTATCAGGCTCTCCTCTCCTCTTTCTCTGCTTCCATCTCTCAGGCAAAAAGCACTTTCTTTCAAGATAAGATCCAATCTTCCTATTCCAATCCCAAAAAACTATTTCCCATCTTCTCCTCCCTCCTGGACCCCCCCAAAGCCCCTTCCCCCTCCTCCCTTCTGTCAAGCGACTTTGTTAACCACTTTGAAAAAAAGGTTGATGATATTCGCTCTTCTTTTTCTGACTCACCTTTACTCACCACTGGGTCACCAGACCCTCCTTTCACCCACACACTGACCTCCTTTTCCCCTCTCTCTCCAAGTGAGGTTCTTACCCTCATTACCTCTGCCCGCCCTACCACCTGTCCTCTGGACCCTATCCCTTCAAACCTCCTTCAGACTATCGCTCCTGATATTCTACCGTTTCTCACCCATTTCATCAACACTTCTCTAACTTCTGGTCACTTTCCAAACAGTCTCAAGGAGGCAAGAGTAAACCCTCTCCTAAAGAAACCCACTCTCAACCCGTCTGATGTTATAAACTACAGGCCTGTCTCTCTCCTCCCGTTCCTGTCTAAAACACTTGAACGCGCTGTCTTTAAACAACTCTCCTGTTATCTCCATCAGAACAACCTTCTGGATCCGCACCAGTCTGGTTTCAAGGCAGGTCACTCCACAGAAACTGCCCTCCTTGCTGTCACTGAGGAACTGCACACGGCTAAAGCAGCCTCCCTCTCCTCTGTCATCATCCTTCTGGACCTGTCTGCTGCATTCGACACGGTGAATCATCAGATCCTCCTTCGCACTCTCCAAGAACTTGGAGTTTCAGGCTCTGTACTTTCCCTCATCACCTCATACCTCAAAGACCGCACCTACAGGGTTACTTGGAGAGGGTCGGAGTCCGACCCTTGTCAATTAACTACAGGGGTCCCTCAGGGCTCTGTTCTTGGTCCCCTCCTCTTCTCCTTGTACACAAACTCGATCGAATCTGTCATTAGCCCGCATGGTTTTTCATAACACTGCTACGCTGACGACACCCAATTAATTCTGTCCTTTCCCCGCTCAGAGACCCAGGTCGTCGCACGCATCTCTGCTTGTCTAGCTGACATCTCTCAGTGGATGTCTGCTCATCACCTCAAGCTCAACCTTGACAAGACTGAACTGCCTTTCCTTCCGGGAAAAGATTGTCCCACTCTTGACCTAACAATCAACATCGGCACCTCTGTTGTTTCCCCGACTCAGACTGCAAGGAATCTTGGTGTGATCCTAGATAACAACCTGTCCTTCACTGCAAACATAGCTGCTACAACCCGCTGCTGCAGATACACGCTTTACAACATCAGGAGGATACGTCCCCAGCTGACCCAGAAAGCGACGCAGGTTCTGGTCCAGGCTCTCGTCATCTCACGCCTAGACTACTGCAACTCCCTCCTGGCTGGTCTACCAGCATGTGCCATCCGACCTCTGCAGCTCATCCAGAATGCAGCGGCTCGTCTGGTCTTCAACCTTCCTAAATTCTCCCACACCACGCCACTCCTCCGCTCCCTCCACTGGCTTCCGGTAACTGCTAGAATCCACTTCAAGACAATGGTACTTGCGTACCATGCTGCGAATGGATCTGGCTCTTCCTACATCCAGGACATGGTTAAACCGTACACCCCAGCACGTGCACTCCGCTCTGCATCAACCAAACTGCTCGCTGCACCCTCGCTGCGAAGGGGACCCAAGTTCCCATCATCAAAAACACGTGGGTTTGCTATCCTGGCTCCAAAATGGTGGAATGAGCTCCCCATTGACATCAGGACAGCAGAAAGCTTACACACCTTCCGGCGCAGACTGAAAACTCATCTCTTTCGACTCCACTTCGAGCAATAGAACTATTAACAAAGCACTTATATACTAATAAAGGACTGGCTTACCTAAAGCCAGTTGAGCAGCACTTGAAATGTTTTTGCTCTATGAAACCTGATGTACTTATATGATTCTGTTTTCTTCAAGTTTGTATTTAGTTGGTCGAACGCACTTATTGTAAGTCGCTTTGGATAAAAGCGTCAGCTAAATGCAATGTAATGTAATGTATTGTAAGTTAGCAACACACGTTGAACAGCCTTTTAATTGTAAATTCCGTTCTCTTAATGTCATTTCGTCCAACGTTGTTGAATTAGAGAAGAGGGGCTTCTAAACGGGATTGTATGTGGGGGTGGAGGGAGTTAAATATTAGATAAATATAACTTTGGTGCGTGTAAGAGTGAGTGTTTTTAGCAGAGCCATATTGTGTCCTTGTGATTATGTTGATTATTACCTGTCTGTATAATGTTGCAGCTCAGCTGATTTTGGATTGATGGCAAAGGGAGAGGGACTTAAGTGAGAGTGAAAACACAAGGTAAGTTTAATACTACTGTTTTATATAAGTAAGCATACTAAACATGTATTCTATCACTGTATTATATAAGTAATCTTGTTAGTAACCTACTGTATGGCAGGTGGAGGGGCAGTGATGTTACAGGTGGAGGAGCAAAACTGCAAGACTGCAAACTCACAAGACAGAGAAATCAAAGTTTGTTCTCCAGAGAAGAGTTTGATTTCACTTCAATTTTTTATTTTATATTTTCAAAGGATGTGGAAATGGCACAAAAAAAACTTGAGAGCTGTAACCAAGACAACTGTAACAACATGAGTAGAGAGTCACCAAGGTTTTTCAAGTCCCTCTCTTACTCCATTTTGCCAACCCAAACTTCCAGGTACATGACGGGACACCTTGCTTGTTTTTGTTGTTTGCGCTCCTCTGGCTGGGTGCTGGCAGGTGGAGGGCAGTGATCCCTTCCCTTCTTCCCTCAATCTTTGAGACTAATGTAAGTAGAAGACATGGCACTGTACATTTTCGAACATTTAAAATATTATACCACTTAAAAATAAGAAATATGACTTTTGTTACTAAGAGTTCATACTTATTATACCTGTGTCACCTTTCACACTATAGCTGTGATCATGAGCTATGGGCTTTGTAGATACAGGTCCCGGGGTGAATTGTGGTGCAGGGGCCCTTCTCTTTTTGACCACAGGGCGATGCACGAAGATGGTGGGTATAGCCTCTGCTCTCAGCCTAGTCTTGCCCTTTTTTGTCTTGACAAACTGGTCTGCATCAAAATGTGCCTGCGGAGTGACTTGAGGTTACTTCACACACAGAACAACTCAGTTTTGTCTGCCCACATACATATTCCATAGTGGTTGAATACACAGTATTAGGAAACACTTTATACTTACTGGACATGTTATACTCATTACATACTGTATATAAAATATGACCAAGAATGTGAGACAACTTTATAGAAATTCATATCACATCTGTTACTGGTGACATTTGTCATACTTTGTTAAACTCACAAATAATAAAGTTCCATAACTTCAGTTGGGAACAAAGACCACACCTTATCTCCCCAAGGCAATTTCCCATCCAATAGGTGTGCTATATAGGTGTGTATAACCCTTTCTCCTGTCTGTTACTCCCTCTTTCAGCACAAGAACCAGAGGGGGATTCAATGGAGCCTGACTACCTGCACTGAGACCTGCACCCTGAGTCTCAACTCTCAGTGTTTTTCAAGCCTTTCCCTGTTTTTTTGTATTAAACAAAACATTAAGCTTTCCCAATGGTGTGGTTTTCGTTTTGTGAAAAAGTGCAAATGCAGTGTTTGTATATAATTACCTCACATATTTTTTTGCTGTTGGTTGTGAAATTGCTCCTGCTGACTTGAGCCAGCAATTTTTTCCTCCACTCTGTGTCAGTGGGGAAGCTGTACATTCGTACTCCTTTCTCGGAGCGATTTGAGCATCCCCAGGCAGCACAGCAAACCATGGTGGCGACTAGGAGGCAGCACAGAAAACCAGGACAACACGGAGGAAAAGGCACAGACAAACTGCATGATATGCTATTCAATGTTTATTGAATTCCATGTATTTGCAATGGATGTTCCTAAAACAACACATTTAACATCATGCTGCTGCTGCTGCTGCTGCTGCTGCTAGTCCTTTGATAGTCACCTGTCGGTCTCCTGTCATTTCTGAAAGCCATAAAGATGACATTAGTCATTTAGATAACTTGTGTCCTCAATTACCATGGGATTACTGAAACTACCATGAATTTAAGAAAATGGTAGAAATGAATCTAATCTGAATTTTAAAGCATTACTTTAGATTCCCTCCCTCTAAATATATCAATAAACATTAGAAAGTGATGCTCCTGACTACCATACAAGTTTAAGAAGATAATATTGGTTTTAAAGAATTCAAAGCTATAAATAAACAGCAACAGGCTCTTTAATCAAGGCACTGTTAGCCTAACATGTAAACTAGTTGTTCACACTAATCCTAATATTATTACTTAATATTAGCAAATTCTATTTTATTTTCTAAAACATATTGATGTAAATACATACACATATCGATTTGTTGTATAAATATTGCAAATCAAAACCTTTATTCACTAATAATTACCAAAAATCGTAGTTCTATCTCCTGTTATCAATGCATTCACATTGCCCGCCATGAACTTCCGGGGAACGATCCTCGTCTACATGAACCATGTGACGATAACCGTTTTTGGACCTCCGTTGTCGTAACTCTTCTATCTATATGGTGCTGGGGCGGGCCAGCGCCATATAGACTGAGAGTTACGTCATCTCCGTTCACTCCAATGGACCACTTTTTTACAGCAATGGCAGATCGTGGAGCCTCTCAATCGTTCCCCGGAAGTTAGCGCCAAGGCTAGCAGAGCTGTAGAGTTGCAGCATAATAGACCGTTCGTGACGGACTTTTAAAGGTAAGAAGAAGTTTAAAGATTTATATTGCGGATATTATCAGTACATCTGATTCAAATTAACATGTGTATTAAAGGATGTCAGTGGATTATCCCTTAATTAGTAGATTTAGTGAACGTTTACAGATAACAGATTAAGCTAGGATACCGGATCAAGTTAGCAACACACGTTGAACAGCCTTTTAATTGTAAATTCCGTTCTCTTAATGTCATTTTGTCCAACGTTGTTGAATTAGAGAAGAGGGGCTTCTAAACGGGATTGTATGCGGGGGTGGAGGGAGTTAAATATTAGATAAATATAACTTTGGTGCGTGTAAGAGTGAGTGTTTTTAGCAGAGCCATATTTTGTCCTTGTGATTATGTTGATTATTACCTGTAACATGTTACCATGTTGCAGCTCAGCTGATTTTGGATTGATGGCAAAGGGAGAGGGACTTAAGTGAGAGTGAAAACACAAGGTAAGTTTAATACTACTGTTTTATATAAGTAAGCATACTAAACATGTATTCTATCACTGTATTATATAAGTAATCTTGTTAGTAACCTACTGTATGGCAGATGGAGGGGCAGTGATGTTACAGGTGGAGGAGCAAAACTGCAAGACTGCAAACTCACAAGACAGAGAAATCAAAGTTTGTTCTCCAGAGAAGAGGTTGATTTCACTTCAATTTTTTATTTCATATTTTCTAAAGATGTGGAAATGGCAACAAAAAAAAACTTGAGAGCTGTAACCAAGACAACTGTAACAACATGAGTAGAGAGCCACCAAGGTTTTTCAAGTCCCTCTCTTACTCCATTTTGCCAACCCAAACTTCCAGGTACATGACGGGACACCTTGCTTGTTTTTGTTGTTTGCGCTCCTCTGGCTGGGTGCTGGCAGGTGGAGGGCAGTGATCCCTTCCCTTCTTCCCTCAATCTTTGAGACTAATGTAAGTAGAAGACATGGCACTGTACATTTTCGAACATTTAAAATATTATACCACTTAAAAATAAGAAATATTACTTTTGTTACTAAGAGTTCATACTTATTATACCTGTGTCACCTTTCACACTATAGCTGTTGGAGAGGCTAAGCCAACGCTTCAAGCCTCTGAGGATCCGCTTGGTGGGTGTAATTGACGCACACAAGTTTGCTGCCGAATAAAGGTCAGAAACAAAGTTTCCAGTTTGAAACAGTCCATTTATTTCCATTTTACTGGTTTCCATTTACTTGCTTCTTTCCATATTCACCACACGATATTACCGTTTACCAGTGGCGAACCGTCAGGGCCTTCAAGGTATTCAGAGAATACCCTGGAACACTCAGATAAAACAAACAAAAAATCGATTTAATTATATAAATAAAATGTATATAAAATGAATAAATGAGAATCGTATCTGTGTTGTTGATCTGTAATATTACAGTGTTACGTTGATTTGTTTGTCCTTCTCGGACCATGCACTACGCATTTCAGTGGTTTTGTGTTAGAAAAGAAAGCAACCAATCAGACATTGTCCTTCAACCAAGGTATTCTACATCCTTGATAGAATGCCCTGGCCATTGCACTGAATGAGAGCGTACCGACTGACAGTTTGATCAACCAATCATATATTGATTTGTAGCCAATGGGCGTATTCTTTCAGAGTTCCCCTCGGTTCAAGGGTATTCTAGAAGGCCCGCTAGTTAACTGGCTCGAGACAGAGGATCTATGAATGCGACGAAGCAATTCATGCCGTTTTATTGTTTTTAACGTTGAAATGACAAGTGCAACAGGTGAAGATGAAGTTGTTGCGGAATTGTTGTGAGTACCCTTTTCAAGACGACGATTCAGTGAAAAGACGGACATTATAATGCCGCGGGGGGGGGGGGGGGGCGTGTGTGTCTACAGAAGGTCCAGTTGTGATAGACACGGTTCGCCACTGCCGTTTACACAATACCTTTGATTTGCTTGTAATCCTGTGTGCTCCGTGTGTGTGTGTGTGCTCCGTGTGTGTATTCCGGTGGCGGCCGGCCCATATTTAAAAAAAAAAATACTTTAAAAATATATATATTTTATATTTTTATTTTTAATTAACAAGGTAAATATCATACAATTGGTATCAGTAAAATGTATAATCTACAATAAAATCTCGTTTAAAATTGTGTTACGATGTCTAAAGTTACTGATAAGTCACATGTTTCCTGCCTGGCCTTGCCCGTGGCATTAGTTTATCATTACCGGGCGCCGTGCAAGGAGCCCCCGAGCCAAACAGCAGCAACCAGCACGTTGCAAAAGTCTCAATAGTAAACTGTGCCGCCGAAACATAATTTCAGCCAATCAGCGCCGTCAAATATTTTGGTCACGAGGGCGCTCACGTTGGCGCCCACGTTGCTTACGTGCGTTGACGTGAGTTGTTTTTTAGACTCGTGAGTGACCAAGGTGACGCAGTAATTGGATGAGAATGGCTTCGTGTGCAGGTGGAGTCGCCGGACCTCGGTCCGCACCCAATTCCGTGCAAGAGCTACTCTCCAATCCTTTCGAAAGGAGAAGTTTGGGAGATAAACTGTTGCTTAAAGACCTTGGACCGGACCAACCCGATTTGTATATATCGCAGCAAGCTCGGGAAAAAGACAAAACGTATCAACGAGGCTTCTCACGTAGCTGGTACACCAGAAAGGCATGGCTAGCTGGATGCAAACCTGATGCAAAGAGGTAAATGCTGTCTTTTGTTTCCCATGCTTGCTCTTCAAACAGCCGGGGACAGATACGATGTGCCCGTGGACTGTGACGGGGGTAAACGATATGAAGCATTTGTCCGAAAAAATTAAAAAGCACGAGTGCATTAAAGCAAACAGATATTGTTCTAAACTGTATTAAAGTAAACATGTATTATCTTGAACTGTATTGAAGTGAACATGTATTATTTGGGACTGTTTTAAAGTAATCCTATATATATAAACCTTCTATCATACACTCACTGACCCAGATATCAGCACTAACACACACATACACTTTCCCCCCACCAGCACATGCACATGTTCTTATTCAAGGTTCTTCCTGGGGCCAGTATAATCTCAAGCACTAATATCTCTGTGTACAATGTTAGATACCAATATCTCTGTGTACAATGTTTGATTGTTTTGGGAAAGAATAGTTTGTGTGAAATCTTCCTTGAGAAATTAAAGGAGTGAAGTTAGGTGGAAGATAAAAAGTGATTCTGACCTTGACTAGTTCCGAGGCTCTCACGCTTCACTTAGGAGTAAAATGGGACGGAAGAGCCGACCCACATCTCCGCCCCAAATATGTCCATATATACTGTTGTTTATTCATGCAAAATGCCCCCTGTTTCTGACTGGCTGGTCCCGATACCTGTATCGCACAGCAGTAGAGCGGGGAGCCCGGAGTGCTCTGTTACAGGGCACTCTGTATTTCGTATTGTGTTTTTTACCATTAAAATCAGATTATTGTTATAACTTTTATGCCGGTGTTTTGAACTCCTTCTCTTATTAAATCTGACCAGGCTCATCTAACGGACGGCGCGGAGCAGAGGTGGGCTTTAAGCCACCACTACTGTGTTTGTTCCAACAAGCTGGTGACCTCCCGACGTGATGAGTGCTGGTCTCTAGAAGGACCACCGACAGCCAGCGGACGAATTTCTGTCCAGGGAAGGACACCCGGGACACCGTTGACAACTAAACCAGGACGTCCTACATGATACAAAGGTAAAACAGATACCTGTTGATTACCAAAATCTGTGATTTGGCTTTGCTACAAAAGTTTAGAGTTGTCAGTGGCGTTCTCAGTGTTCTTAGTCACGGTAAAAAATACAATACTTAAGAAAGTGTTTGTATAAGAGTCAGGTGGACATTCCGGACCTATAGGGCACTAAGTGTGTGTAAGAGTCTGGTATTGCATTCCAGTCCTTAGCTCACTAAAGCAAAGTCGGTGCTCAGAGTCAGGTAGGACATTCCAGACCTGAGGCATCGAGTTATATTTAAGAAAGTGTTTGTATAAGAGTCAGGTGGACATTCCGGACCTATAGGGCACTAAGTGTGTGTAAGAGTCTGGTATTGCATTCCAGTCCTTAGCTCACTAAAGCAAAGTCGGTGCTCAGAGTCCGGTAGGACATTCCGGACCAGGCATCGAGTTATATTTAAGAAAGTGTTTGTAGAGTCAAGTAGAGCATTCTTGATCTAGCAAAGTGAACCAGTGAGGTCTCCGTGAGGTAGTCTAGTCCTGCACGGCTGACTCGCTGGGGAAATTCTGTAGACTATAGGCTGACAGAAAGCTGAAGTCGATATTTTAGCCGTTTTTGTGGGACACGTTACGTCACTTTGTGGTTTTATGAGAGGTTTTGAGAACTGATTGGTACCATTGCATTACATTGTGAATGTCATGGTATTTGTCATGAACTAAGGATTGTACTTAATTATATTTCAAGAAAAAATTATATTACATACAGTAACGTTAAGGGAAAGTAAAAAGTGGTTATGTATGACAGGGGTGCTTATGCCCGCTTCGGTTTTCAATGTCCGCCATCACGTTAAAACCATGGTTAAAACGGAGGATTGGTGGCATTTTCAGTTCATTGCTTACTTCCACACGCCTTTTCCCCTCCTTGTCTCTTTCATGACTTTATTTAATGCATTAGAACGATTGTTATCGTAACTTTCCGTGTTTCTAGAAGTCAAGCTCACTGTTCACATTACGGAGTATATTTCCGGAACGGCCTTTCAAAATAAAAGCCACAGGCCGCTGTTCACCAGAGATGCCTTCACAATAAAACAGTAATTAGCTTAACAATATATTTAACTTATATTACGTCATTAAACATTGATTTTAATTCATTACAGTTTTCAAATACGGCGCGGATTGAATACAGTTATTTGTGTATTCTGTTACAACCTCACCATGCTTGTAACACAACTTAGATAAACAATTTGAAAATGAATAGAATAACCAAGTAGATAAAAGATTAATCTGTGGTTAGGGAGAGTTTCCTTGTTTTGCCTATTAACTTAGAACTGAAGTAATAAAGAATAGGCAGACTACTATCATTAGTTTGTTTTAACATTCACCTGTTTCAGCATTCCTGACCTCAGCCGTTTTATTTTGTAACCCGTTGGGAGAGAGATTTAAATTGAGTTTTTCTCAGTAGCTGAATGGCTGTGATTACAGCAGCATTGGATAGCTGTGCACCACCTTTTGGGCTCTCTGAATCAGTGTGTTGGTGAAGAGTTGCTCACTGCAAACAGAAGAAGTGTGCAAAGAACACATCTCTGAGGAGGTATTGACATTTTGCTTGTGCCTCGTTGTCAAGGCAACAGTGGTGTGAAGAGGTACTGCGGTTTTGGGGGGATTTCTGCTGTACAGAGGACAACGTGTGTCTGCCAAGTGATTCCTTCCCTCATCCCAATGCCAGTGAGTTTCCTTGGAGGCCACTGACCAGGGCCGGTCCTAGCTTTTTTGGGGACCCTGCCACTGACTACAGCTGCATCACTGACTGTGCTCATTATGACAAGATCTTGAGACATGCTTGTCTCAGATTGTTCAGACTCTGAAGGAATGATGCAATGATTTTACAGCATAATTGTGACCTGCTCCATCGAAATCAGTCGCATTGACCCGAAGACACATTTTGAGTTGTATACACTGTTGGAAAGAGGATATTCCTAGCTTTCTAATGATATCAGGATTGTTTTTGTACTCCAAATATTAAGCGAAATATGTCACATTATATAATGATTGTTACAGAGTCATCATTTTGAGAAAAAGGCCTTCAAAGTTTTCTCTTCTCTGGAATCCATCGATCTGATTGATTATTAGCGGAGCAAATGATCAAAATACTACGGAGGGAAGGTATTTTCGTTTGGAGGGGAAGCTCGCGAGTGTGTGTATACGTGTGTGTGTGTGTTTGTGTAATTTTGCGTTTGTGTGTATTGTGTTTGTTTCCCGGGGAAAACACTCACGAGAAACACCGGCTGTTGTTATGCCTGCTGTGACGTTAAATTACTCCGTTCTCCGCTTGTAATTATGCCGTTACAAGCTTCAAAGTTGTATTTATCATCTGAATTTGCCGAAACAAGTTTAATATTCTGAAAGCCAAGACTTTGTTTAATTGAAATCAGATGAAAACAAACTGTAACGGACCCTGCCGTGTTATCTATGATTACTATACTCTTACATTCATAATGTCAGCCAGAGGGAGGGGGGGCGGCGCAGCGGAAGAGCAGATTGCGAGTGAGAGGTGCCTGTCTTCGTCCCTTTACAAGCTTCAAAAATGTATTTATCGTGTGATTTAGGAAATAAAAGTTTCATATTCTGAAAGCCAAGACTTTGTTTGTTTAAAATCAAACAAAACACCCGAACCCCGAAAAAATTGTTTTTTACGTAAATCCACGTTTATTTTGAAATGAGCCGTTGCGACTTCCGACTGATTTCGATAGAGCGGGTCACAATTGTGCAAGAGTTTCCCAGGGGGTGGTGTAGAAACCTTAATGCTTAGTGTTTAGATAAGAGGCTGCTTGTTTAAATGATGGTCTGGAATACTGAAAAGAATAAAGTTTATTATTCTTGTTTAGCAAACAAGACATCTGATTATTATGTCACACATAATAATCTTGACATAGAAACTAGCTATGGGTAAAACGTGTGGTTGTTATAGCATTGTTATCATGAACAAAAGATAAATAAGGAAATAGTATCTGCTTAAAGATGAACGGATTTCATATCCTAGAGAGGATTAGTTATTGTGAATACTCCACAAGGTATCTACTAATGTATTTTAAAGAACCAAATTTAAAGAACTTGAATTGACTTGATAAATAAGTGAAGATAAGAAGATGTATTAACCATGAATTAATCAATTGGTAAATTAAAAATAGCAGTAAAGAGGGAACTATTAAAGTAAAATGAGAATCATCCTAAAACACACTGAGGGATAAAGGGGGAGAGTACAGTGTAGAACCATATTCTTCAATCTTTTCATCATGTTTACAAATTATTCTTTTAGAGTTTTTATTCATGTGTGAATTTGGTAGTGTTTTAATTTGTTACAGTATTGATCAGTTCAAAGGGAGAGTTTTAGTAACATCTCTATAAGATCAGACAAATATTTATTTATATAGGTCATGTTGAAGGGAAAGCTAGTTCTAAACAAAATATAGTATTTCAATTTGAGGTATTGGTTTCACCATTGTAGCATATATTACTACAGGAGAACTGTTTATGGGGAAATAACTGTTGTTTGTCGTCCAAAATGTAGAGTTTAAAATTAAATTAAAATTAAAAACAGCTAATTTCATTTTGAAAAAGCAATATAATTGGGAGTAAACAAATGTGGGGCCTTGGATCACCCATTGTAATGGTGCATATTATTGACAACCAATAGGGAGAATGGGTCACTCGACCCACCCTGCAGTGGTTTTTAAAATCTTAGTTGCAGCTTCACAGGGAGCGCACGGCACCAGATTATGAGTTTAAAAGACAAAGTGTCACCACCTCCTAATGGACATCTATTTAATTAGTAATTGGCTGACATTTAGAGATGTTAAAAAGTAAAAACATACCTACCATAAGTGATCATTCCTAAATTCAACTACAAACCATTGATGAAATTACTTCTGTTTTTAAATCCTTGATAAAGAAAGGAGTGATTGTTACATGTTCGTTCACCCAAGGTTCCACTCACTGTTAAAGAGGTTAAAATTGTTCTTTAAGTAGACCAGAATTGAAGATAAATTAATATGAGTTATGAAATACATAGCAGAGCTTTACAGATCCTGATAATGTTTTGACTCAAGATAATAATTATATGCACAAGTTTCTGAAATAGATCTATTAGACATTTTAATATAGATTAGGTGTTGATAAACTGCAGTAGTAGTACTATGAGGAAGTGACATTTTTGGCTAACACATTTCAGGGAATGTGGGAAACAGCTGTCCCGATGAAAAGTTAGAGATATCTGGAAAATTATAGTTGTAATCGTGAATTAATAAATGATGGCGCTCCATATATGACAGATTTTTGTAGACAAATGATACTGGCCTATGCTGACATATCAAAGTCTCTGCAGAGCACGACACATGGCCAAAAGGACTGAGACCAAATGACCTTTGACCCTGACCGACAGTGTAACTTGAGAAGGCACTGTCAATGACTGACTCTGGGGTGAACCTGACCAAACTTGACTTTACAACCTGACAGTGTGAGTGTGAGTGTATGTCTGCATGTGATCAGTGCAACTGCATGATTTAAAACAATGACTAATCAAGCATGTTTTTGGACTAACACATTATTCTGGGGCTCTGTGGGAGAGTAACTCAGTCAATGGTTACCTGAAGGTTTTCTTCCCATACAGGATTTTGGTTACACATGAGGTTCATGTGTAAAAAGGGGGAGTGTAAACTTCACAATGTACATTTTTCATTTAGGGACTGAAAAAGGAACCTGCTGCCCCAACTCGGATGTTCAATCTGACCATTGATTGACAGTTTTAGAATTGACCTGCTCCATATCTGGGGATAAGATACTGTTTGATGAATGTTGACATGTTTCTAATATTGATTGAGTTATAACAGGTAACACAGATGCAGAATCAGTGGCCAAGGGGCTACTGTGAGTGATGTAAGTCCAGAATGGAATACTGAGGAAGTTGACCGGTGAGTAATATTTCAACAGGTATTAAAGTAACTGAGGTTTGAAATGTAGAGAGAACATATTACAGTTAAAGCTAAAACATAGTAATGTAATGAGACAGAATTTAATTTAGACAACATCATGTAACTAGCCTGGTAAAGAAGTAAAAGCCATAGACTTTATTGTTTAGGTCATTATGGGGATATACATTTCATCTATATTCATAATAGAAAGACATTTGATGACAGTTTGTTGGAATTCTGTATTCATTTTTTCAGCTTGATAATATCTAAGCACTGACCGGTAGAAGCAGTATCACCAGGAAATCATTCACTTTGTCAGTATCATGATTTTGGTTGTTTTTGAATCCATAACATTAGTGTGTTTCTTTACCAGAAACATTAGCAGTTCATATTAGATTTAGATTTTAAATAGGATCTCAGGGATTTGATTTAAGAATAACACAGATGCTTGTCAGAAATTCAGAGCTATTGAAATAGGTTATTTAGTTCACCTAGAGATGTTGGAGTTTTGTTTTGTTGCCACAGTCCAAGTATTAAGATTCTGAAGCTGCACTGGCAGATAGGAGGTCTACAATTTATTTAGAAAACCTGTTCACAGACGGCTGTTGTTTTAAGACACCCCACCAACAGGGTCAAACAGCGGAGGGCCCCGGAGCCCTGAGCGTAGGCTTGAGGGATTTGTATCAGATTTCTCCACACAGGTTGGTGACGCCAAAGAGGGACCCAGGAGGCTGACACAGCGGAGTTCGTCTGGCTGAAGGTCATCAGGACAAAGTGGCTCAACCCCAGGCCAGGCTTGGATTTTCGTCATTTTAGGGGCAAGGCCATTTGGCCTTTGGTGTTACACATTTTTTCAGGGCGCAAAGGCCACATGCCAGGGCACAAAGGCCATTGAGGGAAACATTTGGATTTGGAGCTTACAAATAAATAACTTCACTTTTTTATAAGAAAAACACACGAATGACATGGAAAACAAATCACTTTTTTAATATCAATAATGTCAAACATGATATCATATAGGCCTATGCCTCCTTAGTATTACCGTATATAAAATAAAATACTTTACTTTGAATAATTAGTGTTTGGTATGTTTTCCATATACTACTTCTCCCATTCACAAATCCAAAATCAAATCAAAAAATCTAAAATTCTATTAATATGTAACAAATATATTCCATTTCAGAGCAGAAGAAACAGCCTTCAAGGGTCAAACTCTGCACATCATTCAGCAGTGCACAGTGAAGTGTGTGTGTGCGCGCGCGTGTGTGTGTACGAGAGTCTCTTTAATCAACTCCTCACAGCTCTGGTCAGAAACTGGACAAAAGTTAAACATGTACAAACCACAGACTGTCATGGCGAATACAATCGCTGCTTTAATTCTGTCTTTAGGACGTTGTTGTGAGTGTGGACGGAGCAGCTACAGGTTAGTTTAGCCTGATTGATCCATTCAGAAAACACGCATTTTAAAAGGTTTCTCGCTTGCTGTCTTATCTGCAGACTTTTCAAAGCATTAATTCATGTTTTTTACTAACCGGTATCAGTATTTAGTTACTTCGGCATCATTTTGAAACGTGTATTACAATAAATCACGGTAAAATATGTTCATTTTGTCGCAGTTGGTTTCCACCACAGTATTTACATGGAAATAAGCCCCGCCCCCTCTCCAGCGCGTTCTGTTTGAATGACAGGAGTAAACAGCTGACAGCCGCGGTGAAACTCCAGCGGTTAGAGCGATGAGAATATTCGCATCACGTCCGTTGTGAACGCAGCATAATGCAGTTCAGAAAACACTGTTCTGTCGCTTTTAAAGCAACTTCGAGATTTTAACAGTATCAGGGGCACACAGGCCATGGTGGCCGTAGGACGTACAATTATTTGTGGGGCATAACGGCCAGACCTAGGGGCTACGACGGCCATGGCCGTCATGGCCGCCGTGAAAATCCTACCCTGCCCCAGGCTCTCCGGCCCCGACCGAGTGACCCAGCGGATCTCTCATGCCGTCCGTCTAGGAGGAAAGGGGGACAGCTGGAGCCAGTGTGCGGCGGGGAAACCACCTGCTAGGACCGTGGACAACATCAGGACGGACGTGGCCCTCGACGAGGAGGTCGACTCGGAAGCAGCCATCAGCGGACTGGAGGAGCAGGATCGGGAGGACATCCCTCCAGCAGTCGACTCGGAAGCAGCCATCAGCGGACCGGAGACGGAGGATCGGGAAGACATCTCTCCAGCATCGACCCGGAAACCGCCATCAGCGGGCCGGAGGAGGAGGATCCAGAAGACATCTCTCTAGCAGGCAGCCCAGAAGCCGCCGTCAGCGGATCGGGGGGACAAAGACACGGCAAGCCAGGACGGCACAGGGGACTACACTCTCCGCTGAAACAGGTTGATATAGCCGGTGTGGAGTTTGTTTTAATATCCCATTTTTGAGGAACTTTGTTTTTCCCATTTTTTGAGGAACTTTGTTTTAATATCCCATTTTTTGAGGAACTATGTTTTAATAACCCATTTTTTGAGGGAGAAGCTGCCCCTTCCCCTTCGTACCAAATGCCCTTGTTGGCTTACGCGTCGGAGGAGGACGAGCACGATGACTCAGCCGACAAGGAATTTTTTTTTAACATATTTTGGTCTCCCTCCACTGTCATAAGAAGTTGTTATGGTGGACTGTTCCTAAAGGTTTAAAGTGCTCTAAATCCCAGCGACTGATGGATTTATATAAATGTTGGGGGACAGACAGTAGAAAAGAATGACAGTGGTTATGTTTCAAATGCTGTGTATAAGTTGATCTCTGAAGGTGAGATCAAAAGAGGGGTTAAAGCAAACAGATATTGTTCTAAACTGTATTAAAGTAAACAGGTATTATCTTGAACTGTATTGAAGTGAACATGTATTATTTGGGACTGTTTTAAAGTAATCCTATATATATATAAACCTTCTATCATACACTCACTGACCCAGATATCAGCACTAACACACACATACACTTTCCCCCCACCAGCACATGCACATGTTCTTATTCAAGGTTCTTCCTGGGGCCAGTATAATCTCAAGCACTAATATCTCTGTGTACAATGTTTGATACCAATATCTGTGTACAATGTTTGATTGTTTTGGGAAAGAATAGTTTGTGTGAAATCTTCCTTGAGAAATTAAAGGAGTGAAGTTAGGTGGAAGATAAAAAGTGATTCTGACCTTGACTAGTTCCGAGGCTCTCACGCTTCACTTAGGAGTAAAATGGGACGGAAGAGCCGACCCACATCTCCGCCCCAAATATGTCCATATATACTGTTGTTTATTCATGCAAAATGCCCCCTGTTTCTGACTGGCTGGTCCCGATACCTGTATCGCACAGCAGTAGAGCGGGGAGCCCGGAGTGCTCTGTTACAGGGCACTCTGTATTTCGTATTGTGTTTTTTACCATTAAAATCAGATTATTGTTATAACTTTTATGCCGGTGTTTTGAACTCCTTCTCTTATTAAATCTGACCAGGCTCATCTAACGGACGGCGCGGAGCAGAGGTGGGCTTTATGCCACCACTACTGTGTTTGTTCCAACAGCATGAAGTTACATATGACAAGTACCTTCAAGCTAGCCATGCTAGGCAAAGCTAACATAGCATAACAACACAGCCGTTAGCTCTTAGCACTCAGAGCTCACAGCTCTTCATATCTGTTGAGAAACTAGACAAAAGTTAAACAAGTACAAACCACAGACTGCCTGTGTCATGGAGAATACAGTCGCTGGTTTATTTATGTCTGTATAGGCCGTTGTTGTGAGTGTGGACGGTCGGAGCATATATAACGTTAGCTTAGCCAAGCTCCATTTAGAAAGCACGCATTTTAAAAGGGTTTTTCGCCTGCCGTCTGTCTGCAGACTTGTCAAAGCATTAATTCATGGTTTTTACTATCCGGTATCAGTATGTTGTTACTTCGGCATCATTTTGAAACGTGTATTACAATTAAATCACGGTCAAATATGTTCATCTTGTTGTAGTTGTAGCCCCCTTGCCAGCGATTCTCTCTCTAGTTTAGCATACTCAGCCCAACTCAGCCTGGTTGTTCCTGGCCCTAGAACCACGATTTTATGGGGCCAGAAAAACTGTGAATTAGGACCCGCTAGCCGGTACTAGGCCAAGTGGAAACGCAACCAAAAACGGGCCCCGCACGGCTCGGCACGCTTAAAGCGAGCTCCGCGCTGCAGTGGAAACGCGCCATTACATCACCAGAAGTCCTAATTTAAGTCAGATGAGAGGGCTCTGATTACAGTTTTAATCCTCTGTCAAACTGCATGTTTTCTGTTTTTTTTTAGATGAGAGATAAAATGATTTTCTGCCACAGGAGTTTGACAGAGAATAACTGAAAGTACACAGTAAAATAACTTCATAGTAGCCTACTTGTGGTAGAAGACCAACTAGTACTGAGTCCAACAGTAAAGTACTTCATTGTATTTGTGGTAGTTGTCTAACTGAGTCCAACTCTGTGTAGACGGAACATCCAGTATTTCGGAGTCATTTCTCCCAAAAAAAAATGTTTTACTCACTATATCAACAGCCCCACCAAAAATATTTTCCACCAGCCGCCACTGGTGTGTTCTCCGTGTGTGTGCTCCTTGTGTGTGTGTGCTCCTTGTGTGTGTGTGCTCCTTGTGTGTGTGTGTTCCGTGTGTGGTCAAAAACTGTATTGGCCTTCCGGCGGAACCTCTCCCCAACACACATAGGTTCCTACCTTTATACCCACAGTTAATTGGCTCCTACAGCTGTGATCATGAGCTATGGGCTTTGTAGATACAGGTCCCGGGGTGAATCGTGGTGCAGGGGCCCTTCTCTTTTTGACCACAGGGCGATGCACGAAGATGGTGGGTATAGCCTTCTCAGCCTAGTCTTGCCCTTTTTTTGTCTTGACAAACTGGTCTGCATCAAAATGTGCCTGCGGAGTGACTTGAGGTTACTTCACACACAGAACAACTCAGTTTTGTCTGCCCACATACATATTCCATAGTGGTTGAATACACAGTATTACGAAACACTTTATACTTACTGGACATGTTATACTCATTACATACTGTATATAAAATATGACCAAGAATGTGAGACAACTTTATAGAAATTCATATCACATCTGTTACTAATGCCATTTGTCATACTTTGTTAAACTCACAAATAATAAAGTTCCATAACTTCAGTTGGGAACAAAGACAACACCTTATCTCCCCAAGGCAATTTCCCATCCAATAGGTGTGCTATATAGGTGTGTATAACCCTTTCTCCTGTCTGTTACTCCCTCTTTCAGCACAAGAACCAGAGGGGGATTCAATGGAGCCTGACTACCTGCACTGAGACCTGCACCCTGAGTCTCAACTCTCAGTGTTTTTCAAGCCTTTCCCTGTTTTTTTGTATTAAACAAAACATTAAGCTTTCCCAATGGTATGGTTTTCGTTTTGTGAAAAAGTGCAAATGCAGTGTTTGTATATAATTACCCCACATATTGTTTTGCTGTTGGTCGTGAAATTGCTCCTGCTGACTTGAGCCAGCCATTCTTTCCTCCACTCTGTGTCAGTGGGGAAGCCGTACATTCGTACTCCTTTCTCGGAGCGATTTGAGCATCCCCAGGCAGCACAGCAAACCATGGTGGCGACTAGGAGGCAGCACAGCAAACCAGGACAACACGGAGGAAAAGGCACAGACAAACTGCATGATATGCTATTCAATGTTTATTGAATTCCATGTATTTGCAATGGATGTTCCTAAAACAACACATTTAACATCATGCTGCTGCTGCTGCTGCTGCTAGTCCTTTGATAGTCACCTGTCGGTCTCCTGTCGTTTCTGAAAGCCATAAAGATGACATTAGTCATTTAGATAACTTGTGTCCTCAATTACCATGGGATTACTGAAACTACCATGAATTTAAGAAAATGGTAGACATTAATCTAATCTGAATTTGAAAACATTACTTTAGATCCCCTCCCTCTAAATATATCAATAAACATTAGAAAGTGATGCTCCTGACTACCATACAAGTTTAAGAAGATAATATTGGTTTTAAAGAATTCAAAGCTATAAATAAACAGCAACAGGCTCTTTAACCAAGGCACTGTTAGCCTAACACGTAAACTAGTTGTTCACACTAATCCTAATATTATTACTTAAAGGTGGGGTAGGTAAGTTTGAGAAACCGGCTCGAGATACACTTTTTGTTATATTCCATGGAATGCTCTTAACATCCCGATAGCAATGAATATCTGAAGTGCTTTGACAAAAAATCCATAAAAAAATGTCATCTGTGGAAGCCGTAATACTGTAAAAAGTACGACCAATCCGTTTAGCCGAAACGGATTGGATTGCCGCCCTGTCTGTCAGCCTTCCATCTCGTGCACGCACAAATGTATCTCGTGCCCTCATTGGGCATGCCGTCATTGGGCGTGCATTGCAGCAGTACTTCAATGACTCGCCAGCAACAGGCGGCCACTTTCACCATGGCAGAGTTAGGTTCAACATCGTCTACTGGTGGCAAAAGAAATAATGTAACGGAGCAAATTAGGAACAAAAACAAAGTGGAAACTAGGAGAATTCAAACCAGAGTCAATATCGGAGTTGCTTTTCAACGATGGCGACTACTGATGGAACACACCTATGGGGGTTATTCCCTATCTTTATTCAAGAGCGTGGTATTTAAATTTGAGAGCATACTTTATGTATTTATTTCCCTCAAACCCTGTCCTCGCACTCAAATAGTGCCTGCTTGCACTTAGATTTGCTCTGCTTCTGCTCAAACTGTACGCTTGCACTCAGATATATTGCTGTTTACAGATTTTTTCTGCTCTCAGATTTATTCTGTGCGCGCTCGAAACTTTTGTGCAACAATCCTGTCAAAATCCCTCAACCAATAGGAGGCCAGGTGTCCTTGCGGGTGCGTTCGCTTTACTTATTACAGCGTCCCGTAAGGGCGGTTACTCTTTGGTTTGTCTTTGGTGCGATGACAGGGTTTGAGTGAAGGAAATCAATAAAGTATGCTCTCAAATTTAAATACCACGCTCTTGAATAAAGATAGGGAATAACCCCCATACACACCGAGTTGAAATCTGACGCCATGGTCGCTCTTTTTCTCTTGGACAGGTAATTATCTGTTTTGTATGGTTTACAATTCCCCTGAACTATATAGCCAACCTAAGTCATGTGCGCGTTCATGTGTGTTGGAGGAGGTGCTCTGTAAGGAAGTCTGAAGGAAGGGGCGGATTCTTTTCGGCTGTGTACTTTCAAATTTTAGTGCACTCGAGCCGGTTTCTGAAACTTACCTACCCCACCTTTAATATTAGCAAATTCTATTTTATTTTTTAAAACATATTGATGTAAATACATACACATATCGATTTGTTGTATACATATTGCAAATCAAAACCTTTATTCACTAATAATTACCAAAAATCGTAGTTCTATCTCCTGTTATCAATGCATTCACATTGCCCGCCATGAACTTCTGGGGAACGATCCTCGTCTACATGAACCATGTGACGATAACCGTTTTTGGACTTCCGTTGTCGTAACTCTTCTATCTATATGGCGCTGGGGCGGGCCAGCGCCATATAGACTGAGAGTTACGTCATCTCCGTTCACTCCAATGGACCACTTTTTTACAGCAATGGCGGATCGTGGAGCCTCTCAATCGTTCCCCGGAAGTTAGCGCCAAGGCTAGCAGAGCTGTAGAGTTGCAGCATAATAGACCGTTCGTGACGGACTTTTAAAGGTAAGAAGAAGTTTAAAGATTTATATTGCGGATATTATCAGTACATCTGATTCAAATTAACATGTGTATTAAAGGATGTCAGTGGATTATCCCTAAATTAGTAGATTTAGTGAACGTTTACAGATAACAGATTAAGCTAGGATACCGGATCAAGTTAGCAACACACGTTGAACAGCCTTTTAATTGTAAATTCCGTTCTCTTAATGTCATTTTGTCCAACGTTGTTGAATTAGAGAAGAGGGGCTTCTAAACGGGATTGTATGCCGGGATGGAGGGAGTTAAATATTAGATAAATATAACTTTGGTGCGTGTAAGAGTGAGTGTTTTTAGCAGAGCCATATTGTGTCCTTGTGATTATGTTGATTATTACCTGTCTGTATAATGTTGCAGCTCAGCTGATTTTGGATTGATGGCAAAGGGAGAGGGACTTAAGTGAGAGTGAAAACACAAGGTAAGTTTAATACTACTGTTTTATATAAGTAAGCATACTAAACATGTATTCTATCACTGTATTATATAAGTAATCTTGTTAGTAACCTACTGTATGGCAGATGGAGGGGCAGTGATGTTACAGGTGGAGGAGCAAAACTGCAAGACTGCAAACTCACAAGACAGAGAAATCAAAGTTTGTTTCACTTCAATTTTTTATTTCATATTTTTTAAAGATGTGGAAATGGCAACAAAAAAAAAACTTGAGAGCTGTAACCAAGACAACTGTAACAACATGAGTAGAGAGCCACCAAGGTTTTTCAAGTCCCTCTCTTACTCCATTTTGCCAACCCAAACTTCCAGGTACATGACGGGACACCTTGCTTGTTTTTGTTGTTTGCGCTCCTCTGGCTGGGTGCTGGCAGGTGGAGGGCAGTGATCCCTTCCCTTCTTCCCTCAATCTTTGAGACTAATGTAAGTAGAAGACATGGCACTGTAAATTTTCGAACATTTAAAATATTATACCACTTAAAAATAAGAAATATTACTTTTGTTACTAAGAGTTCATACTTATTATACTTGTGTCACCTTTCACACTATAGCTGTTGGAGAGGCTAAGCCAACGCTTCAAGCCTCTGAGGATCCGCTTGGTGGGTGTAATTGACGCACACAAGTTTCCTGCCGAATAAAGGTCAGAAACAAAGTTTCCAGTTTGAAACAGTCCATTTATTTCCATTTTACTGGTTTCCATTTACTTGCTTCTTTCCATATTCACCACACGATATTACCGTTTACACAATACCTTTGCTTTGCTTGTAATCCTGTGTTTGTGTGTGCTCCGTGTGTGTGTTCCAGTGGCGACCGTCCCATAGGGGTGCTAGGGGCGCCGCCCCACCTCTTCCCACATACACAAAAAAAATATTAAATTAAAAAAAAAATATTTAAAAAATATATATATTTTAGATTTTTTATTAACAAGGTAAATATCATACAATTGGTATCAGTAAAATGTATAATCTACAATAAAATCTCGTTTAAAATGGTGTTACGATGTCTAAAGTTACTGATAAATCACATGTTTCCTGCCTGGCCTTGCCCGTGGCATTAGTTTATCATTACTGTGAGAGAATATTTTAATCCGATCACTTTGTGTCTTGAGTTTCTCAGCTTTCCTGAGAACCTGTCAAATTACAAACATATGCTTTTCGTTAAGTCGCAATATGCTCTTGCCTGTAACTTGAAGAGGACACAGGTCAAGAGGTCCTCTGTCTTCCTGTGGGGGAAGTTTGGTTCATGGTGAGGTTGTAAACACAAAGGGGTCTTTGTTCCAATGTCTGGCAATGATTAAGATAGGAAAAGGCGGGCTTTCTATAGTCCCTCCTTTTCAGATATACAGATCCATGTTTTACTTTGTCTTCAGAGTGTCGCATGGTGGCTCACATGAAAGTGTGATATACTGTGTGATCTCTCCGGCCGTATAACTCTCAATAAATATCAGTGTTTGACTAAAGTCGCTCCAGCTTCCATCCTTTCATGAGCTTTGGCTCTGCATTGCAGCACAGAAGTTTCCATCACAATTACCGGGCGGAGCCCCCGAGCCAAACAGCAGCAACCAGCACGTTGCAAAAGTCTCAATAGTAAACTGTGCCGCCGAAACATAATTTCAGCCAATCAGCGCCGTCAAATATTTTGGTCACGAGGGCGCTCACGTTGGCGCCCACGTTGCTTACGTGCGTTGACGTGAGTTGTTTTTTAGACTCGTGAGTGACCAAGGTGACGCAGTAATTGGATGAGAATGGCTTCGTGTGCAGGTGGAGTCGCCGGACCTCGGTCCGCACCCAATTCCGTGCAAGAGCTACTCTCCAATCCTTTCGAAAGGAGAAGTTTGGGAGATAAACTGTTGCTTAAAGACCTTGGACCGGACCAACCCGATTTGTATATATCGCAGCAAGCTCGGGAAAAAGACAAAACGTATCAACGAGGCTTCTCACGTAGCTGGTACACCAAAAAGGCATGGCTAGCTGGATGCAAAGAGGTAAATGCTGTCTTTTGTTTCCCATGCTTGCTCTTCAAACAGCCGGGGACAGATACGATGTGCCCGTGGACTGTGACGGGGGTAAACGATATGAAGCATTTGTCCGAAAAAATTAAAAAGCACGAGTGCATGAAGTTACATATGACAAGTACCTTCAAGCTAGCCATGCTAGGCAAAGCTAACATAGCATAACAACACAGCCGTTAGCTCTTAGCACTCAGAGCTCACAGCTCTTCATATCTGTTGAGAAACTAGACAAAAGGTAAACAAGTACAAACCACAGACTGCCTGTGTCATGGTGAATACAGTCGCTGGTTTATTTATGTCTGTATAGGCCGTTGTTGTGAGTGTGGACGGTCGGAGCATATATAACGTTAGCTTAGCCAAGCTCCATTTAGAAAACACGCATTTTAAAAGGGTTTTTCACCTGCCGTCTGTCTGCAGACTTGTCAAAGCATTAATTCATGGTTTTTACTATCCGGTATCAGTATGTTGTTACTTCGGCATCATTTTGAAACGTGTATTACAATTAAATCACGGTCAAATATGTTCATCTTGTTGTAGTTGTAGCCCCCTTGCCAACGATTCTCTCTCTAGTTTAGCATACTCAGCCCGACTCAGCCTGGTTGTTCCTGGCCCTAGAACCACGATTTTATGGGGCCAGAAAAACTGTGAATTAGGACCCGCTAGCCGGTACTAGGCCAAGTGGAAACGCAACCAAAGACGGGCCCCGCACGGCTCGGCACGCTTAAAGCGAGCTTCGCGCTGCAGTGGAAACGCGCCATTACATCACCAGAAGTCCTAATTTAAGTCAGATGAGAGGGCTCTGATTACAGTTTTAATCCTCTGTCAAACTGCATGTTTTCTGTTTTTTTTTAGATGAGAGATAAAATGATTTTCTGCCACAGGAGTTTGACAGAGAATAACTGAAAGTACACAGTAAAATAACTTCATAGTAGCCTACTTGTGGTAGAAGTCCAACTAGTACTGAGTCCAACAGTAAAGTACTTCATTGTATCTGTGGTAGTTGTCTAACTGAGTCCAACTCTGTGTAGACGGAACATCCAGTATTTCGGAGTAATTTCTCCCAACATTTTTTTTTTTTACTCACTATATCAACAGCCCCACCAAAGATATTTTCCACCAGCCGCCACTGCCCTTACTTTTAAATGATCTGGTGAGGAGGGCGGGACTTGTTATGTTGAGTGGGAGGCGGAGCCCCCCTGTAAAAGTGAGAGTCTTTTTCACCAGTCAAACCTTTTTTTGTTGCATCCAGCAAAATTTTATTATTACCCCTGTACACCCTCACATAACTTCATATGGGGCTTCCTTATAGTTGTGTAAAGTAATTATAAAAAAGACAAAAGATCATGTTTTTTTTAAAATTGTTTTATTATTTCCCTCTTTACGTATTTTGAAAAGTACACAACCGGGGGAAAAATCTGCCACTTCCTCACAGAGCCCCTCCTCCAGCACACATGAACGCGCTCACATGACCAAAAGAGGGCACGAGATAAGTTTGTGCACAGATCTCTGGCTGTAGGCCGTAGACTCCCGCACAGCGGTGGCATTCGTTTCTTGACTGGCGCCCCGGACGGATGGCGGTAAGTTGTCACAGGCGTCTCTTGCCCATTTTTCTTTTTTGCAAGGTGACTTGGTAAGTGGAAATTACAGTTTTTTTAATTAGTTTTGAGCATATTTCTATTTTCACCTAATTCCACCCCCCCACTATCTGCCGGCCTCATAGCCAAAAGGAAGGGGGTGGCGAAAGGGGGTGGAGAAAGGGGGGGGGGAGAGGCCTGGGCTGAGAGGGGGCTGGACAGTCTCACGCATAACTTCAAAGAGACATCTAGATTAACATCAAAGGCTTATAACACACCAGTGTGAAATCACACCTGCCTGTTATAACACCTCACATCAAAGGGCAAAACATCAAAGGCTAATTAGATTAGACAACCCTGAGGGGACCAGACAGCATAACTTCAAAGAGACTGCCTTAATCAACACATCAAAGAATTAGACAACAAAGGCCCTACACAGGGGGGCTTTTCACACCTACCTGTTATAACAACTCACATCAAAGGCTTAGACTACCAAGGGGTGTGAGGGTACAGGGGCCAGACAACATAACTTCAAAGAGACTGCCTTAATCAATACATCAAAGAATTAGACAACAAAGGGGTGTGAGGGTACAGGGGCCAGACAACATAACTTCAAAGAGACTGACTTAATCAATACATCAAAGAATTAGACCACAAAGGCACTACACAGGGGGGCTTTTCACACCTACCTGTTATAACACCCATCAAAGAATCTCGAACAAAGGGAGGCGGGACTTAGCTCATTAACATGATTGTACCCAATCACATCAAAGGGTCTCGAACAATGGGAGGCAGGACTTAGCTCATTTGCATAATTGGGGGGCGTGTCACCTGTCACTTTTTATGCATACTAATGACACGAAAGGTGTATCAGTACTACTACTAGGGTCGCTTTCATTGATGCGTTTTGCACCCCGGGCGGGCCGTTGTTTTGATATTCCACCAGTGTGAAAAAAAAAGAAAAAAAAAAAAACACTTTGAGAAACGCTGCTCTACTGTGACATGTTTCCATGCTTTAATGTTCAAAAAGCTCTTTATATGTCTCATACTGCCTGTGCTGCAGCACCTACAAAACACACTAGAGGAAAGTAGAAACCCCAAAAAGCATAATAACGCCCCTTTAAGAAATATTAATTATAACTAAAGCAGATCAAGTTTAAGTTGAATGAAACAACAAAAACATGAAAGTTGAAAGTGAATTAGGATGAAATTAAAACAATTAAAAAATTGCACTAAGGATACATCTTTGGATTGTTCATGTTGTTTCATATTGCAGGTGCAAAATGGGAACAACTGGATGTTCAGAGCTCAGTGGTTGTATATGGACTGAAGACGCTTGTGTTCAATGTAGTGACACTCCGACTACCTCTGGATCACTATCCTTCCACAACACTTATGATACATTTTCCTGTACTGTAATGTGGTCAAGCACTTTCCAATGCAGTCTGATTACCTAAAGCACATTAGAATGCCATGTGTAAAGATGGCATCTATAACCTGAAACATATCTTTGTCATTTCTTGTTTATGATCTGTGTCTGATAATACTAGCATGGCAATTCATCAATCAGAACCTAGTTATAAAAAAAAAAAAGAAGAATGATTTTAGTGGTAAAAAAAATAAAAAGAAGGTGCATACATCGCCATCGTTACATAATTGGTTCTTATACATTCTATCAATAATTGTCAAACAGAGTAAAGAAAAAAAGGCCCCGCTAACCCTGAGGTATACATTTTAAAAGGCAAGCTGCTGAAGAGAACATATGATGGAAGTCAAATACGACAGGCACCACAACTTCTCTTCAGCAGTTTGAAACAGTGGTGCTTATTGTGCGTGCTTTGTAAGGTTCTTTTGACACTCCGTCTACAGGCAGCATCAGTCTGGTTGCCCGGTAACAGCTTCATACTGTGGCCGCTGTTTGTAGAGACAGTAGTGCTGAGTCATGAAGAGGATGTCGAACACCACGGAGAAAACACCCAGACCGAACTTGGTGGGATCGCCAAATATAAGCCTCCACTTGTCTGAGGAGAGAAACACAGCTGTCAGTCACATGATCACTATGCTGGACATTATTACCAGCAGACCACTTCCATTTTTCACCTTATTCTCAAATTGTATAAAAGATATGAACTGATGTTTAAGGGAGTTTCTACATCATTTCACAGCTACCTTAGGGAATGTCTCTGAGGCCACAATGATTGAAAACCAGGCTTTATACTGACAAATAATGTGTTTGCATATTTTTTATTGAGATGACAGATTTCCTTTACCCTTAAGGAAAGGTTACACTTTTGCCTATTTAAAAAACAATTGTTAGGAATAAGCTTAACAATTATGAACAAGACAAATATAATTAAAATCAGATCCAGCGTCAACATTTTAGTTTCCAGTCGATGCTCTGAAATAATCCAATCATCCCCTTTTTTGACATAGGTAGGCCCTGAATACATCTACACGAACATTCAGTCTTTAGACATATTATACTAACTTCATTTGGTCCAATGGAGCTCCGCAGTTTTTTTAGTTTAGGGGTTTAAATCACAGAAACTTAAATTAACATTGTGTCAAATACATTTGAATTAAAGTTGACTATTTACTTTAGTCAGGGCATTAATATAGTGGAAAACAAATATTAGCTACATACCTGTTCCTGAGGTCAGACCTAAGTCTCCTGTGTGTGTTGTAATGCTAGCGTCTCTGTGCTTTGTGTTATGTAGCCATGCAGGCCTGAAGTGCATGTTAGTCCTGTGTCCTGTGTTAGGCTAGCTAATGGCTGTGGCTTTAAACTGCGTTCAAACATCATGGACATGTAGCTGCCAGTAAATGTTGTTAGCAATGTTAGCTGCCAATAGTTACCGTTGTTGTAAGACTGAAGGATCATCTGCAGAATACTGAGGACTCCCCCTGTGAAGTCCAGCAGCACGTTGCCAATGCTCCACCCGTCGGTGCTCTGCATTCTGTAGTTCATGTACGCCTGGAGGAACAACAGCAACACTATAACCACTTATCAAACAAGGCTCGACCAACATAAAGTACATCTACTTATAATGCTAAACTGAATTTTGTGGACTAGCATTGTAATCAATACCATCATAAAGTGATATATGTTGGTTTTGGCAAATTTGACATTAAACAAGTGCATTGCATCCTTTTTAAATCAGCAAATTCTCTATACACAGGAACATGCCCCGGAACCAAGGCCAACACATGTTGATAGTACATTGTTAAGAGCATCATCAATTCATTCAGAAATCCTTTAAAGAATAACAGACATTGTAAAGGTAATTATTTGTATTTATATATATCACTTACTATGCATTTTATGAGACTACATTACTGGTTTCACCATGTTACTGTTGGAACCCAAGTTGTGTAAATGAAATGATCATAGTTAATATAATAATTGATATTCAAGTGGCTAGCAACAAGTAATTCATTTACAATAATTATTATCCTTTTGATAGCCATTTTTATATATTTCTATAAAAATGCAACATGTTCATGTAGTGCAGATTATCATTAATCCCATGTTATGATTAATATAAATAATTGTAATAATAATAATAATGTATCCTCTATTGATTGATATATATATATATATATTTATTTTTTTCTAGTTGTGATGTTACTGATTATGTTATTGTTTTTATTTTGTATAATTATATTTTTAACTAATGCATGTTAACATGCTGCTGTGACAATTTGTTCTTCAATTTGGGATGAATAAAGTGTATCTAATCAAATCTTAATTCATATTTCTTAATAACTAGACTTTGTGTATCTCTCACCTGTGGCACATATTTGATCAGAGTGACTGCCAGTTTGATGTAGGAGATATAGTAGAGGTAATCCAGCCAGGTGATCTGTTTGGCTACGGCAACAAACAGGCTGACCAAGGCAAACGTCCAGCCAACCACCAGCAGGAAGCAGGCTGTGCGCGAGACCTTCTGACCCCCCCTCTGTGAGGAAACACACAGAGTTACACACCGAGAGCCACTCCATGATCCACACATCAACACACATCTCACTATAAACGTACGCTTCTCTACAATGTCAACACACCTCATACACAGCGGCCTGGCTGATGTAGACCACACAGAACACGACAGCATGCAGACTGAAGAAGACATCGTTGGCGCTCACAGGGTTAATTCCATTGGGGTTGCTCTTCAGGAATTCCTCCTGCAGGGGGACACAGCAGAGGCCGTCAGTCAGACACTTCATGTCAAAATGAATACATAAAAAGGATACTGTTATTTCTTCCTAAAGCCACTGAGACGCCTTTTAAACAGACATCTCTAATGTATTACTTTGACTTAGTTGCTAGTTCACTTCTCTGGCTTCTGATGATGGTTTCTGATGATGGCTTGATGAAATGCGGCACATGGTTAACCAAAAGAAATACAAAATATACATTTCCACCCACATTCAACAGGGAAATGGGCCTTGTTAGTCAGTATTTTTGTTTTATATTAAAAAAATAAAAAAGGGCATCTAATTGTGATCTGTAGTCAAGACGGCATAAAGGACTACAATTCCCACGCCGCTAGCCCCTAGAGCCAGAGTTGGGCAACCTGCGTGCAGACGCCATCGAGGGACCGTTTTTAACCATTTAAGTTATACAAGCCTTTACAAATAAAGGAAAAGAGAAAGTCCACGTAAGTTGTTTATTATTTGATTTGAGTTTTGCCTCTTGTTTGATTTGACTGTAAAGGCCGGTTTTCTTTGTTGAATGTGTGAAAAGTTGGTCATTTTATTTTGAGTAAACACATAGCACAATATCAACACACCACCGGAGGCCAAGCAAGTCATCCAAATGTGAGTAAAACAAATGTGATGAAGGAAAACGCGTTAGAACTGTCTGTCTAAGGAGTTTAAGTGGCTTGATAGAACACAAAGGAAGCCGCGACAGGCCTTTACAATAGCCATCACATTTAAAAAAAGAAGCAATCCCAAATGATAAACAAACTTAGATGGCCTTTCCATCTGTTATTTTATACGTCAAATAATTTGACGGTTAAAAAGTGACTCGACGGCATCTTCCACACAGGTTACCCATATCTTAATCTCTTAGAAGGCTGGGAAGTGTAGCCTTTTAGAATCCCTTCACTACAGAGGCTGCCACTTGGGGACAATGTTATTTGACCTTTCACAAGACAAATACAATAATAAAATTGCTTGAACAAATCAAAACGCTGCACAGTAAACATTTTAAATGAAAATAAATACAAAAGTTGATGTTGTTATCTCCGGTAATGATCAGACAGCATTGAAAAGGTCAAAAAGGACAGTACAGGGGCTATATATATATATATAAATATAAATAAATATATAAAGTGCACGTCAATCCCTGCAACAAATCAAACTTCATATCCTCATGTCAGTCTCCTGTGAAATCTGTGGGCACTGTTAACTGTCCCCATGTCTGTTGAACAGGGACAGCTCCGTTCTTAACATGCTTCATTGCATACACAGTGATGGAGTTACCTTTATATAAGGCACCCAGAACAGTCCTATGTTGAAGACACAGTAGGCGATGAAGCCGGTCAGGTTGAGAGCCAGGAAGTCAAAGTTGAGACCTACAACACTGAAGACGCATGTGGGGATCAGTTCAACATTGTTATGTAAACATTCACATGGGTAATAACTTACATTTTCAGTAAACAAACATTTGATATGGTGTCTTGCTCTGTGCACATTTGATTGTGTAACATGGATACCCTTTTCACATGTTCTACTTTCTTTGGTTACCTGCTGGTTTTTAAGTTACACTATCTTGGCATTTGAAGGGAAATCATTTCATTTAAGGGTACTAATCTTATATATACAGTCTATGGTACTAATTGACTCCCGTCTCTGGTTATTTTTTTAATTGGTGTCAAATTGGGAATTGTCCACTAATTCAGTTTTTGAATCCCACAGATCACGCAGGGCTCAAAATGTAAAAGAAATTGCCCGGGTAGGTGGGTCAGAAATCGACTCTTCCGAAGTCCAACGACCTATACTTATCCCACCTGATATCCCACCTTATTCATCTAACCTTTGTCTTTACCTACTACCCTCTTCTTGCCAGTGCTCAAACTGTCCAGAAAATTGAGATAAAGCAAGACGGCTCACTATGTAGCTATGGCCATCATCAACTCATCACTTACCAAAGCAAAGGGAGGGTATACACTTCAATGGACACCATTGAATATGAAGCACAATTCTGAAAAGTTAAATATATTCTCAGAGAAAGAGGCCTGACAGAACTCTACCTTTTTCTCCGGAAGTTTTCCCAGGCTTGTGGATAGAAGGATACGGACCAGGCCACAAAGTAAATCCAGCCAATCACCCCAGTGATTATTGACAGGATGTTGCTATGGACAACCAGGAAGTGGATCCTGACAGAACTAGAGGAGAGAGAATAAGGCTTACAGTCAGTGATGGTGCAGCATGTTATTCTTTGTGTAAGGGACAGATTGTGATGTTACAAAACAACATTTCTCCAAGGGAAAATCAAGTGTTCTGATTGATTCTGATGTTATGCAGACACCCACCTCTTGAGCTCTGTGTTGTTGGTAAGCAGGTATGAGGTCACCTGACCAACATCGTGGGCCGTCACATTGAAAATCACTGAGGTTTCTTTCTCTGGCAGCAACACCTAAACAGAGACAACAGCATGTCTTCTCTGTGAGTCGAGTCAAGCAAACGTCTCTTTTATTATCTTGGGTCAAAGTTCACAGTTTTGAGGATGAGGACTGTGTTTGTCCCTGTATTTGGTGTCATGTGTTACCTGCTCAGGCAGTGTGATCACAGATGTGTAGTCGGGCTTGGAGCTGAAGGAGATGTTGAAGTGAATCACAGCAGTCTGGTTCACTGGGGAACTAGAGAAAGACAAGAATACAGTTAGGCAAAAAGCTGCTTTAAAAGTTAAAGAAGCACTAAGATATGAGCTATAGTTACAGGATCTGGATTTACATTTAAATAGCGGAGCACAGTTTCTTTTTTAACTGTTTCAAGTCCACACCTTTGCCAGGAGACAAAAGCTGAACATGAGCAGCTGTGGTCTAAGAAACTTAAAGAAAAATCTGACTGTGTCTCAGTCACAGAGAGAGAGGTCAGAGGTCTTACTCATTCAAGAACACAGAGCTAGTCCACAGTCTAAAACAGATCAGAGAAGAGCAACATCAAAAATATACTAACTAAAGCATAAAACTGTGTAGAATGGATCCCGGCGCTATGGGTGTAACTAGCTATGGGTGCAGCCCACTATAAATGCAGCTAGCTAGGGTGTAGCCCGCTATGGTTGTAGCCCGCTATAGGTGTAGACCACTATGAATGTAGTTAGCTATGGTTGTAGACAAACATGTACAGTGGGGCAAAAAAGTATTTAGTCAGCCACCAATTGTGCAAGTTCTCCCACTTAAAAAGATGAGAGAGGCCTGTAATTTTCATCCTAGGTATACCTCAACTATGAGAGACAAAATGAGAAGAAAAAAATCCAGAAAATCACATTGTCTGATTTTTAAAGAATTTATTTGCAAATTATGGTGGAAAATAAGTATTTGGTCAATAACAAAAGTTAATCTCAATACTTTGTTATATACCCTTTGTTGGCAATGACAGAGGTCAAACGTTTTCTGTAAGTCTTCACAAGGTTTTCACACACTGTTGCTGGTATTTTGGCCCATTCCTCCATGCAGATCTCCTCTAGAGCAGTGATGTTTTGGGGCTGTCGCTGGGCAACACGGACTTTCAACTCCCTCCAAAGATTTTCTATGGGGTTGAGATCTGGAGACTGGCTAGGCCACTCCAGGACCTTGAAATGCTTCTTACGAAGCCACTCCTTCGTTGCCCGGGCGGTGTGTTTGGGATTATTGTCATGCTGAAAGACCCAGCCACGTTTCATCTACAATGCCTGTCAGAGAATATTTTAATCTGATCACTTGGTATATTGAGTTTCTCAGCGTTCCTGGGAACCTGTCTTAATTACAAACATCTGCTTCCCATTTAAATCGCAATATCCCCTTGCGGCAACTTGAACTGGGTAACAGGTCAAAGGGTCATCTTCCTTCTGCTGGATAATAAATATTGTAGACACAGAGGGGCCTTGTACTGACTATCTGGCATTGATTAGATAGAGTTGCAATAGGTCCGTCCCTCTTCTATATATAATGGATCTAAATTCTTTTGTCTCTTCAGAGTTTCGCGTGGTGACTTACAGTTAACACTGTGATAAACTAAGCGAGGCTCTCCGGCCGTTTCTACGAACTTTCAATAAATCTCAAGGTGTTTGATTAAACAATGATTCCAGTCTCCATGT
Organism: Pogonophryne albipinna; assembly: GCA_028583405.1. NCBI lineage: Eukaryota > Metazoa > Chordata > Actinopteri > Perciformes > Artedidraconidae > Pogonophryne > Pogonophryne albipinna. Next base: position 10,448,310 of record CM053246.1, read on the forward strand.
TTCCTGCACCGCTCTGAAGTTTCCGTAACAAATTGGCGACACGAACAAGGATGCCAAAAGATCTTCAGAACTGGTAAGTGTAATTTCAAATCTATGTTTGGACATTGCCTTACCAGAATCTGTGATTGACGGTATCATAAAATTACCTGTGAAACTGAGCGGCTGCATTTTTTTTGGGGTTCTCTACTACATTTGAGGATGTAATGAATAACCTAGGAATATCGATTTTGACTGATTTCCTCTGTGTGTGCTTTTGGAATTAAATCACCAGGCAATTACACACAGCAAATATTCGGAGACACCTTAAAAGAGAGCATCACTAAAGTGGACTTCTGCATTAGAAAAATGTCATGCATCTGTATTGAAACAGATCGCCAAATTCTGGAGATTTCAGCGGTTAACTGGTTAATTTAATAGCAGACATCTCCTCGGATCTGCACGGCTAAAGTGTGTGTGTAATTTCAACCCCACCCCCATGCGGCGTAGCAAGCAGAGAGGGTGAAACACGAAATGACACAATATTCTCTTCCTCACACCATTTGTCGATTTTTGGAACTAAACAAAAACGATGAGAAAATGGGAAGGGTGGTATGCGGGAATATGTGACATCGAGCTGTGTTTCATAACAGATGAGTTGTTGAATTTGGCTGTTGTTGGAAGACAGGGTAAATTTAAAAAAGCCTCCGCTCTCCGCGGACGGCGAGGGCGGAGCACCGCTAAATTCGCATAGTGGTTGTTGATTGAGAATAAATTAATTATTGCTCTTCAACAGATTCCGTTCTTAGCACTTGTACAAGTATATATGAGTAAGAAGGCACTCATATTAAACAGATATTTCCCTACCCGCTGAGATCTCCCTAATTCGGATTAAATTAAGCTGGATGAGTTTTTGCTGTCACGCTGGTGTTTATTGCGAGTTCATGTTTGTTTGTCTAATTGTTTCTATATTGGTTTGTCCCGCCGTCTTGTGTATGCTTTGTAACAACTAATGATGAATCAGTCCATAGCCAGGGTTAAATGAACTAAACTTTACTTATCTCACCAAAAGTAAATGACTTGAGAAAAATAAATAATGTGAAGATGTAAAGCAAAATTATATATTATAGTATAAAGGTGCTGCAAAATGAAAATAAATAGCAAAAGAGTGTTTTTATGTCCTGCATCTGTCTCACACCATGAGACCCTCAGAGGCATCACTGCTGGTCATTAATACCGGCCTGAGGAGATCAGAGTTTAAAAAAAAAAATCTGTCTGCTCAATTGGGTTAATGTTGTATTATTTGTTTAATTTATTCTTAATCTATGTATTGTATGGTAATAGTGAATAAAAAAATGTAATGTATTGAACACATTCCGAAACAAAGCAGATAAGACAGAACTAGACTCAGATATAATACTAATTGTGGTTGAAACCTTTTTGCGCTGTTGCTGCAAAGTGGAAACTTATTGATTGCCTATTCCAACTGGCCACTGGAATCAGATAATTAATATAAGTTGAAGTTCAATTACAGTTTTAAATATAGTTTAACATTCTTTATTAAACTGTTTCAAATTATTTATAGTACAATTGGTCTACAGACATTACTACAATTCTAATAGTTGTTAAACTACTGAGCTTATGAACAATAGAGTAAAGGTCGCTGGTTAAGCCAGGATCAATATATTTGTTGAGGTTTTTATTATGTGCATAATAAATGTGTTAAATGAATTGAGCAATATTTAAAGGAGTATAATGTTGCAATCTCTTTGGGATAAGTAATTGCAGTTCCAAGATAGATGTTGTTTTCCCTGGGCCTCTCCTTCACAGGCCCATAAATCATGAGACTTCCAAATCCGAACTGACGGAGATCAGTATGACAAATCCATGAAGGGGTTCTACTTGGCCCAATTTAAATACCATAAAGAGAGTATTCACCCAGCTGTTTTGATTTCTTAAAAAACTCCAGTCTAGTTTCCTTCGAGTTCAGTCTAAGCTACGAATTGTTTCTCATAAACATTCGCACTGCTGGTTTTAATCCTTGAGCAGACAAGCCACACACACACACACGCACACGCACACGCACACGCACACACATTTTGGATGAGTATTTGCCTTATCCACTTTTTGCCTCCTTTAGAGTTATTAGTAATTCAGGATTAATTGTTGAATTGAATGTGCTACATAAGATAAAATACTGAAGCTTTGACTTGATCATTTCGTTCACAACATTAGACCTTGTCCTCTCATCTCTAATAAAATAAGATACGTGTGCATGTTGGGTGTTTTAACACTCCTGTAATGTACCTAGTCTTGTCAGGGATGCAGGACTCATCAGGTATGAAAAAAGGTGACAAGGATCCGAGCCCCGACCCCACGGATATCGGCTTTAAAATGAGGAATAACAGATGATTTTAGCAGTCAGAACAACTAAAGCAGCAGTGGTAATGATAACAGAAACGCTACAGAGTCACATTTAATAGAAATATATAGAACCATTCATTTTAATTGTGTAGCAGTCAGTTTATAATTTTGGCAGCACTGTTGAGCATTTTGAGAAAAAATAAATGTATTTTCATGCCTCTGTGCAAGGCTTAGTCTTTCTATCTGTATAACCAGTGCTGTTAAGTAACTAAGTTCATAAACTCAACTAGTACTATACTTGGGTACAATTTTGAGATACTTGTACTTTATTTAAGTATTTAAATGTTTTGCTACGTATTCTTCTACTCCACTACAGTTCAGAGGTAGCCTACATGGTGTATTTCTACTCCACTACATGTATTTAATATCTTTAGTTACTTTACAGATGTGGATGAATGATGTGAAATCTAATCAAGTGTTGAATCAGACTTTAGTTCCACCTGGAGTAAATCCACAAGCTACCCTGCAGTATACAAAGTCATTCAGACTGGCTGCACTTTACCAGCTTTGAGAACACTTTCATGATCAATCATTATAAAACGTATCTATATATATTATTCTGAAATGAACCAATCTGCACAATGATTTCTTTTATTGTCGCTATTTCCACTATATTTTGATGGGAATACTTTTATACTTTTACTGAGTAACATTTTGAATGCAGTACTTTTACTGTAACATAGTATTCCTACGCTCTGGCACTTCTACTTTTACTCAAGTACAAGATCTGAGTACTAAAGCTAACGTTAGCAGATAGTGACACTGTATGCTGGTTAGCTAGCTCAACGATTCCTTAAATATATTGCGACAGAGAAAAACTTTTAAGTTCACATTACGCTCTGCCGCTCCGACAGGGAGCTCTGCTCTGAACACCTGAACGCCCCGTTCTAACAGCTGTTCACCAGCGGTCCAGTCTGTGCCACAGTGACTCCGGACCACACAGCTCATTTTAACGAACGTACCCGTAGATAATGTGGCTGCTGAAGCTAGACCATCTTCGCGAAAATAGCAGAGCCTTATTTTACATCCTTGAGCAGAGCCGACAGAAAGGAGGACTCGAGCACACAGCTCGCGCTTCATTGTCATATATAAAAGAGCACCGTGCGTGTCATGATGGCACATAACAGCTCGCGGCTGCAGATTACTCCGGTTCCCAGAACCCCATACCCCAATGATATTTTTATTGCAGATCTACATGATCACACAAACGACCTATTTTGGATTCAAACTGCGAATTTCGCAGAAATGTGACAAGTTTGCACCCCTGCTTGTTATCCTTTTCATTACAGAGCTGGGAAAATGGTGTATTGATTAGATTCTGATCCGTGCAAGTCCAATTTTAACTGACTTTAGTTCTAATGTTAATGTTAATTTGATTTCAACCCATACGTAATTATTTAAATTAACTCAACATTTCACATGATGGATTAGTGTTCCACATTTTTTCCCCCACTCATTTGTTGTGCAATTAGGCCAATAGTAAAGAGAGACATTGATGGCCCTGTGTCCTTTTTGTTAGTACGTGGTTCCATTTTGTCTGTGGCCTTGGACGGTTTCACTGAGAGTCACCCAGTTCTGCCCTGCTACAGTCCGGCTGAGTGCAGTCACAGAGATGCTATGGCTGCTCTACATGAAATGACATTAATGGTCTGATCCGAGAATGGACACCATTTCCTGCTCCCAGAGTGAATGACGCTCCTCAAACTGAACATTGCAGCCGTGATTGATACTGTCTCACATGGGTCTGCCCCCCCATGGAGCCATGAACTGAAAGCTTGACCTCTGCTTTGAACACTTGGAAGCCTCATTGCCACGCCAGCACCAAACCTTGGGTCAGTCAGATGGGACTAACGGCTTCACTTAGGGCATTTGGGTCAGGCACATGACTCTCGTTACCGCAGAGTGGGTTGTTTTAAGGCTATTCCTACTGCTATGCAGAGGATGCCTGTAAGTTGGCAAGCTGTTAAAAACCCCTACTATGTTTAGTATAGGCCTCATGTCAGGGGCCTCTTACTGTCTACTTCTACATGTATTCGCATTATATGGACCATGTTTCCACCTGGTGAAACTAGAGGCTGCACGGAACTCAAGCTACAATACAACCATTTTGTTCTGCTCTAACGATTCAATTTATAGATTCTACATCTAAACAATTCGTTTTTTTTATTGTTTCCAATGATAACGTCACCTTAAGTGGAGGGATGCAAACCTGTTTTCAAACGTAAGGTTTTGAATTTGTTTAACATTTCTCAGTAATGACACCCTCGGACGCCCACTATCATTCATGCTATGCCTTCAGTGATAAACTCAGATGTTAAGGGGGTTGAAGTTTTTTTCCCCCGAATCGGCTATGCTTTGTTTTTGTTTTTTCAACAACGGTGTGCATTTCCTGCATGATATATGCTTCTCACAATTGTTTTTTGTTAGCTGCGCATAGGTGATACTGAGTCTTCTCGAGTAATGGATTATGATCTCTACCATGCTACATGGACTCGCATGTTTTATTTCATATCTAACAGAAGTGAGAGACGAAAGACGTGGAGAAGATGTAAGAGAGATGTGGTAGAGAGAATAGAGGGGATAGGAAAGAGAGAGAGATATTTGCGAGTTGCATACTGATACTGAGTCTTATCGATTGATAGCTTATAGACAATACCATGTTTGAATAGACTCCTACTTGTTCTTACACATGTGACATATGTAAGAAAAGGGAGGGGAGAGTCAATTATATTGAGTAATTGATTTCATATTGGAACATTTATTTCAAATGTATTTTTGATAAACTAATATTTTATCAAACGGTAAATGGTGAATTAATATAACATTTAGAATCATTGAGAAGGGGTTATATCCACAGGGACTAGCTCACATTTAACTTAAAATAACATTTCTCTGCTATGGACTGATGAAAATATGATTATTGCATGTTAAATGACTAACACAAACCTTACATTTATAATGTGCATGTGTCAGGAAGGCTCCCAAATAATTCTGAGGGGCCTATCCTATTTTTGTAATTGAATGATAATGTGCTAATCCATACCTTGAGTTGTCTTCACTCAGGAAAACATCCCTATCAAGTGTTAATAGTGACCAGAACAGCCCTGAGAGTACAAGGTAGAGCGGAGTGGATTCACGCTTCCAGATGTCGTCTCTCTCCTCTACTGGATGCTGGCGTGTGAAGGCAGTCATCATCATCGTCATTCTGGTCTACTGTACCTGGCCAAGGACGCCCTGCTAGATGAAGCTGTGAAATCCCAACGACAGGAGGCGAGGGCTCTCGCCCCTCTGAGGGAGAAAATAAGGTGCTTATCTGAGAGCGCAGACGACTTGACTACTCAGGGTCCAGACCCTGAGGGCAAAACAACACCAACGGGCAAATCAGTGCCTAGCGACAAGGACAGGTTGTATCAGATCACCACACAGACATTCAGTATGGTGCGAGAGACACAAAGAGAGAGAAAGGAGGAAGAATAAGGAGGATTGTCTCCCTCCCTGACATAAATCAGAGACTATTTCTTTCAACTGTCCAACTTCAATATGTAACTCATCTAACTGTATTATTGTGTTTCCTGTGTTTTTAGTTTACTCAACGTGGGAGATGTATCCAAAGAACCAGTACCGTTGGTTCAGGTTCTCGTCAGAGGTGGTAAGAATAGCTCTCAACACAATTGACAATATGCCCCCAGAACTGTGGTGTAGCACTTTAGAACAGTTACAGACTCTGATAAAGATGAGGTAAAATGTACAATGAGGAAACCAGATTACCAGGTTCCCAATCCAGGTGTCACTGCATGCACATTTACTGGACCAAATAGCGAAACAAATGTTCTATCCACTCCACTTAAACAATCAGGAGGTGATGTAGATTCTTTACAAAAGGCCTTAATCACTCCTTCTAAACGAACCAAATCTAATTCTGCGATAAGTTTAATGTTAGACTACGCACATGAACGCAATGTTAGCAACTGTTGGCTGTGCCAAAATATGCCAGAATCATGCATTCCCAATGTTTAGTCCAATTCCTTTCACGAAAGCTGACTACGGTCTAGTGAGCTGGAATGATATAGCATCCCGAATTAGCGATGAGGCAGATGATTGTTACACTCCTTCCTACCCCATAGACTCTGAGCAACATTTACAGTACGAGGGCTTAGTCTCTCTTATTGTTGATACAGTAAATAAAGATTACCTGCCAGATGGTTTCAAACAATTAATGATGCTAAGACTTATATATGTCAAGAAATACATCCACCTAGCTTTTGAATACAGATTCCAATTAGCTCTAGTCCAGACTAATTGCTCAGCTAATTCTACGAGTCCAACATGTACTATGCGACCACACACTAGGGCTGCACGATTTTGGGAAAAAATCGAATTGCGATTTTTCTGACAAATATTGCGATTCGAATTGCGATATTTATTTTTAAGCGACCCAACGGAAGTTTATTGTAAAATGCGGCCATAACTCCGGCTAGGAAGGTCGTATCAACATACTCCCGTCTCTAGCACCCCCGCAGCTCGAGCTACGAATGAAAGAACTAAATGTATCATCTATCACTCTCATCAGAATGCCCAGGTCACACGTAACACAAACACTTGCAGGTCGCGCGCATAGCGCGGGAAGGCCGGAGCGGAGCTGCTTTATGTAGAAGCAAAGCAATTCTTTTCTTTTAATCTAAAAAGCGAACTATTCAGTCAGACAGCAATTTATTGTAAAAGTAAAGCATTTACATTTCCAAGCACTTTATCTCAATTTCAAGCACCATTCCCAAAATTCAAGCACTTTCCCAACCTTGAAGACACCACGTAAAATTTCAAGCATTTTCAAGGATTTCAAGCGGTGTACGAACCCTGGTGATTGGATCAATCTGTCTATCACCTTATATCATGGGCCACTTCTGATTGATTAACAATGGCTGGTACATGTGGAGCACAGCACTTCTGATTGGTGGTCTGACACACAAGAAGAAAAAAAAAAAATTGTAAAAAAAAAAAAAAAGTTACAAAAAAAAAAAAGTTACAAAAAATCGCAGGCTTTGCGATTTCATAATCACATCATCTCGAATCGCGATTTCGATTTAAAATCGATTAATCGTTCAGCCCTACCACACACCCCATCTTTGTTGGTTGAAGCTTTGGTAACCGTTGTGCCCTGGTTTGGCTCCAGAACAGTGGACTCCGTTAAAGTTAAAATACATGACTGTACGCAGCCAATACCCTTAGGCAAGCCTCCTACACGTGATTGTTCAGTATATGTTCCACCAGTGGTGGTGCACGAGTGGAAAAATGTGTTTATCTGTTTCCAGAATGAAGCAGGATGTCACACCTCTCCAGATGTGGGACACAGCGACTGTAATACCATAGTGAGGGTAAAATTAGCCAGAATTCCCCTCCCACAGAGAGTGTACTTAGTTTGCGGTGACAGGGCCTATGGCTGTGTGCCATATGACATTTTTGATGGCACCTGTTATCTAGCCTACCTAATCCCTTTAATCCGTAAAGTAGAGCCTAATGAGATTGCAGCGATACTTCCTTCTTTACACAGGAACAGCAGGTCCATTACACAAGGACAACAGATAGCTAGCCTATTTTTGCCTTGGTACGGCATCTATGTTACTCAGCAGGAAATAGTGGCACTGTCCAACGTAGTGGAACACCATCTAAATGTATCTAACACAGCGATGTTAGCTGAACACAAAGAATTGCAGGAAGTAAGGACAGTAGCATTACAGAATCGTATGGCGCTGGATCTTCTCCTAGCTGCTCAGGGGGCACATGTAAGGTAATTGGGTCTGAGTGTTGTTCTTTCATCTCTGACGCTACACCGGAAATAATGGACATGGCGCATGATACTGCTAGGGGAATAACAGAATTGCATGAAACTCATGGATTTACATTAGGGGATTTAAGTGGAACCATTGGATCCTGGGGAGCGGGGTTGGTTAAATTTGTTGTTACTGTTTCAGTGTTTATCTTGGTTGTGCTAATCCTAGTGATCT
>CM053246.1:10457711-10572711 GCA_028583405.1 Pogonophryne albipinna
ACGCTTGTAGTTTGAAGAAAAAATATAAATGTCCAGATGCGATTGAAAAGTAAGATAGTTTATTCCAAAAAAGGCAAAAATAAATAAACGTTTTTAAACAAACTATTTGTCATATAAACTGATATTTCAATGTTAAAGGCAGAAGAACCAAGCTGTGACGCTCCCAACCAGCAAGGTCTAAAAACTGTTTGCTTCAGTCAGCCACACCAGTAGGCTGCAGCACCTCTCCTTTTATGCTGCAGCATCTCGACCTGCAGAGTAACGCACTCAAATAATAAATAAATAATATACACCACAGAATCTCAGGTTATACTCTAAAAAGATAAGATACTATAATCTAAGGAAATGGCTCCTACATAACCGGCCTCTAATTGTATTTTGGAGTACCACAAAACAATTATCAAATATACAAAAAAAAGGAGCCTATACTGTCAGGACTTCTATTCATTGCATGAACCCAGTCATCTATCAATATGAGTTGTGTGGTGTTACTCATCCTGTCTACATGATATCATTGTGCCATCACCAAAAGAAGACTCTTTGCTGCCGTCACTCTTCACATTCTAACAGCAGACAGATCTTGGTAATTGGCCTCTCCAGCACACTGGTCTGTGTTTTAACTTTGACAGCTCGAACCAGTCCTTTAGTGTCTGCCATAGCTTCTAGCACTCTTCCCAGGATCCAAGAGCTACGGGGAGCAGTAGGGTCAACTACCATTACTACATCTCCGGGTTTAAAGCTTCTCCTCTCCTTGCACCATTTCTGTCTTTCTTGCATGAGGGGTAAGTATTCCCGGCACCAGCGTTTCCAGAATAGGTCTGCCATGTATTGCACCTGTTTTCATCGGCGTCTTACGTACAGATCCTTCTTGTCAAAAACTCCAGGCGACAGAATTGGCTTGGTTTTTAAGAGCAAGATATGATTTGGGGTTAGAGGCTCCAGGTCTTGAGGGTCATTTGAGACTGTTGTGATTGGTCGACTGTTCAAAATGGCCTCTACCTCACATAAAAGGGTTTGTAGCCCTTCTTCATCCAAAGTCTGCTGCTTCAAAACAGAATAGAGAACCTGCCTCACAGACTTTATCAGACGCTCCCATACTCCTCCATGGTGGGATGCTCCTGGGGGGTTGAAACTCCACTTTATGCCCTTTTGCAGCAGAGTTTCCTGAATTCTGTGCTGGTTCAGAATGGAGAGGGCTTGCTTTAACTCTCTCTGAGCTCCAACTAAATTGGTCCCATTGTCAGATCTTATATGTTTCACTTGACCTCTTCTGCATATGAATCTTATCAAAGCGTCGATACATGAGTCTGTATCAAGTGAGCTGGCGACCTCAATATGCACAGCTCTGCTTGTCATGCACGTGAACAGCACTCCGTACCTCTTTACGTCCTCTTTTGACTTGAATAGGGCCAAAGTAGTCCACACCAACATTGGTAAATGGAGGCATGTCTGGCTCAAGCCTTTCCTATGGCAAGTCAGCCATCTTCTGCTCTCCAACTTTGGCTCTTTGTCGTCTGCACAAAACACAATCTCCCAATATCTGTCTTACAGCAGAGTTGGCTTTGATGATCCAATACCTCTTCCTAACTTCAGAGAGGATGTGGTTTCTTCCTCCATGTCCAGTTCTTTCATGCATGTGCCTTAATATGAGAGTTGACACATGACAGTTTTTTGGCAGTATGAGAGGGAACTTAGTTTCTTCTGGCATAGCTGCCCTCCTCAGGCGTCCTCCCACTCTTAGCACTCCATCCTTTAACACTGGATCAAGCTTGTAGAGGCGGCTTGTCCTTTTGACACCACATTTTGTTGTTTGCAGTGCTGTAATTTCCTCTGGACAATACTGTCTTTGGGTTTGGCATATGATGGAGTTTTCTGACTTCTCAAGATCTTCCAGAGTAATGGTCTGTCCACCCAGTGTGGCCTTCATGTTTTCTATTTTCTGCTCAACATTGCTTTTGTTTTGAGCATCGGTGTTGGAGTCATTTAAAGTGGAAATAAGCTCTTTTCTCCTTTGAACGAGCAGTTTCAAGACTTCTTTGAACTTCAGGATCCATGCTACTGCAACTTTCAGTTTTCTCCAGCTGGAGCAATGCATGAGTAGCTGGCCTGTAGGATTTTCTGTGACTATAACTGTGTTGATAATAGCATTTCTTTTGACCTCTAAATCATCGCAGGAGAGAGAGATGGATTCCAAGGGAAACAGCAGCCAGTCCTTTTCTGACTTCCAGAGCATTTCTGGGCCATGGATCCATGCTCTGTTCTCCATAAATGTGTCGGCCTTTTGTCCTCTAGAGGCGACATCAGCAGGATTGATCTTTGTGTTCACATAGTGCCATTGGGTTATCTCTGTGGACTCCCTGATGATGGAGATCCTGTTTGCAACAAATGTGTGAAACCTTGTGTTTTGGTTTGCAATGTATTTGAGCACAGATTGGCTATCAGTCCAAAACATAGAGCTTTCCAACTGTAGTTGCAACTCTGTTCTGAGTAATGTGTCCACTCTTGTAGCCAGCACTGCAGCAGCAAGCTCCATCCTGGGGATTGTGATCTTCTTGAGAGGAGCTACTCTTGCCTTTCCCATCATGAATGCCACGTGAATGTGTTATTGTGGTTCACCAGTCTCAAGTAGCTCACTGTGTCGTACCCCTGCTCACTTGCATCCGAGAAATGGTGTAGTTGTGCTTGGATCTGTTGGCCAATGTCATTGGGCTTGATGCACCTTTTTACCTTGAAGTCAGTCATCTTCTGAAGATCTAGCTTCCATGTAACCCACTGCTTAGAAAACTTCTCAGGTATTTTCTCATCCCAACCGTAGCTAGTGCTACACAGCTCTTGTAATAGCAACTTGGCAGGCAGAGTGAAGGGTGCAAGGAACCCAAGAGGATCATAGATGGAGCTCACCATAGATAATATTCCTCTCCTTGTGTGTGGTTGTGGCTTGATGCTGACATTGAATGTAAAATTGTCATCTTCCACACACCATTGCACTCCAAGTGCTCTCTCAGTTGGGAGTGGATCTCTTTCCAGGTTCAGCTCCTTCACTTCTTTAGCTCTGTCAGCTTCGGGAATTGAGGACAGCACCCTGCGACTGTTGCTTATCCATTTAGAGAAGTGGAAACCTCCCCTCTGACATGCAGCTGTGAGCTCTTTGGCCAGCAGGATAGCTTCTTCCTCTGTAGCAACAGACTTTAGGCAGTCATCCACATAGATGTTTTTCAGTATTGTGTCAATCACTTCAGATCTGAAGTACTCCCTATTATCCATTGCTGTTCTTTTTAATGCGTAGCTAGCGCAGCTGGGTGATGACACAGCGTCAAAGAGATGCACAGTCATGCGGTACTCAGAAGGGGGGAGGCTTGTGTCCCCACCAGGCCACCACAAGAATCTTAAAAAGTCTGTATCTTTTTCGGGCACCTTGACTTGGTGAAACATCGCTTGGATGTCCCCCATCATTCATATTGGCTCCTGGCAGAATCTTGTTAGTACTCCTAAAAGGCTGTTAGTGAGATCAGGACCCTGCAGCAGTTCTGAGTTTAAGGATGTGCCTTTGAATGATGCTCCACAGTCAAAGACCACTCTGAGTTTTCTTTTCTTGGGGTGGTAGACCCCATGATGAGGTATATACCAGACTTTACCCTCCTTTTGCTTCAGCTGCCCCTGTGGCACTTCTTCAGCATAACCTTTGTCAATGACATCACTGAGAAATCTGGTATATTCCTCATGAAATGATGCGTTCCTACGAAGCTTTCTTTGCAGGCTGGAGAGACGTTGCTTAGCAACGTGGCGATTTTCTGGCATTGAAACATCATTCCTCCTGAAAGGTAATCTTAGACTGTAGTGTCCATCCACAATGTTTGATGAGTCTTTTGCTATTTGCATGAATCGCTTGTCCTCTGCTGACATTTCCTTTGTGTCCTGATAGGCCTTTTCACTGAAGTCTGTGTTGTATTGTGTGATCAGTAACTCCTGTAAATTGACCAAAGAAATTCTGTTCACGGAGGCGGTATTGCTGTCCTTTGCGATTCCTCCTCTCAACGGGCCATTGAACACCCATCCCAGTAAAGTCCTGCATGCGTATGGGCCTTCTCCTTGGCTATTAATCATTTCTAGCGGTTCCATAACTTTGGGTGCATTGGTCCCAATCAACATGCCGATTTCTGCATCAATGGTAGGGAGTTTGATTTGACTGAGGTATGGCCACTTTGATAGATCCTTTTGATTGGGAATGTTATGTCTGGTGACAGGCATGATTTTCTGGGTGTAGATTTCTGGGAGAGGGATGAACCTGTTGCCATGTAGCTCACTCTCTTCCAGTCCTGTGATGATATGACTGCTCACAGTCTTTTCTTGGCCCATGGTGCGAAGAAAGATGTTGGTTTTCTTTCCTGACATGTTGAGCTGGTTCATCAGCTTGCTTGTGCAGAATGTAGCTGTACTTCCAGGGTCAAGGAATGCATACGTTTGAATAATTAGATTTCCCTTGTTAGATTTTCCTTTAACAGGCACAATAGATAACACACACTCCTCTTCCACTTCACCGGCCCCAATATGCCCACATGCTTTTAGAATAGCCTTCTCTCCGGTCCTTGAGGTTTCAGACCTTTCATCTCTTTCCAATTGTCTTTCCTTTTCTTTTCCTATATGGAGCACAGTAGGGTGAGATTGGTTGCACACTTTACATGTTAAGCGGTTATTGCAGTTTTTGCTCATGTGACCTGGTACAAGACAACCAAAACAGATTCCTCTTTCCTTTATGAAGCTTATCTTTTCTTTGTGCATTTTCTTTTTGAGCGAGAAACATGCATCCATTGTATGTCCACCTGAACAGTACAAACAGGAAGCTTTGGAGGTGCTGCTGTGAGGCTGGGGAGATGTGGACTGGCAGTCAATGTTTGTAATACTGGTGGCAAAGCTGCGGCTAGTGGATTTTGGCCTCTTGTTAATACTTGCTTTGAAGCCCAGCTTTGTTGTGTTGACAGTTTGGTCCTGTATACAGCCAAAGACAGGGTCTGTTAATATCTTTACATGATGCTCAATGAACTTGACAAGGTCGCTGAATTTGACCTTGCTGTGCTGCCTTTCCATTAGCCTGTAGACTTCTGATCGCCACCTCTCTCTGAGTTTGTATGGTAACTTTGTAAGCAAGGATTTAAGATTTGAAGAAAGATCCAATTCCTCCATGTAGGTGATTTCCTCCATTGCATTACAGCATCCTCTTAAGTACAATGCAAAAGCCTGTAAAGCCTTGGGGTCCTCAGGTTTAATTTGAGACCATGATAGGGCTTTTTCAATGTATGCGTTAGCAATTTTAAACTCATTGCCATAATGTTCTTTCTGGATCCATGTATAGGCAGGTTCTGACCAGTTCACGACACTGCCCCCTGGTGTACTGTTCCAAATAGTACAGCCGGTCTCTACCACAGACAGTCTTAGCTTCAATGGTATGCTCAAAGGCCCTTAGAAAGGATCGGTATTCAACTGGATCTCCTTCAAAGACCTTGATGTCCTTTTGGGGTAACAAGGAATGGTGTTGTTGCAGAACTAGAGAGGCAGTAATGTCATTCTGTTTTTGTAATATGCTGTACAGAGTTGTGTCTCTTATGGAGTTTTCTTGAGTTGTTGGCTCACCTTTTCCATGTGATTGTGTTGGTTTCAAAGTGGGGTTTTGTGATGCCTTTGACTTCCCTCGAGCAGGATCGTGCAGTGAGTATCCATACTGGAGTCCTTCCTTTGGCCGCACACTTTGTATATCCACTCTTTTATCCTTTGTGTAATCCTCTTCCTTTGCAGAGATTACATCCTTTTGTTTTCTTTGTTCATAATATTCGTTCATTCCATCCATTGTTGGCTGTTTGTCTTGAGTTTCCAGAATGTTGAATACAGACATTTTAGCATCAGTAGCTTCTAACTGGGATTGCAGCTCCAAAGTTTCCTTTCTTTTCCTTAGTTGCTCCCTTCTTCTATCTAGCTCCTGCTCCTCCTCCTCCAAAGCATGCCTGGTCCTTAATGAAGTTAGTTTTGCCATTAGCGCAGCTTTCTCTGCTTCTGCACAGATGCGAGCAGATGAACTTGATGAACGTTCACTTCTTTGAGATCTTTTGGAGACTCCAGACGCACTTTCCCAAAGAGAATCCTCCTTTCCTGTTGCACACTCAGACAGCCATCTTGTCACAAAAATAATAAACTCTTCAATGCTAGTCAATTTTGATTGAAACCAAGGTTCACTTTCACGTTTTTCTTCTTCCTCGTTTAAAAGTATGTGATATGACAAGTGTGAGTCTTTAAAACTTTCCGTCAAAGCATTATATTTGACCATATTCTCCTGCACTTCCTCTGCATTCATGTGGTCCTCCGTTAGCTCCTTAATAATGTTGCTTCTGCGCGTAAGATGTCCCAATCTGGCTTGTCTGGATAAACGCATGCTTGAAACATCATCCCCCTCCACTTGGGTTTCAGTTTGACTCAGATTGGCCACAGCTGCTCCAATCAGTTCCTTTTCATTCATTTTGCTGATTATTTTTCACTTTTGTATCAGCATTTATGAATCAGCACACTTTAGAAAGTTATTTTCAAATAGTTCAATGCCGTAGTGTGTCTGCTTGCGCCGTTCATTAATTATATTACACAGCGGATATCCAAATTAAATAATTCCGTTTCAATGTCCAACAAAGTCACTCCAATAGTGCTCCTTAATTAAGATATATGTCTTCCTTAATGGAATAGTTCCAATCCATCCACTTTTTTCAACAATTTGTACACTTTTGAGACTTCTGAACTTTATTCACCCCTGTGGCGTTTCCTGGTTCGCGCAGTCTCCATTGTTCCTTTGTCTGGATGCCGCTGCTCCTTCACAAACTTTTCCTCCGGTTTTTCATCCAAAAGCAAGTTTTTAGACTGTTGTAGTGACCACGATATCCATTTGTTTTTTGTCCTTTGTTTGTGGCTCACTCGTGGGGCTGACCGACGAATAGACGCTTGTAGTTTGAGAGAAAAAATATAAATGTCCAGATGCGATTGAAAAGTAAGATGAAACGTTTTTAAACAAACTATTTGTCATATAAACTGATATTTCAATGTTAAAGGCAGAAGAACCAAGCTGTGACGCTCCCAACCAGCAAGGTCTAAAAACTGTTTGCTTCAGTCAGTCACACCAGTAGGCTGCAGCACCTCTCCTTTTATGCTGCAGCATCTCGACCTGCAGAGTAACGCACTCAAATAATAAATAAATAATATACACCACAGAATCTCAGGTTATACTCTAAAAAGATAAGATACTATAATCTAAGGAAATGGCTCCTACAGTGATTATCATAGTATCGATACTACACTCAAGTCGCTGAAATGCTTGTTTGTCCTTTAGGGAAGCGTTTCACTCCAAATCCAGAGTGAGCAATCTATCATGGCCTCCCAGGTGGCAAAGTCACCCCTTCACGTCCACAAAACACATCTATAGGAAGAAAATTGTGCTCCACTGCTCCTCAGGGCTCTGAGGAGAGGGCAAACATTGCTTGATTTTGCGAATGGTGCTACTGTGATGCAAGAAAAAAGTCAGACTTGATCTGATAATAAAGTATTGTCGTATCGTAGGTCTGAATGTTGGCCACAATCTCCTTCCAGCATGACAAATTGGCATATATGAGATATAAGATTTTACAATCTTGTAAAGCTGCGATGCAACTGACAGTTTCTTTATTTGACTTGCTTCAGTAGAAATGTTACAGTGCCAGGAAAAGTTTGGCAGTATACAAACTGTTTGAGTAAACATGCAGTGCCATGGTTAAAGTCCCTGTTGTCCCATGACTTTGTGCGGCCCTGTCCTCATGCTACCCCTCTTCAGTCTCCATCACTAACCTCCTGTATCCGTCCCTCCCTCTGAGGTCTATAAAGGGTCCTCGCTGCAGCCGTCTGCTTCATGTATCTCAGCATCATGAAGGGATTACCCACCCTGCTGCTGCTGTGCTCGACGGCTCTGCTCTGCAGCGCTGCTCCAGCTGTGGAGCCGGTGACCTGCAGCGAAGATGGAGGTGCTGCGGCGGCACGGATGGCTGCACATCACATCGACGAGAACCACGACCATGGCTACAAGTTCAAGCTGAGTGAGATCAAAGGCAACAAAGTGGTAAAAAATAATTACTAGCATTACTCAAAATATCTACTTTCTTTATGGAAGTATGGAAGTTTAAGCAGTTATCTTGAGACACATAAAAGTGCAAATGTTACCACTTTTGTAAAAGAAAAAGTGTAAAATAAGTGTGAAAACATATTTGAAGAACACAAATAACTCAACATTATCATCCTAACCGTGTGTTTTTTCTGTTTTGAGGGTTAGAGCAGTTTTAAGATGGACAGCATAGTGACTAAAGGTTGCTTCAGCAAACAGAACTCTGTAAACATGTCTGTGATGTGTTCTGGTCCTGATCCATGTATTGATTCAGTTCTGCTGTGACTGAGAGTGTAGTGAAATGAACAGAAAATGCTCTGTTTTAGTTTATAACCAGGGGTGCATATAACTTTTTTAGTGAGTTACTCAGATGAGTACCAGGAGACAGCATTTGGTACTCGCCCCACATGAAGCGTGGTGTTAATAACTGCAGTCTTCCTCACTGTCCTCCTCAGTGTCTCCTTCACTGTCCTCTATTTACACTTCTTGCATGCTAGATGATGAAGATGATGAAGATGCACCTCCCTGTCTCTTTTTAAGCCTCCAATTTGCTTTCTCCAAAACGTGTTGCCAAAACTGTGAAGTCCTTGCATTTCCTGAGGCCAAGTTGAAGGATCAAATACTAAGGAATTATCACATGACTTGAAGTAATATCTGATTTCAGATGTGGGAAGTAACAAAGTACACTTATTCAAGTACTGTAATCAGGGCCGCCCCTCCCTACAGGCCAATCACGCAGGCTGCATGGGGCCCCGCCTTGCGCAGGGGGCCCCGCCCAGAGGGCCTCAGCTGCTGTGCGCAGTTCTCCGCCGCCCCCCCCGCGAGAGTGAGAGGTGACAAGGGGAGCACGTCTGTAACCCGACACCGTTGCAATGAATCGACATCTGACCAATCACGGCTTTGATACGGCCACTTGTGCAGGTGAAGAGATGTCGGTGAAAAGACAGTTTCAGTCCGGCGCAAGCTAGAGGGGAAAAAAACAAAACATGAAGAAACTAGAGCATCACTCGAAGGTGGGTTATTGTATGAGTCAAATGTACAACTTGCGAATGTTGTATAAGTCAAATTGCCATTTGCCATATTAAAACATCAGCTGCAATTCACGACATGAAGAAGGCAGTCTCTGCATAGCATATAGGCTAATGGAGATGCAGTTATTTCCAGCATTCTTTATTTACCATTCATTCAAGTATGCCATGCCTCTTATCTGCTAATGTACAGGAGGAAGAGTGATGTCTGTCTGTCTAGTTGGCTTACATAACAGTTAAAGTTTACAGCCTAAAAAACGTGGAGCATTGTTTCCCCTTTTATTCATTTGTATGTAAATTTGCACATTTCATGGTGACGCTCAGCCTCTCCCCTTAACTCCTGCAGTCATCATCATGTCAACCACAACACAGAGAAATACTGATAGAAATGTGTGTAGTTGTTGATACATTGCTGACAGAGGGAACTACATTTGAATACAGATTTAAGAAATATCAGTTTGTGAGCATTTATTAAGCATGTTTTGTCTTGACTATATTACAACTATATTATAATAAAATATAGTATTTATATTATTGAAATGATTATGATTATTATTATTAGTAGAAGTCGTTTATTTGCATTAATTATATTTTAATCTTTTTGAGGCCAGTATTTGGCAGGAAATGCAGACGTATTCACCTGTAAACGCATACTGAACGACATACATGCACATTTACCATTTACCTCACTGTATAAAAAAGTAACTGTGTTGATAATAATAATAAACAGGAATTATATTTGCAAAGTAGCCTACTTTGTTTCCAAACATTTTTTTTCCACTCCTGTCAGTTGGGGGGGCTCATCTCACAATGTCGCTTGGGGCCCTCATCTCACAATGTCGCTTGGGGCCCCAAGTTGGCCAGGGGCGGCCCTGACTGTAATTAAGTACAATTTAAGATACTTGTAGTTTACTTGAGTATTTCTATTTTATGCTACTTTGTACTTCTACTCCACAACAGTTCAGAGGTAAATCATGTACTTTTCCTCCACTACATTTATTCAATACCTTTAGTTACTTTACAGATCTGGATTAATGATGTGAAATATAATCAAGTCTTAAATCAGACTTTAGTTACACCTGGAGTAAATTCAGAATCTACCCTGCAGTATACAAAGTCATTCAAACAAATTTGATAACACTTTAATGATCATAAAACATATCATATACATTATTATGAAATGGACCAATCTGCAAAACGACTACTTTTAATGTCGCTACTTTAACTAGATTTTGATAATACTTTTCTAATTGTACTTGAGTAACACTTCTTCCACCTCTGTCTGATTTCAAACTCTTCAATTAACATCCTGAGTAAGTTTGCAACTCTGTGTTTTACTCCACTTTGTTTTAAATAAAACTGCAGCAGCTTGACCACAGAGCGTGAACGTTGTGGTCAGCTGATTTTGCGCAGTTCTCCAGTGTGTGCGCGGGGCACTGCATGTGCACAGGGGAGTCTCCCACCGCAGCCAGTTGGCGGAGTTTCGGCACAATTCTGTTGTACACACCGACGTTAACAGCAGCCCCGTCTGTGCACACGGCGAACAACTCTGTCGTCCAGTGATCTAAGACTCTTTCCGTCGGTTATGTCCTGCGCGGCTCGCTCTCCAGTTCAATCAGTCATAGAAAGTCCGAAGATTTTTGCAGGGAGCGAAACGGCAACGTAGCTGCTTAATGTCTTTGTTTTTTTTGGACATGTCTAATAATTGACTCCACTGAGCGTTGACAAGAAACACGTGTAGACGAAATATGTGTTTTGTTTTTGATGACCTATCAGGTACGCAAAGGCGCGTAGTGACCAGTCTATGGCGTTAGACTTTTCAGATTGTTGCCGCGCATGCGTACCTGCGTACCAGTTATGTGCACCCCTGTTTATAACATACAGTTAAGCACACACACACTATTTTATGATCATATAGGTTCACCAAACTTAATTATAAATAGAAACAATGAACCAAAGAAAGTGAAAAAAACAAAGCATATTCAGGCAGTAGGCGTTTTAACCGTACCGCTGACAGAAATGAAACAAAATGTAGTATTTAAAACATTTGTAATATGAGAGTATTGCAGTAGAACTCACCATTGATAGTGCACATATGGCTTATTTGAAGCAAATGTACTTGCAGGTTTCTTGGGGTTCTGAGTTTCTATATTTGCTCTTATTGTAGGTCTCTTTAGATAAAGGTGTCATCTAAATGAAAATGAAATGTGACTTATACTCTCTGGTGTTTGCAGGTCGATGACGGCTGTGAAATCGAGCTGCAGTTGGACCTTATGGAGACAACGTGCCACAACATCAACCCGAAGCACTTTGAGGACTGTATGATCCGCAGAGAGACTGAGCGAGTAAATATTGGATCAGTTCCTCTTTAGCCGTATTGTGTCACATTCATGTACAGCCAGACTGACGTATGATTATGTGAGGTCTCGACAGAACAAGCTCTGTGTTTCTCTGTAACTGCTCCGTTAGGATGAGTGTGAGAATTGGTGACGCCAGAGTCCGAAATTACCATTGTGACACGCGACAAGGTGGGTCTCTGTCACGCAATACATCTGATACTCAAGAGAACATTGATAATGGACAATTTGCCCAAAACCCTCAACTTTGGATAGGGTTTTTACTTTTAGATTATTATTTTCTTTGGGGGCGGGGGGAGGGGAGCAAGGAGTAAGACACGCCGGAATCGAACCCTGTACATTGCAATGCAACCAATCGCTCAGAAGGCGCTATTCATGTCTATAATATCTCCATATGAATACTACCATAGAGTTACAGTTGGGGAAACTATTGGTTATGACCAGGGGCGGTTCTAGGGGGGGGGGCGGTGCCCCCCTAACACTGACCTCTGACCCCCCTAACAATGAAAAGTTTTTTTTTTTTTTTAAATGTATATTTTCTGGTACTCGGTTTGCCAAAAACCGCAGGATTTTGTTGCTGTAATGTGAGATTGTGCAGACACCCTTATGTAAAGTAGAGATGTAACTGTTCATTGCCTTTATTTTTATATAAATATGGTGTTAGTGCAAACATTGCACTATAACTTAAGCTGAAGCTAACAGTAATAACTATAAGATCTATCTGAAATAAATAAGTGTACTGAAACAAATACCAATAACTGTATTGCATTGTTTTCTTATGCGCAATTACTTCATACTGTCTAGTTCTCTTTTTCGTCCTGCATTTATTGTGCCCCCCTCAGAAAATAACTGGCCCCCCAGTGAAATTGGTCTAGAACCGCCACTGGTTATGACAGATAAATAATTGTTTGTGTGTGTGTGTTTGTGTGAGTGTAGTGCTAACGAACAGTGAGATGATGATGATCTGCCCTGACTGCCCCAATCTGATCTCACTTCATGACCCTGATGGTATGAAGTCTGTTAAAGAAGCTGTGCAGAGTCAACGAGAACACCACCAACCAGAACTACTTCATCCTGAAGGACGTGGGACGGATTAAAATCGGGGTAAAGAATCCAAATACACACACCGTGTTGGCGGGATGTATGTCATGCTCTACACTGCTCTATTAATTTGATTGTTTATTATCTGCATGCTTTTTGAAGATATTGTCTCATTAATGTTTTTACACCTTTGCTAGGCCTTTTGAAGGATTCCCTTAGGACGGGTCCTTGTCAGCCAAATCCTTTAGGGGTCCTCGGAAGGTTAGGAGATCTCTAGGCCCCGCTGCTCTGTCTCTCTGGTCTCCTCTTGCTTTTTAATTGATTTTACTTATTTGTATTACTTTCAACAGGGCTTTTAGAAACATTGTATGTATTTCCCTTGGAGTTTTTTTTTACCACAATATTATCTCCGAGAGCCGGAGCACTGCCCCTTTCCCTAACCTAACCAAATTTTCACCCTAAAATTAATGATCCCCCTCATGGGGACCCCCCATAAGGGAGGCGAGTCCCCACACGTGACTGTGTAAACAGATGTCGGTCCCCACAAGGATAGTAATGCTAGGACACACACACACACACACACACACACACACACACACACACACACACACACACACACACACACACACACACACACACACACACACACACACACACACACACACACACACACACACACACACACACACACACACACACACACACACACACACACACACACACACACACACACACACACACACACACACACACACCCTCATTAAGTGCTATGTCCTTCTCTCTCAGTGGATGATGACGACGGGGTCGAACTACTGGGCTCAGATTGCCCTTGTGGAGTCCCATTGCCCAATGGGATCCAGAATCCTTCCTGAGGCATGCAAACCCCTCTGCCCTGATCGAGCTGTAAGTACAACTCGTACGAATAGAAGACACTTGGACATATAATCACTGAATTTGCAAGAAACTATCAGACGAAGACAAGTTTTACTTCCAGTTTAAATGCTACTTAAAACACATGGGGAGATCTCAGTGACTTGGTCTCTAGGTTACCTTGACTCACATTATCCCTTTTAAGTAAGCACATTATTTTCCTCAGTGTAAATATTACAAACAAATGGTGCCAACATAACTCTCAAAAACAACAAAATATGGAAATAGGTCTAAGAATGTTTTCATAATTGTATTGATGGTACTTTCATATTACCAACAAATGTAATGTCATGTGACCGACTTTATGATTGACATTGTTTCCCCTGACTACATTCCGTCAAGTGACAGACCTTGTGTCATGTGACAGACGTTAAGTCATGCGACAGACTTAATTTCATGTGTGCAACGTGATATCATGTTACCGACTTTCAGTCATGTGACCAACTTTATAACACGTGATCGACTTCATGTCATGTTACCGACTTTATGATGTTTGACATACGTCATGTCGTGTTACCAACATTATATTATGCGACAGACATTTAGTGTTAACAATACTATGTCGTGTTCCAAATTTCTCTAATTTTACCAATTTTATATCGTTTGACCAGTGTAATGTTATGTGACCGAAATTATGTTGTGGGACAAATGTTATATCATGTGACAAGCATTTTGTCATGTGACCAACGTTATGTGATGTTACCAACCTACAGTAATGTCATGTTACTGTTTATTGACTTGATATCATGAGATCGACTTCATGCCATGTGAAGGATTTGTTCATGTTACCGACACTGTGTCATGTGACCACTATACATCAAGTGACCGTCATTATGTCGTGTGACGTTTTTTATAATACAATCACAGTGTTGCTCACTGAGATAATTGTCTCTCTCTCTTTTCTCTTTGAAGCGCCATGCTTACTGCCGTTCATCTTACTCCAAATCCAAGGGACTCGGGTCTGTTGAGTGCGAATACTACCCTCCAATGGTGAGTCCGCATTCTACACATAAACGCTCATAACACTATCCATATGTTCTATATCAATTATTGATCAATTGTGTAAGCATATATCTGTGCAGAGATCAGAGATGGAGGAAGTACTCTGATCCTTTACTTAACTAAAAGAGAAAATTCTACAGTCCAAAAATACTCCATCACAAGGAACATTCCTGCTTTCAAAATGCCACTTAAGTAAAAATACAGTAATATATTTAGCAAAATATACTTACAGTATACCTACTTAAAGGTGGGGTAGGTCATTTTGGAGAAACCAGCTCGAGTGTGCTAGAATTTGAAAATACACAGCCGGAAAAAATCTGCCACTTCCTTACAGAGCCCCACACACGAACGCGCACATGACCAATGAGGGCACAAGATACGTTTGTGCACAGATGCAAGGCTGACAGGCAGGTAGGCCATCCAGTTATTTTAGCCGGGCCGGCTAAAATGATTGGTCGTGCTTTTTACAGTACTACGGCTTCCACAGATTTTTTTTAGGGATTTTTTGTCAAAGCACTTAAGATATTCATTGCTATCGGGATGTTAAGAACATTCCATGGAATATAACAAAAAGTGTATCTCGAGCCGGTTTCTCAAACTTACCTACCCCACCTTTAATGTGCAAAACAAAAGTGTTCACAGTATTGTATTATTATGGAATACCAAAGAGATTCACCAAAAAATACGTAAAAGAGCATTTTAATGTTGTAATTTGTTAGTCTGGAGACAATATAGATACTTGGTCAAATACTGGGTAGAATAGTAACACAGTACTGCATCATATCATATCCGAGTTAAATACATGGAGGGGAGTATAACATTTGCCTAAAATAAAATGAAAAATACTCAAGCAAAGAAAACTTATGTCAAAACAGTACTTTTAATACTTGAGTAAGTATACTTAGTTACTGTCATGACTGGCAGAATTTCACTTACACAAACTCTGTTGTGTCTGCTCTTAACAGAACTCTACTGCCCTCGGCGATGGTGAGCGGGAGCCCATATGTAGGCCCGAAGATACTGTGGGGCTTCCTCCTCCCCCTGCTGGTGGTGTTGGTAGCCCTCCTCCCCCTCGTCATATGCCCCCATTCCACTCATTCCACTGCCATGGATCGGACGCAGCTATCCACCCCATTTGCCCCTGGCCCCGTCCTGAGCCCCGCCTAAACCCAAGAGAAGAGGCCTGAGATACACACAAGGAAATCATGTGTTTGTTACTGAAGACTTGTACAACAGTCTTCAATGTAATATGTGGAAAATAGAAAGTCTTTAAACATATTACAAAGTAATGTCCAATAAACAATCATGGCTTAAATCATGGGGTGCAGCTTCTTCTTTCATTGAACCGCCTGAGCAGCAGTTTGGATTTTGATCAGATGATACGTGAGACTTCCTTAAAGGGACCTATTATCAGGGCTGCACATAACTTTCTCAGTCAGGGGGTGTTTCTCAATGTCGAGGACGCTTCCTTGGTAGGACATCTCTTCCGAGTCAGGTCCTTCAGAAGTGAGGCAAGAATCCTCCCTAGCCTCGGAAAACGAAAAATGTTGGAACAGGCTAACAGGTGTGCGTCATATGCGAGGCCCCGCCTTAAATGGTGCGCGATTTCCACCAAAGCTTTTTGGAAATTGGTCTGTGCGCAAAGCATTGTGGGGATTTTAAGACCGCGGAGGATACACATGCGCAGCCTCGAAATTTCGCGCAATGAAGTACGCCGGCATCGGTAGAATTCCAAGGATCCTGGACATTCGAACAGTCGGCGGGACTCGATGACGTAGCATCCTTGAAAAAGTGGCTTGTCGACGGGACGGGACGGGGGTGGTGGTTGGGGCTCGGTGCCGAGTGTGCCGTGAACGTTGTAATCAGCCGATTTTGACGGAACGCATTTCAGATTTTTGCCGCGCATGCATACCTGCGTACAAGTTATGTGCACCCCTGCCTATTATGCTTTTTGGTGTTTTTCCTTTCCTTTAGTGTGTTATATGTGACGCTTTGTTATTTAAAGGAGCCCAAAGCAGAGTCTGATTAAGGTAAGGTTTTCAAGGTGATTAATACAAAATGCTAACAAAAAAGGCAGGCCCTGATGGCAGGAAAATAGCTGGTCAGTTGTCCAAGGAAAAAACACTAGAGTTGAGAGTTGGCTCAAAATAAGAGCTCTGGAACAAAGAGAGGCACTCTGGTTCATCCAACTACATGGAATCATCTGGCAGAGTAGTGGAGTGAGGACTGGGCTTTTATAGAGGAGGAAGATGAGGTGATTGGGAAGAGGTGTGCCTCATCTGCAGCTAGGAGAATGCCAGCCACGCCTGCTGCCACATTCAAGCCCTGCAGAGAAGGGATGGGGAGGGGAGAGAGCAGAACCTTAAAAAAACACTGCAAAACCAAAACCAATGATGAAAAATAACAGTATATAGGTTTTTGTGCATTTAAATGGTCTCCAAAGGCTAAAATCCCAAAGTTCCTCCAGCGGGAGTTTCTCTCAAACCCACTGACAAACGACATCACTCTGTAAAACTCGTATCTCTGTTGGCTAGCTCCAACACAATGTACGTGAAAGGCTAAGGGGCGGGACATCTCTAAGAGGTTGACCAATCGCAACAGAGCTGACCAGCGAACCAAGAGGAAAAGAGGGGGGAAAGAAGTGCTGCAAAAGTAATGATTAATGAATGAAAAATAATGCAATTTTTGACATGTTAACATGTCAAAGTAGAGGCGCAACATACCTGAAAATGAGCATAATAGGGCCCGTTTAATGTTCTTAACCTGAATCCTACTAACAAAGTCCCTACAGACGTCCTGTTATATCTCACAAGTGTTGTAATCCAGCATTCTAAATGTTTGACATTGTCCCAATTATATGCAGTCTGGATTGACCCATTGGATAGTAGGCTAGAATATGAACACGGTTCTCTTCAACAACATTTTTAATCTTCATCTGTTCCGTAGCACTTGGAGTCTCATCAGGTTCCCAGAATGCACTGCAGACAATCAGAGTTTGATTCTTAAAATAATTAAAAACCCGGGCCACTCTCCGGACGACTTGACCAAAGCATGAACGTGCTTTTTCCTTTTTGTAGTGTAACAGTTCTAACCCCTGATGTTCCATCTTCAAACTGTAATCACAATCATTTGGCTTGATTTTCTACTGACTTAATTGACATGTAATCTCTGGTGAACCTAAAATTCGACAGACTGAATTTGACCCCATTACATACTTTTTTGAAATTGAGTGTTGAATCAATCATGACTCCAAGGTACTGTGTGTTGTGACACCACCTGTAGCCTCTCCCCTGATACAAAAACATCTGGCTCAACACAAGAGGACTTTGTTTTGGTGAAGAAGATGCATACTGTTTTACAAATATGTATTTGCAAACAGCATTGTTCCAACCAAGTTGTTACATGAACCATGGTGTTTGTCAGTTCATTAGCCACTTGTGTCACATTGCTTCCATGTACATATATTACAGTGTCATTTGCATACATTTGGATTGTTTGTGTCAGGACATACAGATGGTAAATTATTGATATATAGCGAAAATAGTAATGGTCCCAGGATTGAACCTTGTGGGACCCCTGTCGAAAGACGAAGGTCAGCAGATTCATAATTTTGAACTCTCACATACTGAGATCGGTTAAACAAATAAGATTCTATCCATTTAAGTGTTTGTGAAGAAAAGTTAAAACTGGAAAGCTTAGATATGAGTATTTTATGATTGACAGTGTCAAATGCCTTTTTTAGGTCAAGAAACACAGCTCCTACAACACCACCTTTATCAATTTTTGAACACGGCAAACACGGAAGTGGGGCCGGTCTGTGCACCAACAAACAAGAGGCAGACAGCTAGAAACCGCTGCTCTTTTATATGGTGCCCCCTGGTGGTGATATACTCACAAGAACCAAACGACGAGAATATGCTTTACCAGGGATTAGGACTCTCATCCTGCTACACTAATAATACGATACATTTTATTCGTTGAGGAAAGTTCTACTCCAACAGTTTCTATCTGCTGGAGACTGCCAGTTCTTTATATGCCTAAACGATTTATGAGCACAGACCAAAACATTTATTGATTAGAGTAAAGGAAAACCTACTTCATTCTTTAACATTTCAGTCTGAGTAGCTTTACATACATTGCCAAATCACAGGACACATTTCAATGGTAGAAGATCCATTTAGCTTTTCTGGTTGTTGACAGAAAAGCTAAAGTGAGGTTGATCCATGGATGTATAAAGAGAACTTGAAACCCGAACCTCAAGGAAGAGCACTGGACATTTAACCAGTACTACTACTTCCATGTGAGTTCTTGAAATCATTGGGTCCAAAATACTTTTTACCATTGACTTACATTGACAAAAAGACAGATAATCAGCGAATAATTTTTTTTTACTAAATAAACTACCAAGTATGAACACTTTTATAGCACTTATATGAAGCATTAGGGGGCTTATAGTTGTAAAATGCACTCGAAGCCGAATCCAACATTATTGTTCTTCTCCATTTATCTGACTGAGCTGAGAGCAGGAGGTCAGGGGCGTGGCTTAAGGGAAACTGAAGTGCATATGTTCTATGAGCCCACATACGTGTATTTTTGCTCTCGGCAGGCAGGCATGATGGGTAATTTGTGACGTTTTGCCCTCGAGAATGTCAGGCCATTTTGTCTTCACGCGCCAATGAGCAACGGCCTCAGACGCTGTATCCAGGGTTGCGTTCGGATAGTTTAAAAATCAGCTCCTAAGTTCTAACCCTATCTCCTATTCCTTGACCTCTGAGTGAAATGTCACGGGGTTAAGGGATAGTGGATAGGAGAATTCAAAAGGATTTAGGAGAAGAGACTGCGGTACTTTAGAGAATCCGACTGCACTTTCACTATCCGACGTGTTTATGATGCGCCAGCGGACGTCATTTTGTGCGTCTGCTGCTGCTGTGGGGAAACTATGGAAACTACAGTTTTCTATACAACGGACTACAACATGGATGTTTAATAAGAACGACGGACTCATCTAGAGACTCTGCACCGTGCTCTGATGCTGTTGCTTTATGCTTTATGAACAACAGAGAAACATATTCTTCATGACCAAAATTGGAATTGAAATAAAAAATGAAAGTGAAACTTATGCTCGTCACCCTCTCCCTCCGGTCCACATTAATACAAATGATCCCAATACGTATGATTGTATGAACTATGAAAATATCTTAAAATCAATACAAATGTATTTATTATAAACGTTAGTCTTTAACATCTATCACTGTGTATATAACCATTCAAACATCTTTTAAAAGTTGAACAAACCCCACACAGCTCAGTGAAATGTTGACTTTATTTGATCATTTCAGTAAAAACTACGTTCATATTTCTCTTTTTGATTATAATACTGATGAACGTTCAAAACAAAGCACTTTGGCAACTTACCACATACGTTTTAAAATGCTTAATAAGCACCGTAACTTTCATGATATAATTTCTCCGTCATAATCGTTTGTGTCTGTGAACGGCCGACTGTTGTGTGACGTCAAATGCTGCGGCTGCAAGGCATTGTGGGGCAGCATTTTCTCCTCTCCTTTCGGTTAGGGAGGCCCAGTGGTTCCTAAGCTAAAGGAGGTTATAAAGGAAGTTTGAAACCTCCTTTCCGTTCATTCTAGAGAATTCGAACAGCACTTATCATGGCTGCCACTGAGGGACTTCCGGGTCATTTCACTCGGTTAGGAAGGTTCCTAAGCTAAATGGACTATTCGACTGCAACCCAGTTCTCAATACATACATCGTTTAACCATGGCAGCCATCTTTGCTCACCTTTGCCAAGTGACCTACTTTCTTCAATGTATGAAGATGTTGTTTTTTTATGGTCAATAATTAACTGTAAGATGGATTTAACCAGCTAGTTGGGCAGAGGTAAAGAAATTAACATAATATTTAAAAAAAACACTGCTTTGTGTTTTTTGACAAGTTGATCTTTCTTTCCTAAAGTCATTTTACGTAAGGTGTTGTGCTCTTAATGTTCATATTAGTTCCTGATCAAAGTAACCCACGCAGTCTCAAAGGTTTCACTTAATGGATTTTGATAACGCTGGCAAAACTGGGAAGAATTGCTTCACGTGTCAGAAGAACCTCCCGCAATTGACAGTCGCCAGAAGTCTCCAGCACCTGTCAAAACAACTTTCTGAAAGCCTGTTCTGTCTTTCCTCAATTTAAGGACATGCATTCTTCCAGGTTTAAAATAAACGTATTCTCTGTATCATGACATGTTGGTTCATGTCACTGGAAACTTAAATAAAAATGTAAGTTTTATCGGCTTATTTTTTACAATACGATTGTATGATTTCTTCTGTCATTATTGCAGTTCTGCTGTAAGCTAGCTAGCTAATGTAGCTAACCTAGTTATTTAAAATATACTGACAAAACACTAACAATTATGAAACAGACTGACTCTGCAAGACTGACAGTTAGCTTTTACTGCGCTCCGGTCCCAGCCGTGTGCATCACGTTTTAGTGTCCCTGTATCCGTTACGGCCCGTCCACACAGCGGCGTGCATTCACTTTGAATGGGGTGACGTCACTTTTAGCCGAACTGCATTTTGGGAAGCGACGTGGAGCGTTGCTGGTGTTGCTCGCTTCAAAAGTTGAGCAATGTTCAACTTTTGACGCCTCGACGGAGGCGTCAGCCAATCGAATCATATGCCAGTACAAGCTCTAGCCAATCAAACCGCGTGCTTGTGTGTCTGGGGCGGGAGATTCATGTGATTGGTTGTTGGTCGAGTGTCAGACACGCCCGCCGGCAAGCATCAACGCACGCCGCTGTGTGGACGGGCCGTAATATGTTTTTAGATTCTTGCAGCGTTTTTGTACTTGCAGTTTCATTTATGGAGCGTTTTTTTTTATTGCTGTGCATGTGTTGTCAAGTTTCTGAAGATGTTTCTTGGTTGGCAACTGTACAATGGCCATGTCATTGCATTCAACTCAATATTAAAATTGTCATTTTAGTTTGGGTTATTATTCTCAACATTACTGTATTGTAAAGGCTGCAACATGCTTCTCCAGGCTGCAGGCATTTGGCTTAGTGATACACTTTGTGCCTTTCTTTCTGACTTTCATGTACTGTTTTCCCAGCTGTGCTTGTCCCAACAGATTGAGCCTCTAATGGCTCTTTTTTATGATAGAACAGGTTGTGTAAGAGCAAAGGTTCATGGGTCAATGACCGGTGGTTTGAACTGCAGAAATGCAGTGAGAAAAGTTAAACAACAGAGAAAACGCAGAGGCTGGTAGGCAAACGTCCAAAAAGACAGACACGGGTCAAAGGTGAGGCAGACAAGGAATTAGATCTGAAGATGCTAGACATCTAAGGTACAGTGAACTGGGAATATGCTGTAGACATGACAGAATATTATAGTATTTGTCTATATTTATGTGATGGCATGAATATGGTTGATTGATTGGTTTTGATTGTTTGTGTGTTTATTATTTGTATGTATTGACTTTAAACAACAAAGAGGGATCTGCAAATGTAAAAGCATAATGTACATTTTTTAAATGTTGTATATTTTACATTTAAAACACAAGCAATACAAAAAAACAGTACAACAAACCACAAAGGTCACAGTTTGGAAGTATTTATCTCACCTGCTTTTAGCCTGGCTCTTATTTTGAAAAGTTTATGTTTTCTCTGGTTATTAGTTTTAAACATTGACAGTAAAGTCAGCAATATGAAGGTTATGCATCCATTTTTATGGCCTTTCAGTGAATATCATAGACTTGTCTTTTGTGAGGAATGCACCAACATCTATAAGAGGAAAGTGCTGCTCCACTGCTCCTCAATCAGCAGGAATCTGCCCTCTCCTGATCGATCGTAGGTCTGAATGTTGACCACAATCTCCTTCCAGCATGACAAATTGGCATATATGAGATATAAGATTTTACAATGTTGTAAAGCTGCGATGCAACTGACAATTTCTTTATTTGACTTGCTTCAGTAGAAATGTTACAGTGCCAGGAAAAGTTTGGCAGTATACAAACTGTTTGAGTAAACATGCAGTGCCATGGTTAAAGTCCCTGTTGTCCCATGACTTTGTGCGGCCCTGTCCTCATGCTACCCCTCTTCAGTCTCCATCACTAACCTCCTGTATCCGTCCCTCCCTCTGAGGTCTATAAAGGGTCCTCGCTGCAGCCGTCTGCTTCATGTATCTCAGCATCATGAAGGGATTACCCACCCTGCTGCTGCTGTGCTCGACGGCTCTGCTCTGCAGCGCTGCTCCAGCTGTGGAGCCGGTGACCTGCAGCGAAGATGGAGGTGCTGCGGCGGCACGGATGGCTGCACATCACATCGACGAGAACCACGACCATGGCTACAAGTTCAAGCTGAGTGAGATCAAAGGCAACAAAGTGGAAAAGGTAAAAATAATTTGCATTACTCATTACACCAACTTTCTTTAAGTGTACATTTTTTTGAAGAACACCCATAACTCCACATTAGCATGTTTTAACTGTGTGTTTTTTCTGTTTTGAAGATAAGACCATGTTTAAGATGGACAGCATAGTGAAGTAGTAAAGGTTGCTTCAGCACACAGAACTCTGTAAACATGTCTGTGATGTGTTTTGGTCCCGATCCATGTACAGATTCAGTTCGGCTGTGACAGAGTGTAGTGACTTAGGAATCAGGGTGATGAGGACTAACCTCTTGGTCCTGGAAAGAACTCTAGCAGCTGCACAGCCTTCATAGCAAACTGGAGTAGATGTCACAGCGTTGGCACCTTTTTTGCATCATATTACACCTCTAGAATGACAAGTATTTTCCTGTGCATTGTCATATAATGACAACAAATGTGTACAGATGTGTTACAATTAATATTTTATTACATTTCAGTATTTCAAAATTATTATAAAATGTCATGGTTATTACATAATGGAGACATTTTAGCCAGTTAATACGTACACAATAAAACTGTTATCTTCCCAGGGTGGACTTTATGACTTAAAGGTCATGTATTATACTTATTTCAACAATATATTATAGTTCTCAGATATATATAGAACATGTCTCTGAAGATTTTGCTCAAAATACCAAACAGATCATGAATTATAGCATGCCATATATACCCTTCTTTTTCAGCCCTTTTCCAACAAAAGTGCTGATTCTGTGTCTGTAGCTTTAAAGGTCTCCTATTATACTATTTTTAGGCGTACAAGCAATACAAAAAAATTGGCCTCAGATAGGTCTCAGATATATAAAAAACATGCCAATTAACTATTTTGCTCAAAATACCAAACAGATCACCCATTCTAGCCATGCTTCAGTTCATACCCCTCTATTTCAGCCCTGTTATTAAAATACTGATTCTGGGTCTGTAGCTATAAATGTTGCAGAGCTGCTGCTGGCCACGCCCCTTTGGAGAAGGCATGGGCTCTCCTCTGTGAAGAGAGAGGTTTCTACCCAGATTCTCAGCTAAATGCTGCCGTGATTAAACGCCATACTAGGTTCCAAAGCACATCAAGGATTATTTCTGAAACAGTAGCCCAAATGCTTTTTCTCTTGCTGGTGAGTTCCTTTTTTGATTTCCTGCTTCTTTACACATATTCTCTCCAGTACAGGTTAGCTGAGCTCTGAGTGTTAGCGATGCTTGCTAATGTAAACAGACCATATTACTTCCAAAACACGTCGCACATTGTTTCTGATACAGCAACGTTTCTGATAGGGCCGTGGGCACAAAACCAGCCCACATGTTAGTAATGTCGTCATGACCGCGGCAAATCTGGATCAGCTCCGTTGTACCCCCATCTTTAGAGATGTAGGTAAGGAGGAAAAGAGAGAGGGTTGTATTTTCTGACACTTTGTGAGTTTCCTGACACACCGGGGACACATATTTAAGTATAAAAAGGCATCAAAAAGTGAATTTTGCATAAAAGGTGACCTTTAACTGCTAATGAGCTGCTGCTGGCCACGCCCCTTTGCGGACATGTTTCTGGTTCTCCGCACCTACCCGAGCAGCTCCATGGTAATAGGGAACACTGCTGAAGAGAAGTGTTTCACAATATCCACCGGCAGAAACTCTGCGGTGCTGGATTTTTGCAGCCTAAAACAGCATAGCGTTTAGTCTTCTTAGACATCCTGCTGAAACCGGTTGCCAAACTACACAGACACACAAAGGTACTGCGGGAGGGGATTCAGGTAAGCGGGGTCTTACCGTGGTTGGTTTGTTGCTAAATTACGTCAAATATGAACTTTTACGTCACGTATGAACCGAAAACTCGCCCGTTTTTTTTGCGAATTTCACACACTTGGATAAGGAGGGAAAGAGACAACCTTTTTTGCTGAAAGTTTCTGAGTCTCTGTGTCAGGAAACTCACAAAGTGTCAGAAAACAAAACCCTCTGTTTTCCTCCGTACCCAAATCTCTAAAAACGGGGGTACAACGGAGCTGATCCAGATTTGCGTCCGATATGACGTAATATCGGAAATGTGGACCCCCAGCCCTATCAGAAACGTTGCTGTATCAGAAACAATGCCTGACTGTTTTGGACGTAATATGGTCTTTGTTTACATTAGCAAGCATCGCTAACACTCAGAGCTAACCTGTACTGGAGAGAGCATGTGTAAAAAAGCAGGAAATAAAAAAGGGAACTCACCTTGTGGTCAACCCAGAAGAGAAAAAGCATTTGTGCTCCATACTGTTTCAGAAATAATCCTTGATGTGGTTTGCAACATGATATGGCATTTAATCACGGCAGCATTAAGCTGAGTATCTCGTAGAATTCTGAGCAGGCACAAGCTCCCCTTTTTTTTTTTAAAGCTAAGGACCCAGAATCAGCCTCTCTCTTACTGGGCTTAAATAGAGGGATATGAGGGTTTTCTAAAATGCATGATCTGTTTGGTATTTTGAGCAAAACACATCATAGACATGTTTTTTTAATATATCTGAGAACCATAATATATGCCCATAAATAGCATAATAGGAGACCTTTAAGACATTAAAAAGGTGCATTTTGCATAATAGGGGACCTTTAATCGATACCCACAGAAACTATTTCTGAAATGCCTTTTCTATTGTGATCGAATAAATTCATTTAAAAGGGGACCTATCATGCAAAATGCACCTTTGTACGTCTTTTATACATGAATATGTGTCCCCGGTGTGTCAGGGAACTCACCAAGTGTCAGAAAACACAACCCTCTCTTTTCCTCCATACCCAAAATCTCTAAAAACGGGGCTGCAACAGAGCTGATTCAGATTTGAAAATAGTCTGACGTCAGTGACGAGGAGCTCCGCCTATATGGCCAACTCTCCACCAATCAGGGGAATGAGAGGTTGCCGTGGCATGGTAACAGCATGGTAACATGACGCTCGTAACTCGGCCCCCTCCTTTGCAGGGGGGCGTGGTCAGCTGCAGCGCATGCAAAGACAGGGGTGGAGGAGAGCAAAATAGAGCGAAATGAGCCATGGCTAAAATGCATGATCTGTTTGGTATTTTGAAAAAGAAAACGTATAAATATACCTTATATAGGTATGGCCCTACAATATATTATTCAAATATAGCATGATAGGTCTCCTTTAATGAATGGAAGATACACAAATCTTATATATTAATGTTTTAAATGCTAAAACAAAATATTTCTTTAAGTTAACTGTGACTGAGTAAATGTAGTGACTTGAGATATTATATATATTATTAACTTCATGTATTTGAAGAAAATGTACTTGCAGGTTTCTTGGGGTTCTGAGTTTTTATCTTTGCTCTTATTGTAGGTCTCTTTGGACAAAAGTATCATCTAAATGAAAATGAAATGTGACTTACACTCTCTGGTGTTTGCAGGTCGATGACGGCTGTGAAATCGAGCTGCAGTTGGACCTTATGGAGACAACGTGCCACAACATTAACCCGAAGCACTTTGAGGACTGTATGATCCGCGGAGAGACTCAACGGGTAAGTGTTGGATCAGTTACTCTTTAACCAAATTGTGTCACGTTCATGTACAGCCAGATTGACGCATGATTATTGGTTATGTGAGGTCTCGACAGAACAAGCTCTGTGTTTCTCTGTAGGCGGTGATGGCTAACTGCTCCGTGAGGATTAATGTGACAAATGGTGACGCCAAAGTCAGAAATTATCATTGTGACACGCGACAAGGTGGGTCTCATTCAACATGCCTGATACACAACAGAACATTGATAATGAACAATCTGCCAAAAATCCAGGTTAGGGTTTTAACTTTTAGATTGTTTTGGGCGGGGGTTAGCAAGGAGTATGACATGCACCAAAGGCCCACTGCAACCACTCGGCTAAGAAGGTGCTATTCATGTCTATATATATCTCTACCTTACTACTACCA
This sequence comes from Pogonophryne albipinna, assembly GCA_028583405.1. Taxonomy (NCBI): domain Eukaryota; kingdom Metazoa; phylum Chordata; class Actinopteri; order Perciformes; family Artedidraconidae; genus Pogonophryne; species Pogonophryne albipinna. Next base: position 10,484,552 of record CM053246.1, read on the forward strand.
TATAATTAGATTTGGGGAAACTATTCGTTATGACAAATAAATAATGGTGTGTGTGCGTGTGTGTGTGTGTGTGTGTGTGTGTGTGTAGTGAAAACAGACAGTGAGATGGTGAGCATCTGCCCTGACTGCCCCAATCTGATCTCACTTCATGACCCTGAGGGTATGAAGTCTGTAAAAGAAGCTGTGCAGAGAGTCAACAAGAACACCACCAACCAGAACTACTTCATCCTGAAGGACGTGGGACGGATTAAAATCGGGGTAAAGAACCTAGACACACACACACACACACACACAAATGTGCAGGAAGCCTTACAGTTTCCTCTTTTTTGTGATTATTACAGGTCAACTATTTCAGCATGTCCATGTTAAGGAAGTTATGTCTCTAAGTCAGTGGCTCAGTCAGTAGGGGCTTGGACTGGGAGCCGTAGGGTCACTGGTTCATGTCCCCGACCAGAACAAAAATATGGAGTGTGGATTGGTACTTGGAGAGTTCCCAGTTCACCCCCTGCCCTGCCGTGGCGCCCCCCCCACTCCCATTGCTCCCCGGGCGCTGTACAATAGCTGCCCGCTGCTCCTAGTACTAGACTCCTGGTACTAGGATGGGTTAAAAGCAGAGAACACATTTCACTGTGTGTGCTGTGTGCTCTGCATGTGTGACCATAAAGAGGGTTTCATCCCTCCCAATATTATATTATTAATGTATGTTTACCTTAAAGTATGTATTGTAGCCTCATGCAGTGCTATGTCCTCCTCTCTCAGTGGATGATGACCGGGATGAACTACTGGGCTGAGATTGCCCTCGTGGAGTCCCATTGCCCAATGGGATCCAGAATCCTTCCTGAGGCATGCAAACCCCTCTGCCCTGATCGAGCTGTAAGTACAACTCGTACGAATAGAAGACACACTTTGACAGTAATCACTGAATTTGCAAGAAATGTCGTTGGACTAAAGTTGTGTCGTCTGACCAACATTATATCATGTGACCAATTATGTCTTGTAATGTCGTGAAATGTTACCGGCTTTCTGACGTGATCAACTTTATATCATGTGATTGACTATGTCATGTTACTGACTTTATGTCATGTGACCTATCAACTTCATGTCATGTGACCAACTTTATTTCATGTGATTTACTTGCGGCCCGTCCACACAGCGGCGTGCGTTGAAAGCTTCACCATTCACTTTGAATGGGGTGACGTCACTTTTCGCCAAACTGCATTGTGGGAAGCGAAGCAGAGCTTCGCTGGCGTGGCTCGATGCAAAAGTTGTGTAATGTTCAACTTTTGAAGCCTCGGCAGAAGCGTCAGCCAATTGAATCATATGCCAGTACAAGCTCTAGCCAATCAAACCGCTGCTTGTGTGTCAGGGGCGGGAGATTCATGTGATTGATTGTTGGTCGAGTTTCAGACACGCCTGCCGGCAAGCTTCAACGCACGCCGCTGTGTGGACGGGCCGTTACTAGGGATGTAACGATATACCGAATATCGCGGTAAATAAACGTCCCAATACCGTCGTGAGACTAACAAAATCTACCGCGATAAAAAAAAAAAAAGTTTTTTAAAAAAATATATTATTTTTTTTAGACACTTTTTTTTGTTTTAAACCTTTATTTAACCAGATGGTCCCATTGAGATCATCGATCTCTTTTTCAAGAGAGACCTGTCCAACATGGCAGCAAGTAGGTTACAACATGAACATAAAACAACAGAACACAAAAGGACATCGTATTTATATGGGGGTTATTCCCTATCTTTATTCAAGAGCGTGGTATTTAAATTTGAGAGCATACTTTATGTATTTATTTCCCTCAAACCCTGTCCTCGCACTCAAATAGTGCCTGCTTGCACTTAGATTTGCTCTGCTTCTGCTCAAACTGTACGCTTGCACTCAGATATATTGCTGCTTACAGATTTTTTCTGCTCTCAGATTTATTCTGTGCGCGCTCGAAACTTTTGTGTAACAATCCTGTCAAAATCCCTCAACCAATAGGAGGCCAGGTGTCCTTGCGGGTGCGTTCGCTTTACTTATTACAGCGTCCCGTAAGGGCGGTTACTCTTTGATTTATAAACTCCCGCCCTCCACGGCTTTATAACATAGCATGTACTGTTCACGAGAGAGCACGCTCGTGAACTGTCAACGGGGGGGGGGCGGTGTTATGCCGTGTGTGCATGATGCACCTCGCGGGAGCGCGCACAGCGTAAAGCAAAACCTCCCAGACATGTATTGATCTGTACGGCAAAGTACGGTTTGGAAACTATATCATTTCCTTTTGGAGGGCATGCATAACACGGCATAACACCAGAGCCTCGCTGCGGGGAAACGTTGGCGCTGTTCCGAGTTTGTTCTAATCTGTCAAAATGACACTGCTTTCAGATTTTTCCGTCATTGTTAAAAAAAATATTCGGTTAACGCGACCACTGCTGTCCCAGCAACATCAGTACCAAGCGAGAGAGTTGTTTCCAGAGCAGGGGATATTGTAAATGCCCAAACATCCCAGCTTATAAATACCTGGAAATGTGGACATTCTCATATTCCTAAAAACCTGTCTGATGATGCCGAGTGAGTGACTAGTGAGTTTGAGTTGAGTTACTTGAAAAACTAAAGTGAAACTTGATTTCTTTTATTGCAGGGTCTGATTATTAAATGTCCTTGTTTATTTGTGAGATGCAGTGGCACAAAGAAAATGCCTACTTTGTTTGGTAGTACTATAGGTACAAAAACACTGGTTTTCTTGTTCCAGTCTGTTACTGTCACTTTGTTTTTGACAATACTGCTATCCTACAAAAATGCTATACAAATCAGATTTATTATTTAATAAAGAAACATTTTCCGAGTAAAGAAAATTTGTATTGATTTTTTTTTTTTTACATTTTTTCCCCCATTTATTATTCAGTATCGCGATAAATACCGTACCGTGGACTTGTTATCGCGATATTATCGTACCGTGAGTTTTTGGTATCGTTACATCCCTAGCCGTTACTGTCATGTTATCAACTTTATGTTATGTGACAATCATTATGTAATTGTAACAACATTATTTCATGTGATTGCAGCTTTGTCATGTGATATGTTATGTCGCATGACTAACATTATGTCATATCATCGCAGCTATGTAATGCGACAGACTTAATAAATGTTACAGACTTTATAAATGTTACCAACTTTGTTATTTGACCAACTTTGTCATGTGATAGCAGGTATGTAATTTGACCAACTTCATGTGACGGAACATGTGATACATTTTATGTCATGTGACCGACATTATTTAACATGATCACATTTATATTGTGACCGACATTATGTAATGTCATTTGAATGACGTGACAGACATTGTGACCTATGGATGACTTTATGTCATGTGACCGTCACTATGTAATGTTACCAACATTTTGTTGTGTGACCGATATGTCATGTGACCGACATAATGTGACTGACATTATACCGATTGAATTAGCTTATAAACAAATAAAACAACCAAACTAACCAACAGGGCCTGGTGGCATGGCAGTATAAGCTTCCTTCACTGTTGCTCAATGAGATTCCTCTTCTCTAATTGTCTCTCTCTCTTTTCTCTTTGAAGCGTCATGCTCTCTGCCATTCATCTTACTCCAAATCCAAGGGACTCATGTCTGTTGAGTGTGATTACTACCCTTCAATGGTGAGTCCGCATTTTGCTCACCTTAATATCCATTTGTTCTATATCTATTATTGATCAATTGTGTAGCCAAATAATATCTGTGCAGAGACCAGTACTCGGATCCTTTACTTAACTTAAAAATAAAATACTACATCCCAGAAATACTCCATCACCAGTACAGAAATATCTTTAGCAAATTATACTTATGGAATAAAACATTTAATAAATGGAGGGGATAAAATATTTGCCTCTGAAATGTTATGGGGTAAAATAAAATCAAAGATAATCAAGTAAAGTACACTTCACACATACATTAAGTATACTTAGTTACTGTCATGAAATTCACTTACACTCTCTGTTGGGTCTGCTCTTAACAGAACTCTACTGCCCTCGGCGATGGTGAGCGGGAGCCCATATGTAGACACCATGGTGGTCGTGGCCCTCCTGACCATGATGGTCCTGGTGGTCACGGCCCTCCTGACCGTGATGGTCCTCGTGGTCGCGGCCCTCCTGACAGTGATGGTCCTCGTGGTCGTGGCCCTCCTGACCATGATGGTCCTGGTGGTCGTGGCCCTCCTCCCCCTGCTGGTGGTGATGGTGGCCCTCCTGACCAAGAAAGGCAGCGTCATAGGCCCCCATTCCACCGCCTGCACTGCCATGGATCGGACGCAGCTATCCACCCCATTTGCCCCTGGCCCCGTCCTGAGCCCCACGGCCCCCGCCTAAACCCAAGAGAAGAGGCCTGAGATACAGACAAGGAAAACATGTGTTTGTTACTGACTTCAAGACTTGTAGTGTAATGTAATATTTGGAAAATGTGTCTTTAAACATATTAAAAAATAATGTCCAATAAAAAATCATGGTTTCAATCATAGGGTGCAGCTTCTTCTTTAATTGACCTGCCTGAGCAGCAGTTTGGATTTTTATCAGATTGCCCCCATATAAACACTTTAAATGCTAGCATTGCATGACAACAACAAAAAAACACCAATATTTACATTTGACGGTAACTTGAAGTGAGATTAAATACATTTTCTCTAGATTTATAACCACTCTGGAATTATTGTGAACACCAATGAGGATGAAAAAACTGTTTATTACAGAAAATAAAGAACAACACAAACACTTAAAGACTTGAAAACCTAATAAACTGTAACAGGAACATTTTAATATTTAATTTAATGACTTTAATACATTCTCCATGATCACTGGATCCACCATTCAGACAGTTTTAACATGAACTATTAGAAGATGATGGATGGATTAATATAGCAACATAAGCTACTTAAAAACAACAGCAGGTCACCAACAGGAGCGGGGTGGAGAGCTTTTGCTGCGTTTACGTCCACCTCCAGTTGAGAAGAAACTTTATCTGCTTATGCTTAATGCAGAGAAGTAAGCAGAAGCTATGGAGGGCTTTGTTTGCTGAGGGAAGTCTGAAAAAAATAAAAAAATAAAATAGACTTCAATCTCCAATCCCATTCCTTTTAAATGCAAATGTTTTGATTATTTTGATAAAGGCAGTACAAATATTTAAGAAGGATGTGTTTTCTTGGAATTCTTCACGACCAGGTTTTACAGATTATGATGAATATTTTTGAAGTTTTACCTTTGTGAAGAAGATTTGACGACAGACCATATATTGGTATGCTATCATCTCTCTTCTCAAAGTACTTTGAGTCCAGACCGTCCGAGTCTCCACTGAGGATGAGAAGAACACAGTGGAAAATAGAAATAAGGTCTGTGGTTAACACAAGCTAAAGAGATTTCCATATTATGATCTATGACTATAAATGTGTCAGGAAATACCTCATTGGTTAATGTCTGAAGCTTTTATATTTCGTAAAAACAGCAGTTGCTAACAAGTGACTAAATGAGACCACTTCACATCATCACTCTGATCATTAGCCACCCTTAGCTTAGCACTGGTGACGTGAAGTCATGAGACCATGATCAAGGTCCTTCATAGCCTAATGTGAGCTTTTCATTAGATTGAAACGCTTGAAGTGAACTATGGTGTCCCCCAAGGTTCTGTGCTTGGCCCCATCCTTTTTTCAATCATCATGCTTCCTCTCGGTTTACTAATTAATAATGATCAATTAGGTTGCCATTTTTATGCCGATGACACTCAGCTCAACATTTCCATTAAGCCCCTGTCACTGTCCCGAAATTGACACCAGATGGACACACGATAAAGGAAATGTTCAAATTCGGCTCTGATCGTAACATCTGGCCATTCGTGAGGGCATCTTAAGCCATCGTATGACTGCCGGTGGAGTTTCTCCGGCAGGCAGCAACTTCGTGAGCGGTGGCAAAATCTTTGGCATGCCAAAATATTGCCATTTTTATGTCCATTTTGCCCTTCGTAAGGCACTCGTGAGGGCATCTTGTCAAATCGTGTCATCTTCGTCTTTACTTCGTGTGATCATCGGAGCCATCGGGCATTTTTCACCTCACCAAGACAATACGAAGGAAACAAGAAGCTGCCGATTGTCTTAGGAAGGCAACACGACTACGTGCAGCCCTCGCAATACCGTTGTCTAGCCATCATATTATAGTACGATGACATCGAGATTGCATTTATTGCACAACAAAATCATCTTAAACATATTATGTAAATAACCCAATTTGTGTTCTGTGAAACTGAAAAGGATATTACATTGTTTTTGTTACTTTCCTTGCAGTTGTATGTCTTGAATGTAATTTAACTTCCTGTTTTATTTAGATGAATGAAAACTTTATTACAGACTCAGGGTTCAGATAAAAGACATAAATAAAAGACAAGTAGGATTGTTATTACAGTAGGATTGTTATTCACGTCGGTGGTAATGATGTTCGTTTACGCCAATCAGAATGCACCAAACTTAATGTGGAGTCGGTGTGTAGTTATGCTAAAACAATGTCGGACACCGTAATCTTCTCTGGTCCCCTCCCCAATCTGATCAATGATGACATGTATAGCCGCATGTCATCATTTCAGCGCTGGTTGTCTTGGTAGTGCCCAGCAAACAATGTGGGCTTCGTAAATAATTGGACAGCCTTCTGGGGAAAACCTGGTCTGATTAAGAGAGACGGCATTCATCCTACTTTGGAAGGTGCAGATCTAATTTCGGCAAACATTTCAGGGCTTTGTGGACTTAATCCATGACAAACTGGAGTTGAGACCAGGAGGCGGAGTCGCAGTCTTACACGCTTCTCTGCGCTCTCTCCTAGGCAGTCATCCATAGGAATCCCGAACCCAATAAAATACCAAATATTAGCGGTGTGTGTGTCTGCCCAAGGACAATTAAAGGTAAAACCTAATAGAGGTGTCATACATAATAACCTAATAAAAGTAAATGTAACAACTACTACAGTGCAACAAAACAGGAATATTAAATGTGGTCTCTTAAACATAAGATCTCTAGCATCTAAAGCAATATTGGTAAATGATTTAATATCAGATTATAATATTGATATATGCTGTCTCACTGAAACTTGGTTGAGACATGAAGAATATGTCAGCATAAATGAGGCCACTCCACCCAGCCATATCAATACTCATATTGCCCGAGGCGTGGGCCGAGGAGGTGGAGTTGCAGCAATCTTTGACTCAAGTTTACTTATCAATACTAAACCAAAATTTAATTATACCTCCTTTGAAAGTCTCGTTTTTAGTCTTACGCATCCGACCTGGAAAACTTTGCAGCCAATCTTATTTGTTACAGTGTACCGTGCACCAGGTCCTTATTCAGAATTCTTATCAGAATTCTCTGAGTTTTTATCAACTTTGGTTCTTAAAACAGATAAAGTAATTATCGTAGGTGACTTTAATATTCATGTTGACGATGATAAAAATAGCCTTACTGTTGCATTTAACTCTATATTAGATTCTGTTGGTTTCTGTCAGAGTGTAAATAAACCAACCCACTGCTATAATCACACTCTCGACCTTGTTCTGACTTATGGTATTGAAATTGAGCAACTATTAGTCGAACCGCATAATCCTGCTTTATCCGACCATTTCTTAGTAACTTTTGAAGTACTGTTACTAGACTACAAAGCATTAGTCAAAAGCTCCTGCAGCAGAAACCTATCTGTTAGTGCTATAGCCAAATTTAAGGAAGAGATTCCACCAATATTTAACTCGATAGCATGTCTGCATGTAGGGGAGGAAACTTATACAAAATGTACACCACCCCAAATTGATCATGTTGTTGATAGTGCTACAGATGCGCTGCGAATAAAATTAGACTCTGTTGCTCCTTTGAAAAAGAAGAAAATAAAACAACATAGATTAGCTCCATGGCATAATGCCGAAACCCGCAAAATAAAGCAAAAGTCGAGACAACTTGAAAGGATATGGCGTTCCACTAAACTTGAAGAATCTCGTTTAATTTGGCATATTACTCTCAATGAATATAAGAAAGCACTGTGTAAAGCGAGAGCCTACTACTCTTCATTAATAGATGAGAATAAGAATAATGCAAGATTTCTTTTCAGCACTGTAGCCAGGCTGACAGAGAGCCACAGCTCGATTGAGCCTTCTATTCCCATAGCACTCAGTAGTAATGATTTTATGTGCTTTTTTAACGATAAAATTGTTACTCTTAGAAACAAAATTAATGACCTCTTGCCTTTGACCAGTATAGTGTTATCAACAGCTCCCGGAAACGTAAGTTCTAATATTACACTAGATAGTAAACTAGAATGCTTTTCAGCCATTAACCTTGAACAATTAAATTCAATGATTCTCTCTTCTAAACCATCAACGTGTATGTTAGACCCAATTCCAACTAAGCTGTTGAAGGAAGTTTTTCCATTAATTAGCACTTCTTTATTAAATATTATGAATATGTCTTTATTATCAGGCTATGTTCCACAATCATTCAAAGTAGCAGTGATAAAACCGCTTCTTAAAAAGCACAACCTCGATCCAGAGGTTTTAGCCAATTATAGACCTATTTCTAATCTTCCGTTCCTCTCAAAAATTCTTGAGAAAGCAGTCGCCAAACAGTTGTGTGATTACTTAAAAAACAATGATTTATTTGAAGATTTTCAGTCTGGCTTTAGAACACATCATAGCACAGAGACAGCTCTGGTTAAAGTCACAAATGACATTCTAATAGCCTCCGACAAGGGACTTGTCTCTATTCTTGTTTTGCTCGATCTCAGTGCTGCATTTGATACTATCGATCATGATATCTTATTGCAAAGACTAGAGCACTTAGTTGGCATACAGGGAACTGCTTTAGGCTGGTTTAGGTCCTATCTATCTGAACGCTCTCAGTTTGTACGTGTCAATGATGAATCTTCCACGCAAACCAAAGTTAGCCATGGAGTGCCACAGGGCTCAGTGCTCGGACCTATTTTGTTCACATTATATATGCTTCCGTTAGGCAATATTATAAGGAATCATTCTGTAAATTTTCATTGTTATGCACATGACACTCAACTATATTTATCAATCAAGCCTGATGAAATTAATCATCTAAATAAAATTCAAGACTGCCTCAAGGACTTAAAAACGTGGATGACCTTAAACTTTTTGATGTTAAACACGACCAAAACTGAAGTTATTGTACTTGGCCCGAAGAATCTACGAAACAAATTATCTAAAGATATACTAACTATGGATGGCATTAATTTGGCCTCCAGTGAGACTGTAAGGAATCTTGGTGTTATATTTGATCAGGATTTATCCTTTAACGGCCACATAAAATCAATTTCAAGGACCGCCTACTTCCATCTACGTAACATTGCAAAAATCAGGCATATCTTGCCTCAAAACGATGCAGAGAAACTAGTCCATGCATTTGTTACTTCAAGGCTGGATTATTGTAACTCTTTATTATCAGGGTGTACCAAGAAGTCAGTCAAGTCGCTTCAGCTGATTCAAAATGCTGCAGCTCGTATACTAACCAGAGTTAGGAAAAGGGACCTCATTACTCCTGTTCTGGCTGCCTTACACTGGCTCCCTATAGAACACAGGATAGAATTTAAAATTCTTCTTCTCGCCTACAAAGCCCTTAATGGGCAGGCGCCATCTTACCTTAAAGAACTCATTATACCCTACTGTCCTACTAGGGCATTGCGTTCCAAGAATGCAGGGTTGTTGGTTGTTCCTAGAGTCTCTAAAAGTACAATGGGAGCCAGAGCCTTTTCTTATCAAGCTCCACATTTGTGGAATCAGCTTCCAGTTTGTGTTCGGGCGGCAGACACCCTATCCGTTTTTAAGAGTGCGCTTAAGACCTTCCTTTTTGATAAAGCTTATAGTTAGGGCTGATTAGATTCAGCCCCTAGTTTTGCTGATATAGGCTTAGTTTGTCGGGGGACATCTTACTTCTTCCTTCTCTCTGTCTATACCTGTGTACTCTCATGTTCCGATTAACCCAGCTTCCCCAAATTTCTTTCTTTTTGGTGTCTATATACGCTGGGATCCGGAGTCATGGATGATCCTGCGGTCCTGTGTCCTACATCGCGAGCCCTGGATCTTGAGTCGTGGCTGTGGTCATGGATCATAGGTCCTGGATGGATATCCTCGTGGATTCATCTTCCTATTATACACACATGCATTTCCAAACATTTGGACTACCTATGTTGCAAATGTATTATCTTTTCAATTTACACACGGCATCTATTGCACGTCTGTCCGTCCTGGGAGAGGGATCTCTCCTCTGTTGCACTCCCTGAGGTTTCTCCCATTTTTCCCTTTAAAACTGTGGGTTTTCTTCGGAAGTTTTTCCTTGTACGATGTGAGGGTCTAAGGACAGAGGGTGTCGTATTGTCATACTGATATTTTGTACAAACTGTGAAGTCCACTGAGACAAATGTAACATTTGTGATATTGGGCTATATAAATAAACATTGATTGATTGACAAGGCATTACATATAATAAATTACATACACAGCATAAAAAAAATTCATAGTTTAAGAATAATTTAAATCAGTGTCCTACAAAGAGACAACTATACCAATGTCTCCACAGCTGTGATTGGTAGCGTGTAGTACTAAACCTTATGTTCGATAAGGCCAAGAGGATTTCATTATCAGAGTCATTAAGCCGGCAAATACATTTATACATGAGATTTCTTAAAACAGCTTGTAGAGTATTGACTCCTGCAGCCACAAACATTTCACTTGCATTAGACCAGGGGTCGGCAACCCCTGGCACGCGTGCCAACATTGGCACGCGGCACCGTAACCAGTGGCACACTAGGAATAAGTGTGCAAAATATTCAAATTGTATTTTCGGATCCTGAACGAGACCGCCGCCAGAGGCGTCTCCCCGTTACCTGCAGAAGGAAGCCAAGCACGCAGCGCAGCCCCGCTCTCTTTATCCCCAGGTGACTTTCTGCTGCTTTCCTCCGTGGTGCAGTGCTGATCGTTTCACCACGGAGGAAAGCACTTCACTAATTGCAGTACCCATAAGGAGCTGTACAAATGACGCAGTTTTTGCGTGGCTGTGTATTTAGTTGAAAGCCCAATGGCGATCTGCTCATCTCTCATCGAAATAATATGCTACAAAGGGGCGGACTGGCCATCTGTGTGTTGAACTTTCCTGTCGGCTCCCAGACCGTAGTCGAGGAGGGCAGAAGCAACAAGCTTCAGGTTCAATAACCCACTTTAGCTTAAATGACGGGAGAGAGGCGAGCTCTTCTTGGGAGGCCGTTGCATTTATTTAGCTGTTCTTCTGTTTCACAAAATACATCACAGACCTCTGTTTTTCTGCTTCCTCGTTTCACTTCCAGAAACAAACACACGTTCCCTCACTGTCGCTCTACCATCCACAAACACACATGTACAAGCCACTCTCTCTCTCTCTCTTAAAGGGACAGCGATCTCATCTCACTCTGCATGACCCTAATATCATAACATGTGTGCTCTGGAGAATCACAGAACGGATGATCGTCCTTATTATTATGCCGTTTAAACCAATTATTTAAATGTGTTTGTTAAATTCGGCATCATGTAAGTTGCGCTGACAGGTCCACACACTGCTTACCCGCAGCGAGGCTCCCCCGCCCTCCTGCTTTTTATTTAAATGGCACTTCATATCAAAAAGGTTGCCGACCCCTGCACTAGACCATCGAGGTCTCTTCAGCAATATTCTCATGGCATCATTATAAACTACTTGAAGTTTCCGTAAACTTGCTTTTCTGTAGTTTGATCACAAATGTGCAGTATAGAGTGGTGTACAATATGCTCTGAACAGAGACATCTTCACTCCATCTGTACATGCACTAAACTTACGTAGGAGAATGTTTGCTTGTGCATACATCATGCGGCATTGCCTATAAATATCTTCATCATCTGTCATTTGTTCTGTAATAAAGTGTCCAAGATATTTTAACTTATTACAGACACTAAGATTAATATCAGACAATTTAAAATCAGGAAATGTTAGACATTTATCTACTTTGGTTCTAAAGATCATGACAGCACTCTTACTGGCGTTATATTTGATGTCATGTTCCACACCATACACCAGGGGTGCCCAACCTTTTTTGAACCGAGAGCTACTTTTAAAGTTGCCAGTCTGCCGAGATCTACCAGTCCAAATAGAGAGGCGTAGCCATTACTGACAGGAAAATACACACTTCTACTTGTATAAAACTGACCTTTGTACGATTAATACTTCATAAAATACTGCAGATCCTTTATCTTACCTCTTTGTAATCTACACACAAGTATTTAACTGAAGTTACACAACAGTGTTGTTGATACAGAGTTGGAGTTTATTCACACGTCACACTACAGTGGGTAATGTTTTCAAGAAACATTGAACAGTGCTGCCACATATGACACAGGAAAAAAAGAAAAGACTCTGAACCCTTTCTTTGCCATTATATAAAAATAGTATTGCTACAAAAGTATAAATTAGGCTTACTAATAAGACAACTCAGATCTGAAGCTACACAGGAATCTGCTGCAACAGTGCAATAAAAAAGACAAAATTAATATAATCAAACCCTTTTTTTGTTGCATTTTAGTAGAGTATAAAAATAAATGCCTTTTAAAATAGGATGCAAGCAACACTAGTTTCTTAACCTGAATTGATAATAGACTATAATCAATTTAAGTTTGCATTCTTATACCATTTTGTACAATAATTATAATGAATAAGTTCAAACAAACTCAAACTTACAGCTGATTAATAACGGTATCTAACTTGAGTTTTTATCATATCAAAAACCTGTTGAAATGCTCCTGTTATTTTTATTACGCATCGGCAGCCTCCAGGAATGCTTCTTTCACAACTTCGCCATCTTTGAAAGACTTCATGTGTTTCGCAAGAACGTGACTGACACGATAAGATGCTCTGGTAGCAGCCTTGCTCTTGTTGTTGGGCCTGGTGAAAATGGACTGCTGTGCATTTAGCTGTCCTTTCAGGTCCCTCCCCTTTTGGGAGCGTAGGGCAGAATTAGGAGGGAATTCCGTCTCGTAGCGTTTGTGCACTGTTTTGAAATGTCGCTCCTAAATTACCCTTCTTCGATAAAGCCACGCTCGCATTGCAGATGAGACAGATGGACTTTGAATTGGAATAGATACAAAAATAATCATCCTCCCACTCGGAGTGAAAATTATATATGTTTTGCTTCTGCCATAATTGCGGTCTTGTGTGTCACTGTCACTCCTGTTGACACGGACAACGTTAGCGAACTAGTGACCACCGCCCACCAGCCACGCCCCCACACATGGGTCACGCCGGCCAATCACAAAGCTTTGATGCGTTCAAGTGCATTATTCTGGCACAGGAAGATTATGTTACAGGACATTAACGATAAAACGGAATATTGTTGTTCTATTTTTAGACACATCTCACGATCGACCGGTCGATCGCGATCGACTGGTTGGGCACCCCTGCCATACACAGAACACACAGCAAGAAGCTGCTGAAGACCAGCGCTGGATGGACTCAGCACAACAAGATCATCTGCATACATAATATGGTTCACTAGAGTACTACCAATCATGCATCCAGTATTACAGGCTTTCAGTCGATTGGACGGATCATCAATATAAAGATTAAAAATAACTGGGGACATAATTCCACCTTGTCTGACACCATTGCTAACCCCAAATGGGGCTGAGACCCTATTGCCCCATTTTACTTGCATAGTCTGGTGGCCATACCAGTAGACCAGAATTATCACAATGTATTTGGGCACCCCTCTTTGATTCAGTTTAACAAATAACTTTCTATGATTAACACGATCAAAGGCTTTAGAAGCATCAATGAAACACATAAGATGCTTTTATGTTGAAGGCGAGTTTACGCTGTTGACAGGAAGTTGATGTTGCTATGGAAACAACATGACGGAGATAAGTAATATCTTATCTACATATAAAGACGGAGAAAGTAAAGAATAAAGTGTATGTTTAAATGTTAGCACCCCCCGAAGAGGCACAAGCTCTTACGTTGAGTCTGGATACATTCTAAATCAGGCATCCTCAAAGTCCGGACTCCGGACCAGATCCGGACCGAACCACAACTGTCTCTGGACTCTGAGCAAATTATACTTTTCATATGTAATATCTGTGTTATCTGCGAGACATCGCCACAACGCAACGAGTCAAAAATGATCCGCTCTGTCCATAGACTGCAAACAGCGCTCTGCATGTCCTGTTCCACTGTCTGTGTGTGTCTGTCAACGCATTGGTCCAATCACATTCAGCATCCCGTCAGCGTTTTTTCCCCCCAAACAATCTGCGAATCAGAGGCACAGTAGGGCGGGTCTTCGCGGAATGCGGGTGGCAAAAATGTGTGTCTCGTCTCTTTCAACCTGTCTGAGTCAGAGTGAGAGTTTAAAAAAAAAAAAATTCAGAGCGAGAGTTAACAGCTCATCTAGTTCCATCTGTACTGTAGCTAGTAGCCTAGTTTCACCTACCGGGGTGGCAACTGACACCCAAAAAATAGGCCTTGCCACCCCAGTAGGCAGCTTTGTTTTGAAAGAAAAGTTGTGGCTCATCGGACATTTATGAGAGAAAGTCTCTAATGTCCGAGTGCAAGTGAATGCAGCACAAGATGCACGTCATGTAACCCCTCCTCCGGTCGTGGCGCGAGCGTGGACATATGATTGGCGGCGATTTCATTTGAACGGGACGACGCAAAACGAGAAGCATTCGGACCCAAGCACTGAAAGAATGAGGTATTTGCGGTCTGACAGAGAAGAGACTGTCAGTTTGGCTGTACTCAGCATTGAATCAAAACGCACTAAAGCTGTTGATCTTAATACGTTTGTGAGGCGTTTTGCTGAACAAAATGGTAATCGCCGCATTCAGCTGTAATAGACATGTCAACTTGATGCTCTGCTCACGGATGAGCATACAAAACTATTAAGATGATGACCTTACGTGTGTAAATATATTTTTTTCTTTGAGGGGGTCTGCCCCCAAAAAACAGTTTTAAGTCATGAGAAAGTCAAATAAGACTGTGTGTAAAACAAACTACACTGCCCAGCCAAAAAAAAGTAACCACTTTGATTTAACTAGGCCAGTAGGTAAGGACTTTCCACTGGATAATAACTGAAGTATAAAAGAATGCATGTTGAAGGCAAACAAAAAGAGGAAATAACAGGTAAAATCAAGCAAATCCCCCTCTCAGATTCCACAGCAACCAGAAGAACATAAATACTGGCTGGTGATTTGATTAATCAGCTTTGTGATGGAATAAAAAATGCACAGTACATTTCCTTAGCTGTGGGTGAGTCCACTGACACCACTGACAATGTTCAGTTGCTGGTGTTTGTGAGTTTTTATGATGAGGCAAAGGGGGAGTTTGTTGAAGATGTGTTGGGCCTGACGAACCTCAGTGGATACACAAGGGGGCAAGACATTTATAAAGCAATAATGGGAATGCTGAATGAAAGAGGGTGCAGCTGCCTTTATTCATAACTGCAGCTCTTACACTGCGACTCTGAGGGATCAAGCACAGACACAATAACAATAAAAACTGCTGCATACAGATTATTTTTGTTTTTGCAACCTCGTGTTAAGAATCTTGTTGCAATTGTTTAAAAGTTTGAATGACCGTAATAAACGGACCTTTGTCTTATTGAAACATTTATTTTGGACCTTTAAGATTTGTATTTGAGTACCCCTGTTCTAAATCATCAGAAAGTCTACGACCATATTTTGGTGTGTGGTTCGGGTGCCATCGTGTGGCTTTCTGTAGGTATCGTACTTGCTTCGGCTGTTGCTTGGCTGTTGACCAACTTCGGGGCCATCTTCGTGCGAAATTCACAATTCCATATTCGTGTGTCCATCTGATGTCAATTTCGGGACAGTGTGACGGGGGCTTTAAGCAGGACAACTCTCATCAACTGACACAAGACGAAAATTGCATAAAACAAATCAAACTATGGATGTCATCCAACTTCCTCCAATTAAACACAGAAAAAACTGAAATGTTACTTCTTCGTCCAAAACATATCAGGGAAAAATCCTGCGACCTCAGCCTGAACATAGCTGGTTCAACCATCCACCAAAGTCCATTCACCAAAAATCTTGGAGTTATATTCGATCTAGGGATGGCAATTTGAAAGCAAATGTATATTCGAATATTCGACCCCCCAAAAAACATAGTTTGACCTCTACACCGCACTCACTAACCTGGTCGAAATATTTCCACACATTACTCCTTTTTGTCGCCATGTCTGTTGTGTAGGACTCTTCTTAGAGTGTAAATAATTACCGGACTATGACTGGTAAAATATGTTGAATACCGGCAAAACTAAATCTCTCCAGTCAAAATGTCTATGTGCTTTGCCGCCACACACGGTTGCCAAGCAGCGCTTATTGTTGTTTAGGCTGGCCACTCATGTGTCGCGAGTGTTGACAGGGGGCGGGGGAGCACGCTCATGAACTGTTAGCGCCGGAACCTCGCAACGGCTGCGGAGCGCATTTGCGCCACATTTGGGCCTAAAATGAGGTTTGAGTCTGCGTGATCTGCGTGTAGGGAGGGGCAGCAGCCATATCATTGGCTAGAACTAGCTAGATCTGATGGATTTGGACATAAACACGAGTGAAGTATAACCCGACGCGAGAGAAAGAGATCAACACCTGCAGCTCTGCCCGCTGTGAGGGACCGGTGAGCGGAGCAAAACACACCTTTAGACGTCAACTAACACATTTAGCTATGGCACTGTCGTATATATATACATTGAATTATTCAATTTGATAATATGTAATCAACTTAGGCATCACTCCCAAACAATTTTTTATAAAAAATAAAAATAAAAATTAATAAAAATATTCATAACTCATATTCGAATACATGAATAATTATTCGAATACCTGAATAATTTCGAATATTTGATTAATCGTTACCATCCCTAATTCGATCCAGATCTGTTGTTTAAAAATCACATTAAGGACATGACAAACTGCTTTTTTCCACCTTCGGAACTTTTCAAAGATTCGTCCCATGCTTTGCCTAGCCAATGCTGAAACTCTGGTCCATGCTTTTGTTTCATCTCGATAGGATTACTGTAATTGACTTTTCTCTGAACAACCGCCAAACAACAACTGGTTCAAAACACAGCTGCCAGGATATTAACCAGAACCAGAAGATTTGATCAGATCACCCGTTCTCATTTCATTGGCTCCAGAATCACATAAGATCAGACTTCAAGATTTTACTGTCAACCTTTAAAATCATTAATTCCCCCGCGCATATCTACCAGGCTCCCACGCTTCCATAATGCCAGTCTCCTTTCCATCCCCAGAATTCACAAATCAGAGTGGTGTAAATATTTGGAGATTATCCTGTTGAACAAAACTAAGTATCATAAATGTGTTTGCCACATCTTATTTTCTGTAATATTCCAAAATACTATTGCTTTTTGTCGAGGGAGCCCTTGTATTGCTTTCTTCCGGGTCGGCATCAGAGGTCGCGTTAACCGAATATTTTCCGTCTATGACGGATTTTTTTTAACAATGACGGACAAATCTGAAAGCAGTCCGTCATTTTTGACAGATTAGAACAAACTCGGAACAGCGCCAAAGTTTCCCCGCAGCGAGGTTCCGGTGTTATGCCGTGTTATGCATGCCCTCCAAAAAGGAAATTATACCGTTTCCAAACCTAACTGTGCCGTACAAATCATTGAAATGTCGGTGAGTTTTGGCTTTACGCTGTGCACGCTCCCGCGAGGTGCAGCAGCCATGCATAACACGGCGCATGTGAACTGTCTCTCCGCCCCCCCCTCCCCCCCCCGTCAGAGTTGTGTAATGGCCGACGGGTAATTCTGGATTTTGACGGAAGTTTTACGATCCTGTCCGTCAAAATGACGGGGAGCGAAAAAGTCTAGCGCAGGGGTGGGGAACCTCCGGCCCCCGGGCCGTATACGGCCCGCGAGACCTTTCGCTACGGCCCTCGAGGTAATTTATAAACATACGCAAAAAAGAAAAAAAAGAAAGAAATCTAGACCGCAAAAAAATTAAACAAGCGAGTGCCTGTTTTTCCTGGCCAAGGTCAGGGTCCTTGAACACATCACGAGCCTAACGTGTCATCACGTGGTATATGTCTCGTCTGACAGGGATGCAGTTCTGACCATGGTTCTGACGGAGAGCACCAGAACGCCGCTCCGCCACTTCCACAAATTGCAGTACCCATAAGGAGCCGTACACATGCCGCAGTTTTTGCGTGGCTGTGTCTTTAGTTGAAAGCCCAGTGGCGATCTGTTCATCTGTCATACTGATCAATAACTGTGTTGTTATTAGCATCTGGTTAGCTAGCTATGCTAACGAATATAAGAAGCTTTTTCTACAACCAGTGAGGTAAAGGCACATCTTTATATGATCATTATAGTTATAAAAAAATAAGAGAATAAAGTAAACAGGTATAAAATACTATATGACAGTAAAAAAAGTTGTTATTAATAAACAAGAATACAGTTTGAAAGGGGAGTGATTTGTAAAATATCCATAAAGAAAAAGAAACTCTGCTTACAGTTCTGTTTCATCTGGGTGTTGAGAGATGTATCCATAGATCTCCTAATGTTGCTCTCAAAGTGCACCAGATTGATGCTTTTAACTTCAACATTCAAAAAAAAAAAATTCCCAGGGGAGAACACCCCCCTAGAGGAGGTTAGATCCCCACTTAAAACATGTTCACATGGATAGGAAACTAAATACATTTGCACACATCTTGTGTCCATATATTTCTGTTTGGGTGGTCATGCCACAACCGTGCACGTGCATGCATGAGTCATGGTAAAATATCTGGATTAAGAGGTTGCTTTTTCTTTGCACAGCATGAAAGAAAGGCCAAATGAATGGGCTGTGATTTTAGTATTTTTAAGCAGAGGTCAATCATTTGTACGGCCCTCGGAGGATGTTGGAAAAATTGAAATGGCCCTTGAGAGGAAAAAGGTTCCCCACCCCTGGTCTAGCGCAACCTCTCGGCATACAAAGCTACGTCATCACTGCACTACTGTATGCTAGGTCTTCTTTAAGCTAAATACATTGTGCAGTCTTTGCAGAGGAAGTACTCACGTGTGTCTGATGGTTGCCTGCACTGATCGCTGCTCAGCAGGCATGACATCAGCAGCAGCTCTGCCAGTCTGAGGGTAAAACTGTGCCTGAAAGCACACACGAACAAAGACACACAACACACTTTTAACTGCTGTACTCACACAAGATATGTTATGTATTATTTCTCCTCAAGAGTTAAAATTAAAGTTCTGGATATTTCCTTATAAGATTACACAAACCACAGATTCTAAAATGGACTTGCATTGCTTCAGTTAACCATTAATACGTATTTTTAGAATTAAAAATAAGCCATTCATGGCTTTCAGTTCATATTTAGTCAAAATGTTTTAAAATAATTACATATGGTATTGTATTATTATTCAAGCCCCTGTTAACGACTTTGTTGAATTCTTATCTCAAGGCATGAAATATATATATATATATATATATATATATATATATATATATATATATATATATATATATATATATATATATATATATATTAGTGCTGTCAAAATTATCGCGTTAACGGCGGTAATTAATTTTTTGAATTAATTACGTTAAAATATTTAACGCATTTAAGGCATGTGCAGAATGGCCCGCCCCATACGTGCCACCAGTGGCAGCGCCGGGGAATGGCTGGGGTAGGCTACACCCATACCAAGAAATGGCTTAGCCCCACCGTGAAAAATGATGTTAAAGTAAGCAAAATAAAGTCTGCCAACTCGCGGAATAAATTGCACAGACAGCAGTTAGTAAGATTGATTTCAGTAGCCACGGTTTTGAAAACTTTTGTCACGTCGTGATCGTCTTCTCAATAGAACATCTTTGATAATGTCTTCTGGACAATCAGAATCAAGATAACGGCGTGGTGTTGTTGCAGGAAGTCCCAACGGAGAATACTTTTGCTGTAGTACAGGGGTGCACATAACTGGTACGCAGGTTATGTGCGTAATCTGAAATGCGTACCGTCACTTGTGTCACAAAGCGCATTTGCGTACCGACGTACTTGTGAAGCTTTTCCAGAAGGCAGTTAGATCACCGGACGACAGAGCTGCTGTTAACGTCGGTCTGTACAACGGATTTGTGCCAAAACTACGCCAACCGGTTGCGGAGGGAGACTTCCCCCCCCCCCCCCTTCACTGGAGAACTGCGCTCAAACGGCTAATCACAACATTCACACTCTGTGGTCACGAAGTACTCCACTAGCCGCCGCCGCCCCCCCCCCCCTCTGTCGACTTTCCTGAAGTACTCCCCCGTTGATAGAAATCAACACGTAATGAATTAAGACCCCACGGTTTGATGATTGATAGGTGTGTGGGCTCTTTCATTTTGACACGCAGAAAAATATAATAAACATAGATACTGTATGTTAAATGGATATATCCGCCTTCTTTCATTTATCTTTCCATTCCCACAACAATATACATAAAGAAATGACATATTTTGGACATAGTTCGAATGGTGATTAATCATGATTAATAAATTTTTAAGCTGTGATTAATCTGATTAAAAATTTTAATTGTTTGACAGCCCTAATAAATATATATATACACACACAAACTGTATATAATTTATTATATATATAACTGTATATTATTATTCCAACAAATGAATGCAAAGATAAAAAAGGCACCAAGCTGCAATTTCCTTTCAAGTGAAAAATGATTCAAAAGATAAAAAGGTATACAATTTAGAATGATATATGATACATACATATATATATATACATATATATATATATATATATATATATATACATATATACATATATATATACATATACATATATACATATACATATATACATATATATATATATATATATATACACATATATATATATATATATATATACACATATACATATATACATATACATATATATATATATATATATATACATATATACATATATACATATACATATATATATATATATATATATACATATATACATATACATATATATATATATATATATATATATATATACATATATATATATATATATATATATACACATATACATATATACATATACATATATATATATATATATATATACACATATACATATATACATATACATATATATATATATATATATATACACATATACATATACACATATACATATATACATATACATATATATACACATATACATATACACATATACATATATATATATATATATATATATACACATATACATATATACATATACATATATATATATATATATATATATACACATATACATATATACATATATATATATATATATATATATATATATATATATATATATATATATATATATATATATATATATATATATATTAGGGCTGTCAAGTTAACACGTTAATAACGCAAACAAAAATTAACGCCACTAATTATTTTAACGCGATTAACGCATGTGTATTTTTTGTCCTCGGCCGCCCCATAGTTTCAGAGCGCATCGAGTTTAAAATACCATCTACAAGCTGATGCTGACAGCCCCGCTCCTGCCGCCCGCTTGCGGCAGACCACACTTCCACGCTCACCGGCAAGCACCGACTGGCTATTGGGAGGACCGGGAGGGAGAGAGACCTTACGTGTATTATTGTTGTTGTTAGCATCTGGTGCTAGCTAGCAGCGCTAACGGATATAAGGAGCCGTTATGAATGAAAACAGTGTAGCGACATTTCGCCACAACTGCGCCGAGCACTTGACTTTATGCAGGCAGCCAGACAGTGGGACATTGTACGAACAGTCAGCACGGATAGTGTGCGCAACATGATTGCAGCGTCCAGGCAGCTCCCGTTCGAGCATATGCCTTGAGTTGCCACACACACACACACACACACACACACACACACACACACACACACACACACACACACACACACACACACACACACACACACACACACACACACACACACACACACACACACACACACACACACACACACACACACACACACACACACACACACACACACACACACACACACACACACACACACACACACACACACACACACACACACACACACACACACACACACACACACACACACACACACAGTATTGTATGAGAGGTTGAATTGAGGCGAATATTTGTAATGTTCAGAGGTTGTTGTGTAGAATATTTATCATTATTCAAATGATAATAACATTTGCATAAAGCATATTTGTCCACTCATATATTGATAAGAGTATTAAAAACTTGAAAAATATTCCTCTAAGGTACATTTAGAACAGATAAAAAATGTGCAATTAATCGCGATTAAATATTTTAATCGACTGACAGCCCTAATATATATATATACACACCAGTGACGTGCGGTGAGGTTCGTGGCTGGTGAGGCACTGACTCTTTCAGAGTCAGATTTACAAATATTATATTTTGACCTTAATCGAAATATTCGGTTATTTTCAAAAGCTTTTTTTAGTCCGATGCTTCGATTCATTTTAAACAGACCGTTCAACAAAAGGATACCCAAAATCTAAATATTGGATTGTTCTTTCTTAGTAAGATCCCATTTTCGTTACAATTGTGGTCTTACCTTGACTTGAAGATGAAGTCCATGCTATCCTTCTGGACAACAATCTCTTTTTTTGTAAAAGTCCTCCTTATCTTGCTCTAGTTTCAAAAGCCTAGCTTGTTGTTTTCGTCTACCGTCTCTAGTAGAATAACAGTAGCAACAAGAACCTGTGGGCTCACTTGCGCCCCCTTCAGTGCGGCAGAGGTTGTGGCTGCCTCCCCTGGTGCTTTTTTCATTGCCGTTGTATGATGAGACCAGCGAGCTTAAATATCATATATACGTGAAATAAGTTATTTAGAGACTATGGATGGCGAGGATAAATGTAATAAAGGGATCTACAAACATTACATTGGTGACATACAGTGAGATGGTGCAGGCATGCGCTTAGGGCCCGCTTTCCAGACAGTTTCTGTGGGGTGACGCATTCTGAGGTGAGGCAGAGCTCATCTGTGCCTCACCTCACCACACAGTAACTGGCTTGAGCGCGCTCACAAAATAAGTGCCCGCGTTAAATTAGTGCCCGTGCTCCAGCCAGTTACTGTGGGCTTCTGTGAGGCAGAGCTCGTCCCTGCCTCACTTCTCATCGCTACCCGTAGTTGTAGCGGAGCTCGGCAAATTTGCTGATTTTGATTATAAAAAGCGATTGGAATCATACAGAAATCACATTTACAACACAGATCAGTGGAGACATTTTATTATTATTACTATTTAGTTTTTCTTGAGTTGTTTTTCCGTTACATTGGAGTATGACAGGTGAGGCTCTGCCTCCCCTGACTGCACGTCGCTGATATACACAAACTGTATATATTAAATCCTATTTATCATAACGTTTGTAGCAATATCCCGATAAGATTTGTGGTCTTTGGGAGGGCTATTTCTTTCAAAAGCTATGCTTTCTGCCCTCCAGCTTCAACTAACTTTGTTTTCTTGTACCTTGTCTGTATATATTATTTGGAATTTGTCTAATTCAAAAAAGATGGAATATCGGGTTTTTTCAACTGTGGCATGTGGCCCTGACATTTTTAAATAGATGTTGTAAAGTTGTGGGTAAAATTACAAGCATCTCATACCCTCGGCGCTGGTGCTGTGGATAGAAGTGAAGGGGTGTCCATACACTCAGGAGACTGGGGCTTTCTGGAGAGCTGCTTTTCATTTAGCTGCTTGTTGAGCCAGTTTATAACTGTGAGGGGAACAAAAGGTAACAGAGACAAGGAGTTGTGATTCTCACACTGTTAGACGATTAGCTGTTTGGACAAACCCACTTATCTTTAAACTGCCAGCCAATTAAACCCAATTAAACTTATAATCCACACATGAGCTGGCAACATAAGTAGGCCACATCATGTGTACAGCAGCTAACATCAATAAAAACATAGATTCTGATGAGGTAACTAGACATTTCTATGAGAAAAACGTGGCAAAGTACGATTCCAAACAGAATGTGTATATGAACATGTCTAAACACTGATGCACTAAGGAGTTTATACATTATATGGATGGCAGTGGGTCTGTTCATCGTTGAAATGAGAGGAAAGCTTCCTCACCATTCTCATTGGTTTTCAACACCTCTCTGCTTTCATTGAGCTTCTGTACTGTCGTCTCCAGCTGCTCCTTCAGTTTTGAAACCTGAAATATATGAATAACATTTTTATCAAATTATTTATTTTGAATGAATTTGCAAAGTTAGCTATCTCCCTTGCAAACTGAAATCTGCATTGCACGTTCTCTCGTCTCATTCAACAAGTTGATATTGTTCAGTTGGATAAGAATTACACTTAAAGAGCTATTGTGGCTCTTATCATATACATAGACACAGCACTAACATTATTCCAACAAATGAATGCAAAGTTAAAAAAGGCACCAAGCTGCAATTTCCTTTCAAGTGAACAATGATTCAAAAGATAAAAAGGTATACAATTTAGAATGATAGAGATAAAAAAGGGGGAGGAAAATCCACCTTATGTGTGATTATCACTATTAGATATTTTATAGATAGAGGTGCACGGAACGTTTGTTCAGTCTCAAGTCAATAACATTACTCATACATTAGTGCTATAGAAGCAACATGTAAATAAAGGCTACCATTTTAGAGTGACCCGCTTGTTTTCTAATACTTGTGTTTGAAATTCCTTCAGGTTCTTTAGCATAAAATATATTGAATATGGTGTTTTTCTCAAGAGACTTGGCTTATTCTGCAAAAGGTGTGAGAATGTGTAAACTGTAGGGGTGTTTATTGCAGATTTGATCACAATACAATATAACATCCATTCTTTGAACACATTGTGATATTTGCCGATATCAAATAATAACATTTTGATCCAATGCAATACAGTATGCAATTCATCATTATTATCTTATTGGCACATCACAGTACATATTGTTACACTGTACATACTTATTATGTGCACATTTCTACTTTATATCATTCTTTTGATTCTTTTTTTATCTTTTATTGGATATTTTGCTTCAGTATTTGTTATGTTTATATAAATATTTGTATTTAATCTTCTTACATTAACCTCTTATGTTATATTAGTACTGTTTTTTTCATCTTTTATTTTTGTAATCCTAAAATAGAGCAACTGTCGCAAAACCCCATTTGTATAATTAATTTTGATACCAGCTAACAAAAAGAAACTAAAGTGGTATTGGACTATTTTATTACACTTTCACTAAATCAATCTATTTAACATATAGCAGACTGAAAACTCATCTCTTTCGACTCCACTTCGAGCAATAGAACTATTAACAAAGCACTTATATACTAATAAAGGACTGGCTTACCTAAAGCCAGTTGAGTAGCACTTGAAATGTTTTAGCTCTATGAAACCTGATGTACTTATATGATTATGTTTTCTTCTAGTTTGTATCTTGTTGGTCGAACGCACTTATTGTAAGTCGCTTTGGATGAAAGCGTCAGCTAAATGCAATGTAATGTAATAATGTAATTTACTGTTGTGAAACGCGACCCCTTATTCTTTCATTCATCAAGAATATTTTTGTTTTTTTAATCTTTGTTCATTCTTCGGTTGACATAATTCCTTATAGCCAAGCATTTACATGTGTATATAATTAATATATGAGGAAGTTTACAGCGTTCTGAAAGACTTCTCAAAGACAGACCTGCTCCTCCTTGCTGCTGAGCTGCTGCTGAGTGCTCTGCAGACCCTTTTCAACACTCTGGAGTTTTTCTGATGTGTCCTGGAGGACCTTCTCCTGTGACACGGTCACAGTGTTTTTTACTTTAATTTTTCCAACCAGGCCTCGAACCTCGCCCTGCAGC
Organism: Pogonophryne albipinna; assembly: GCA_028583405.1. Classification (NCBI taxonomy): domain Eukaryota; kingdom Metazoa; phylum Chordata; class Actinopteri; order Perciformes; family Artedidraconidae; genus Pogonophryne; species Pogonophryne albipinna. Next base: position 10,510,468 of record CM053246.1, read on the forward strand.
TTCTTAATAATGCCATTAGCCTGGGTTCAAAGAAATAGGAAGTAAGAAAGTGGACAGAACAAGATGCAGTTATACACTCAGTTTACAAGGTACAGAAGTGATTCTGTTACTCTGTGCAGCCCATTGAAATCAATGAGGTTAGGCTCAGTGTTGAGAGTAGGAGCGTGTTGGTGTGGAAACAAGGATATGGATGCTGATGGTGGGGTAACAGTGTTTCCTTCATGTGTTCAGCCTGCAGCTTCACTCACTTTTATCAGCTCCTCAGAAAGAGATTTCACTGTGGCCTCGAGTTTCCTATTGTGAAGTTCTTTACTTTCAGCATTTTCTTCAATTGATTCCTGGAAAACAACAAAAAAGATACATTATATGAGCAAAAAATCAATAGTGTTATTCTATACTCCTCTTACTGTCAGTAAATCCTTTTCAAGCAATTATGCATTTAGTATTAGGTGTTACTCAATAAAATAAAAAAATTCGGCAAATATAGCCTTTTGAGATTAAAATACTACAAGACAAGAAAGTAAAAGTATTAAACATGTCGGTTTTGTTTACATATGCATGTTTATTTATTTAGAACTATTGATGTAATTAATAGTTTATTAGAAATAAATAATGATATTTATTTTTGTTTGATTTATTTAAACCGGCAGAGTAACTCAAGATGTCAAAAAAAGTGCAGTGGTGTAAAAAGTAGAATATAAGGGGAAATAATGTTTTGCCATTTTTTTGTTTTGTTGTTTGGTTTAATGTTAAATTATTCTGAAAGACCATAATCATGTTGGTGACGGAGGCCCATGTAGATGTAGCGATTGGCATCTCCTATGTACTTCGCTTAAAGAGCCTGTGACAGCATCCCAACAACTGTTGTGCAATGAAATATTGGGCTACTAGTCATCTCGAACCGTCAGTTTAAAAAAGAAGATGCGATACCGTTCCGATAAATATCAATAATTTCGAACATCGCGGGGAAATTCCTTCGAGTCATTTTGAAGTTTTGGGGGAAGCCGGAAGTGACGTCAATGCGGGAACGCTTCACTGTGCGGTTAGAGAGCGAAACACGGACAAAGTGTGTTGTCATGCGTAGAAATGGTGAATTACTGAGTTTAGTCACGTTAATAACGTTGTAATGAAGTTGACTACAGTATATTCATATTTGTCAGTGCTTTCATGTCAATTCGGCGAACATAAACATAAATGATCGTGGTGAAGATGATGATTAAATTAGGATTACAAATCTGTAGTGAGAGCTGCTGAATTTCCTCCCGTAGGATGTGATATAAAAACAAATCGATTATTTTTGTAGTTGTAAACTCAAGTGGATTAAACTACATTTATTAGTGCTTTCATGCCAATTCGGCGAACATATGATACATTAAATGATCGTGAGGATGATGATTAAAAATCGTTTGTTTGAGCCGGTCTGCATTTCCTGATGAGAAAACAAACCGATGCTTTTTGTAGTTGTAGTACACCAACGTGGATTAAACGTGTGTTTTTTTTTACCACAATGTTGGGGAAATTAATGGATAAAATGCACGGATTATTATTATTATTATTATTCCCACTCCGATCGGGACACTAGGTCCACCGTTTCCCCGCAGCGAGGCTCCCCCCGTTGACAGTTTACGTGGACTGGGTGCAGTGGCGGACTGGCCATCGGGACGAATCCCGATGGGCCGGTACCGAAGTGGGCCGGTCGGATAAGTCACTAGTACATCCCCATAGGCGGCGCGTGAGGCTCAGGTTTGGGAAGGCTAAATAACTTATTTTACCTGACGCTGCCCGCCTCCGGCGTCTATAGAAAAGAGATCAACTCAGTGTGCGGAGTTTAAATCTCTCAAGTTATATTACAGGATAAAGGAAATACAGTTTAAACTGCCGTATGCAGAGAAGACGCCGACGTGTCGCACTTATCATTCATATTACTTCATCAATCAGATCATCGATCATATAATATCATAATATATCATATATTTCCTTATCCGAGTCAGCTTCTCCAGCCGTATCTGGCCGTGCAACACTTACAGTGTCACATACTGTATGCAGAAGTATTATTTTAAGCAACACATTATGTTGACGAAACACTCAAGTCAAATGTAATTAAAGTCAGATCCACTCGTGTCTTAGACGTGAACGCGCTCTCAGCTGGTGAGAGAAACCCTGGCTTGATTTACAGAGTTAATAACCAGCGTCGTAGGACCGCTTAGCGAGATCTCGTTTGTTAGTTTGTTGTTGTTAGTTTTTTTGTTACTCAAACATATCCAAGGTATGTTGAACTGGCTTCGTAGTATAGGGCACAGGTGGCTAGCAGCGCTAATGTCAAAGACACAGACATTATACATTATATTTGTATTTTACCAGGATGCAGTGACACAAATATTTGGGAAGGCTTAGCCTTCCCCAGCCTCCAGCACCCGCCGCCCCCGACATCCCCCACTCCCCCCGTTGACAATTTACTAGTGGTACCGAAGTGGGCCGGTCGAGAGTCCCGGGACGATTTTTAGTCCCATTCCACCACTGGTTACATGACCGTATGATCGCCCATATTGACCTAATTCCTAAACTTCTAACAGATACAACATAAACCGATCCTTCAGCCTCATATGAGCTCTCAGACACGTTCAAAATTAAACTGTCATCGCTGTCTGAGCTTGCTGCTCTGTGCACCATCGTGTGTTTACATGCAGATGCTGGGATTCTGAATGGTGCAGCTGGAGCGCTGTGCCCGCAATGACGTCACCCACAATTTGGCGGGACTTGAAGAATCCCCGAGGAGATCCAGAAAATGGTCAACATTGAAGGGCAGATTAATGGTTATCAAAGTACAAATATCCAAAATCAGTTCAGTAACGGTTTTCAAGGGGACAATATTTACTCAAATTGATGGGTTTGGATGATGGGGGAAACTCGTGTCACAGGCTCTTTAAAGGTCCCATGTCATGGCCATTTCTACTGATCATAATTCCATTGTTGAGGTCTACTAGAATAGATTTAAATTGTTCAATGTTCCAAAATCACATTGGTTTCTCATACAGCATCTCTGTATATATATATGTGTATTCACTCTCTGTCAGCAGGGGTGGGGAACCTTTTTCTTTTCAATTTTTACAACATCCTCAGAGGGCCGTACAATGATTGAACTAAACCTCTGCTTAAAAAAATTAATTAAAAAAAGTCACAGCCCATTCATTTGTCCTTTCTTTCATTCTGTGCAAAGAAAAAGCAACCTCTTAATCCAGATATCTTACCATGACTCCCGCATGCATTCACGTGCACGGTTGTGGCATGACCACCAAAACAGAAAGATATGGACACAAGATGTGTGCAAATGTATTTAGTATCCTATCCATGTGAACATGATTTAAGAGGGGGGGACCTAACCTCCTCTAGGGGGGTCCGGGGGCATGCCCCCCCGGGAAGATTTTTTAAATATTGAAGTTAAAAGCATCAATCTGGTGCACTTTGAGAGCAACATTAGGAGATCTATGGATACATCTCAACACCCATATGAAACAGAACTGTAAGCAGATTCTTCTTTTTGGATATTTCACAAATCACTCTCCTTTTAAACTCTATTCTTGTTATTTTTAACAACTTTTTTGTTACTGTCATATAGTATTTTATACCTGTTTTTCATTTAGTCTCTAATGTCTAATATCAAGGTGTGCCTTAACCTCACTGAGCTGAGGTTATTTGAGCCTCTCAGGAGAGAGCTCTCTTCCACCTGGTTGCGCTTTAAATTCGTTAGCATAGCTAGCTAACCAGATGCTAATAACAACAGATCGCCACTGTGCTTACAACTAAAGACAAAAACTGCGGCATGTGTACGGCTCCTTATGGGTACTGCAATATTTGAAGAGCTGGAGCGACATTCCGGTGCTCTCCGTCAGCACTATTCTACACTCCTTTCAGACGAGACATATACCACGTGAAGAAACGTTACGCTCGTGTTGTGTTCATTGAACCTGTCCTTGGCCAGGAAAAACAGGCACTCGCTTGTTTAATTATTTTGCGGCCTAGATTTCTTCTTCTTCTTTTTTGAAGTGAGAAGTTTACATGCAGAAAAAGCTACATAACACACAAGGGGATGGGTAATAACCGGAAAAGCATGACATGGGACCTTTAATGTTTAGCATTAATTGTTGTCTGGCATGGGATAAAGAGATTGGGTATTGGATAAGATAAGATAAGATGGACCTTTATTAATCCCCGTGGGGAAATGCAGTAGTTCAAACAGCAACAGGGTAAGGATGAAAACCAGGACAGCACAGATTCACACAGATTAATCAAATCAAAAATCAAATCAAAGATAAAAATGATGAAAAACTATGAAATAAGAAATGAATTAAAACGATAAAGTGCAGCGAACCTTGAGACAATCACAACCCAGGAGGAGCGCTAAGTTAGTGTTGTCTTTAACAGAGATTGTAAAAGGACACATTTGAAGAAGCTCTTACCTTCTGCTGCTGCGTGGCTTCCAGCACCTCTTTAGTGCGCCGCATGAGCTGCTCCTTATCTTTGATCTCCTGCTCCAGAACGGCCACCCTCATCTGCAGCTGGCTCACCACACGCTCCTTGTCGTGGACCTCTGTGTCCAGGGTGCCGTTCTCCCTCCTGAGAGACAGGACCTGCTGCTTGGACCGCTGGCACTCCTGCACACAGAGCGGCATCATTATCAATGACAATCACTATTCCTTTGACTAGACACCATCTGCAGTGGAATCACACCAGACGCAATGCCAACACTTGGAAGTATGGATGGTCCTTTCGCCTCTCTTGCTCAGACCAAGAACATCTTTCAACTCAGCCTTTATTTTCTTCCCAAGTCGCGATCGGGCAACCATTGCCATTACTTTCTTTTTCTTAGTGCTTTTATCTCTAACTAAACCTAATCTTTCTGTAAGTTGCATTGGCTGCATTTACTTTTTTGACTGGCTCTCATATCGCTGCCCAAAATGCCTGCTCTATTAAGGAATCTCCCCCCAATTTCCGCACTGAAGAACTGACTTCCTTATTTAACACCACCTGCACTTTCATTCTGTTGCTCTTTTTTATGAAGCAGCTTAAGACACTTTGGTGGAGTCTGAAAACAGAGCTAACAGAGAGAAAATAGGATTAATTCATCAGATGGACCCAAACACTTGCTAAATGTGGCAAATGAGGCCGTTTCAAAACAGTTTCACCATATGAACTTTAAAAGGTGGGTCAATGTCATGTTCACAACTTGATTCCTGGGGTTCCTTAAAACATCAGTTACTGCTGATATAAAGCTCTGTAATCTGGGCCTGGTCATTATTTTACCTCTTCTGCACCCACTAGTTTGACCTTCAGGTCTCTGATGACAGACTCGTTCTTGTACTTCCTCTCTGTGAGCTCTCTGCAGGAGGCCTCCAGCTCTGTGAGTCTGCTGTGGAGCTGCTGGCTGCTCGTCTTATGAGAGCTCTCCAGCTCCTGGCGGATCTGCTCCGTCTGCTGCTGGAGCCGGCTCTGCAACTGAAACATTAATCAACATGTTCAATTCCAAATAAATGAATGCTCCCCTAATAAATCAACATACTTCCTTTCAGATTTAGATTAACAAGATGTCTAATGTAGAGGAACAACATTTCTTTTTTAAAGTGGACCTATCATGCTATATTTGAAAAACATATTGTAGGGCCATACCTATACAAAACATGTCTGTGAAGTGTTTTGCTTAAAATACCAAACAGATCACCCATTGTAGCCATGCCTCATACTGCTCAAACCCCTCTTTTGCAGCCCTGTTAGAGAAACGCGGATCTTGGGTCCTTAGCTTGAAAAAAAAAAAAAAAAGAGGAGGCGGAGCTAATGCCTGATCAGAATTCTACCGGAGATAAAGTTAAATTCGGTTGTGATAAAACGCCATCCTGTTTAACCCACGTCAAGGATTATTTCTGAAACAGTATGGAGCTCAAATGCTTTTTCTCTTGCAGGTTTATCACAAGGTGAGTTGTGAGTTTTTTTATTTCCTGCTTTTTAAAAACACACGTGCTCTACAGCAGGGGTTCCCAACCCCCGGTCCGCGGACCGGTACCGGGCCGCGGAGGTGTTACTGCCGGGCCGCAAAATAGCTGTGAATTATTCGTAATATTTGCAGAATTATAAATATATAAAAATATTTTATCATATTTTTTTCAAAAAGTGTTTAATTTTCGCACCTGTACCAGTCATATTATTTCATCCAGTAGCCTAGTTAATCTTTCAGAAGAAAACCGTTGAAAATGGCTTTTATGATGTTCCGAGGGATTCGGCGGCTCAGCAAGTAGGCCTCTCGAGCGCACGAGAAAGTTACCGGTGCGCCAAGTAGGAAGAGGAGCGCACAGGAGACAACCGTTTGATTGCAGACTGTTATGTTTATGTGGGGATTTCAAATGGCAGTAAATACATTATTTGAGATATATTTCAAACTCTGACTTCATTTTAAGGATATGTCGGCCAGGGGTGTAGAGCCATTTGTTTAAGCACCGGATTGGCAAAACAGGAGAGTCTGTAAACCAGTCTGCCTTGATCTATGAATTCATGTCCGGGACTCTCACGGTATCTGCTGCCACAGCTGTTTTATAGAAGGAAAACCTCCTTCACTTCATGAAATGGCTGCAGCATCAGGAGGCAGCGGGACGTATACTCCGCCTCTGAGAAGCGTAGCACCAGCGGGTAAAGATATGCCTTTTTACGCACCGCCTTCGCTGTGTTTACTTTCATCAGAACAGCGAGTGACTGCAGGCTGCTACGTGTTAACCACACACACCTCTACACATATCGAACTGCCCGATTACTCCCCCTTTTATTAGTTTTATGTCCAGTGACCAAGGCGCATGATGTGTGTGTGTGTGTATGTGCTCTGCTCAGCTCAGCTCTGTGTGTTTGGTGTGTTTGTCCGACACCGGCATTTGTTTTCAAATGACCATGAACAGTAATTTACACACATCTGGCTAACTCCATAGGTATGTACGGGTGTTCCCAAAAGAAGTTTAATCTTTAATAATATTCCTAATCTCGATGTAGTGCTAAATGCTGTCGGAGTGCACCGGAATGAACGACACTATCATAATATCCTCTGAAAACAAATGCTGTAAAATGTATTATCTCTTCGATTTACACACGGCATCTATTGCACGTCTGTCCGTCCTGGGAGAGGGATCCCTCCTCTGTTGCTCTCCCTGAGGTTTCTCCCATGTTCCCCTTAAACTGTGGGTTTTCTCTGGAAGTTTTTCCTTGTACGATGTGAGGGTCTAAGGATAGAGGGTGTCGTTTTTCTCATACTGATATTCTGAACAATCTGTGCTGTTGTATTTGCTGTAAAGTGTCTCTACTGTAGGCTATTTTTATTATATGTACAGCATAGGGGTGTAACGGTTCACAGAAGTCACGGTTCGGTTCATACCTCGGTTTCGGGGTCACGGTTCGGTACGGGTTCGGTACAACAAGGAAAAGCAAAAAAAAAGTCCCAAATGCATAATTTTTTTTTGCTGTTATTTATTTTTAACAGTAGTGCAAGTTTTGGTATGAAAATAAGGAACTCTAACATTTTGAATCATTAACTGTATTACACAGTTAAAAACAAACCACAAACAGTAACACACAGATGGCCATATTATTTATAATGGCTGTCAAACAAAAAGGTTCAATAAGCTGTACAACTAAAAAGTGTCTTGAAAATATTAAAATAAATAATAAGAAAGTGTTTCAATCACAATCAATAAAAGGCAATACAGAACTGTATAACATCTCCTGATGTCAACATATAAAATAAATACAATGATAAATATAAAACAAAATAAAATCTGTACCTTTAGGAGCAATGTCTAACATGTGTAATTAACTTGTGAGTGTGTGAGGCCATTATGCCTAAATAAAGGTACTCAAGCTTTACTCTATTTTCAAGTTGTTCTTCAAAAAGATGAGTTTGTCTACGTTGTCACTGTCAGTAATGAGGGCAGATCTGTTGGCGGTAACTATGTCACCTGCCGTCGAGAAAACCCTCTCGCTGGGGACTGAGACTGACTCGGATGTGATTGAGCATGTTTGACGTGTTACCACTAGCATACCGCACCGCTGTCGAACAACGCCGACACACCATCCTCGTCCGATCCACAACTCGCACCCCATCATTGTTGTAGTCCACAGGGAACCCGAAATGTTCCCACACACCTGATTTAAAAGAAGCAGGTGGGTTCTAGCTCCTGTGTGTTGTGTGAACTCGCCGTAGCCAACTGTTCTTCTTCATGTATTGTGTTCGTTTTGTTGTGTTTTGTTCTTGTTCTTCATTTGTTATTTACGGGCGGCTGGCTTTTAGGCGCAATACCGCCCCCTGGATTATATATAGTGTAATACTGCCCTGAGTGACAGACTTTTTTCCCACTCGTAAAAAAAGGCGTATTCGCCGTGTGACTGCATGTGCCGAACCGTGACGTCCGAACCGTGACGGTACGGGACGAATACGGATACCGTTACACCCCTAGTACAGCACTTTGGCTCGACCAAAAATCGTTTATAAATGTGCTATATAAATAAAACTTGATTTGAAACTTGAAATGCCAGTGACACACACACATTTTGGTTTAAAAACTGAATAACGTCGGTTTTTTTGGTTTTCCGTTTCTCCGAAAAACCAAAAAACGACACCGGTTCTTTTTTAAACGTTGTTAATGTTTTGGATGCATATTGTTCTAGTATTTGTTCAGGCTGTCACATACAATTAGCCTCTGTTGGTACCTGCTGGTGGTGAGTAAATATTAAAATCAGTTAAAATTGACAACTGGTCCGCGATTTTTTTTTTTAGGGATCTGCCGGTCCTTGGCACAATAAAGGTTGGGAACCCCTGCTCTACAGTACAGGTTAGCACTGAGTGTTAGCGAGGCTTGCTAATGTAAACAAAGACGAGATTACGTCCAAAACACGTCAGGCATTGTTTCTGATAGCAACTTTCTGTGGGTCCGCTGCCGATTTGACGTCAGATCGGCAGCAAATCTGTATCCGCTCATTGTACACCCGTTTTTAAAAGATCTGGGTACGGAGGAAAAGAGAGAGGGTTTTATTTTCTGACGCTGCGTGAGTTCCCCGACGCACCGAGGACACATATGTATGTATAAAAGACATCACAAAGTGCATTTTGCATGATAGGTCCCCTTTAAATTAAGAGCCCTTTAATGCATTAGAAACATAGCTAAGGAGCCTTACCTCTGCAGCCTTCTCTCTCTCCGACTGTAACTCCAGAGAATGACGGCTGGACAGACAGCTGCTCTGACTCGTCCACTCTGAGCGCATTTTGTCCAACTCTTTTGTTTTCTCTGACAGAGTCTGTGAGACAAATTCAGGTATATTAACATAGTACTCTTCTTCCTTAAGACAATGAGCCTGTTGTTGTGCCATTCGGCTGTCATGAGGGGAGGGGCATGCCCATCAGGAGAAGCTTTGATTTCAGTTTCTACTCAAAGACCCCTCAAAATGCAAACAGGAAGCAACCCGCTGTTCCTCCTGAGGCATAGCCATGTTTATTTTACATTAAACTTTAAATATATATTCAATTATAATATTAATTGAACCTGGTTTGTATAGTTCTTGATAACAAGAGCAATTAGAAATTAGACCTGGTTGAAAATAACAGCAGGCTCATTTAGCCACAAGATACAAGTGACATCTCCTACACTGTGCCAAGAGCTAGAGCCATAGATGACTCCAAAAAGTGGTGAAAATAAAGTTTTTATTCAGCTCTTTTCCAGTCCTTGTGAACCCTCAGAGCATTTTTATATATACAAGTCAGTATTCACCCATTCATACAGAGACAGAGACTGCCATACACTGTGCCACCTGCTCAGGAGACAAGCATTCACACATCGTTGCTCATCGTGGCTAATTTAGGATTAAGTGTCTTGACCAAAGACACTTTGACATGTTGCCTCCTAAGCCACAGCTGCACAATGATTCCCACTAACATTAACCTAAAATAATTGACATTTTAAAAAGTTTAATGTCCAGAATTTTTAAAGGAATTTCTGATATCCAGTGAGTGAAATATGTGGAACATTTGAACATTTAAATGAAGTTTCAACATGATCGTATGAACGAGAAAAGGCTCACCTGTTGAGCATAGTTCAGCTGCCTGGTCAGATCATCTTCAGTCTTCTTCAGCTTCATCTCCACAGCCTGCTTCTCTGCCTGATACACACCGATAACATTTGTGATGGCAGTTTAGTTTAACAGTTAGCCCCTAGGCGCTGTTCAAAGTGCTCCAGGCAGGTGGATATGTGGTGCGTTTGGTGACTTGAACTGCTGTAAATCTCCCGTTTCACATTCCCAAGGGAGTTTCTCTCCCACACACTCTGAAACGCCTCCATTGGACTCCTTTTGTTTACTTGCGTTACATAGTAAAATTACTATGTAACACACGCACTTCTATTGGCTAGCGCTCCAACATATTGTACGTCATAGGCTAAGGGGCGGGACATCTCTAAGCGCTTGACCAATCACAACAGAGCCTTTTGAACATTAAAGCATGTCAACTTGTCACAGTAGAGGGACAAAATACAAATATAAACCTGAAAATTAGCATTACTTCACTAAAACTTGATACGATCCAAAGCTGCAGACTTAAAGCTAACAGATAGATAGCAAAAAGAGACAAATCAACTATATTTCAATATAAAAAAAACTACACAAAAACAGTGTAATTCAATTATATAATATTCAACACTTTTTCATGCCAACAACAATTTTAGATCAGATATAAATATGAAATGTGGCTCTTATAGTTACGTTTAGGGCTGCACAATTAATCGGAATGTTATTGTAATCACAATAGGAACTAGTGTAATATCCAAATCGCAGTAAGCGCAATATTTTGTAAAGCACCATATGTGTACGTTTTGTGATGCTGCAGTGAAGTTCTGACCTACAATCCGTTTATTACTAACCAAATAAAAATCTTTTTTTGGTACAGACCCTAAGTAAAATAACAGGTCCAAATAGTGCAGCCCTAATTTAATTGATGATGAACAATGCTGAATGAGCCCACCTTGAGGGAGGAGAGGCACACTGCCAGGTAGTCTTTGATCTCTTTGTCGGAGCCTTGAACGAGCCGCAGGGACAGGTGGTTCAGGTGTTTGAAGGCATTCGTCTCCACAACACTGAAGGAGGCAGGGCCTTCAAGCACTGGGGACTGAGTGGACAAGTGAAGAAGAAACCTGGGGGGGGGGGGGGGGGGGGGGTGTTGTTGTTTTACTGAAACCTTCATTATATACATCATTAATATGTTGGCCAAACAACAGATTAAACCTGCATTTGAAACCAAGCTTTAAAGTGTAATAAAAACATCTCAGCATTTGTGTCTATATCTCAATGTTTATGTTTAATATTGGAATGGAATGAATAGGACAAATCAATATATGATGAGAAGCTTAAGTTGAACAGTGTGATGTTACCTTGGATTTTCGGACGCTTGCTCAGAATAGCAAAGATTAAGCAGGTCAATAAACTTCTGAGGAAATGACGTAAAGTCTATCAGTAGACCCTGCTGGACTTTCAAACTACACAAACAATAAGACATAAAGAAAACAGCAGTGAGAGTAGGATCAACGCATTCAAACACTGACCTTTGTATTTTTAGCATTGGATCATTACTTACCTTTGAAAATCTTCTTCTGATATGGAGAGGTTAAAAAGAAAATATGGATCCAAATCATCTGTTAGTCGTACAAGAAGATCCTAATACGAAATGAAAACAGGAAGTTAGGTCAACAGAGTTCTGGGGTGTAAACTATGAAGTAAGATCACCAGAACCAGAGTTCAACTATTACAGCATAAGGCAACTTGTTGTATTAAATAAGAGGAAAGCTGGCAAAAATGTTAATTAATAAGTAGTAATCTATTTAATTTCCCCCTTGATGCAATCTGTGCCTCTTTTATTTTTAACTTGATTTATAAGTTATAAATGAGCAAAAAGTTATATATGAGGCCATAGGTCCTAAAATATGCAATTAAAACTGCTAAAACTCTTACTCACCCTTTTGTGCACAGGACTGTTTGTCAACTGAAGCTCAATGGTGACTCGGATATTTGCTTTCCTGTAAAAATTAAGCAGCAAACTGGTAAAAAAATCTATTAAACAATCTGATTTCTTATGCTGTGACATGTACTACAAGCCAAAAAATATATATTATTGACACTTTCACTTCATAGTGTTCATGGTAATCTTAAGCTATTTAGTAGAGGATTTAAAATGTATTCATAGTAACATAAAAATGCTGATCAAATGTCAAAAGTTGAATGTTCTATTTTACTTTTTATTTCAGAAGCTTCTGGTTGGTCTAAGAATAATAGATTTAGCTAATATGAATGGCATAATATAGCTAAAATGGGTTAAGGAATATTATATAAATGCAATAGTTTATGGTTTAAAAATGTTTGTCTCTACAATATTAAGTAAACGTTTTCTATAGAGAGGCAAAGTCCCTCCCCTTCCGGTGGACCTCCATGGGACCTTATTTCGGAAAAAGAATGTATTGAAGTCAATGGAGAGAGAAAGATTATCTTTTCGATCCCGTTTGAATTGTGCCACAAATTACACATATGATGTTTGTCAATTTAAAAGAGAATTTTGCAAGTCAAAAACAAAAAAATGTGTCCTAAAACTGTGAAGTAACACTTTTTTTTTTGTGAAACGCTGAATGAACTACATCTCTGGTCTCCCACAACAACACACGTCACCAAGATGGCCGTCACTACTGTCTTGCTAAACAAGGGATTGACTACCCTCAATAATCACCACAATGAAACACGTCCAGAAGAATGTCATGCAAAGCTGCCTGCCTTCCTTTGATTCTCTATGAACTGACTGGTCTTTTTAATGTTTAATGTCAACCATTTGTGCAGATAGCATGAAGTAGAAAAAGATCGCCGATGCTAATGTAGCGTTAGCATTTCTCCCCCGGGCTTAAATGGTGTATTGTAGAATGATCACACCGGTGTGACAGTACTCTTCAAAGGGTTCACGAAATATGACTACTACTCTTACTGTTTAACATTTTGGGTTACTTAATGTTACTTCATGTTAAGGCTAATAAAAATGACAAGGCTAAGGCTGTAATTCTAACTAACGTGCTTGCTACTAGCTAGGTAGCTAACTTGATCCAGCCACTCCTGGTCCTTTCATCAGACGGGAAGCGAAAGAACGAGCAAGACCCATTGCTGGTATGATAACAACCTGGTACTAAGCACACAGGCATCTTGTTAAAGTTATCTTAACTATCTCTTATATTTAGTGGAGGAAAACAATTGTGACATCACTTACGCGACTCTGGGATGTGTAGTCTTTCTTGTTGCGTATTTTTCATAGTCTTATATTGCAACAGTTTTACGACAAACTGTGACTTTTTTGACATAGAAATTATTTTTTAAGATTGACAAACATCATATGTGTAATTCGTGGCACAATTCAAACGGGATCGAAAGATACGTTTTCTCTCTCCATTGACTTCAATACATAATTTTTCCGAAATAAGGTTCCATGGAGCTCAACCGGAAGGGGAGGGACTTCGCCTCTCTATTGAAATAGGATTTAGCTTTGTGGAACAATAGATACATAGCTAAACAATGATCAAACTTAGATGTTAAATATTGTATTTGTTTGTCTGTCCATTATATTGTATTTTCATTAAGTCAATATCATGCACTTGTTTTGGTTGTTCATTTGAAGATAATTGAAATGAACCCATTCAATTCATTATTTCCAGAATGTTCTGGAGCAGTGGTTCCCAACCTGGGGGGCGCGCCACCCTTGGGGGGGGCGCCAAAGATCGCAGGAGGGGCGCCAGGCCTCAGATGATTTGAGGCCAAATATCATATTTAGAATTTTTCTTTTTCTTTTATTATTTAAAAAAAAAAGTATTTACATAGAATTGTAACGCACATGATTGTCACTATAAGCCTCGTCTCTACATTACAATAAAATATAAAAAATAATTGATTAATTAATTTGAATACAAATTCAAGTTAGTAGCTATTATAGGCATAAAAACACAGAAATGTATAATTCTTTCTTTAATAGAAATGTTTCTTCAGCACGTAAAGTGTCCAAACCGGGCTTGTCTGGATAAGCGCATTTTAAAAACATAGTCATTGTCCATGCCGGTTTCAGTTGGATTATTTGTCACAGTTGCTCTGATCAGATCGGTCTCCTCCATTTTGTAGATTATTTACGACTTTTCGGCAAAATCCGGCTTACTTTGAGCATGTGTTTTAAACAGTTTAATCCCTTTGTGAATTGTTTCCACTTCCGCGCCGTCCTTTAATTTCTTCATACAGCGGGAATCCAAATGAATTAATCCTGAGTCCAACAACCATCAAAGTCACTCCAATAGTGCTCCTTAATTACGCTTTCATCCCCCTTTAACAAAATACTTCACATTCACCCAGTGTGGCAGTAGTTGTTGCATTTTTGAGACTTTTAAACTTTTGCGCCCCCCCCCACCCTGTGTGTGTGCAGGGGCGGACTGGCCATTGGGAATACCGGTAGTTTCCCCGGTGGGCCGGTGCTGTGTGTGGGCCGGAGGGCCAAAAAAAAAAAAAAAAAGTTTATAAAAAAATATATATATATATTCTTTTTTTTTTGCCTAAATCCTACCGACCCACATTTGTAAGTGTTCCGGCCACTCCCATTTTTTTTTTTGCTTACCTAAATCCTACCGGCCCACATTTGTAAGTGTTCCGGCCCAGCCCAGCCCAGTGGGGTGTGGCCAGGGTTGGGTTGTAACGGAATACATGTAACGGCGTTATGTAATCAGAATACAAAAATCAAGTAACTGTATTCAGCTCGCGTTACATTTGAAAAACGAGTAATCTGATTACAGTTACTTTCGTAAACCTGAAGTGAATACATTTTGGATTACTTATTGGAATTATTGGTGGAAAGATTTCCTCACAACATTTAATATTCATGACTAAAGGTACAGCCGAATCATCACAGCGCACAAAACCGCGCAGATGGACCAAAAAGGGGAGCGTTTGAAAAAAAATTGCGGGTCCGCTCAGTGAAACAATAACAACGTAACATGGAGGAACAAAAGTCTGCGTTTAAATCGTGTGTGTGTGTGTGTGTATAGAGGTGTGTGTGGTTAAAACACATCAGCCACACCGCTCTTTAGCCTTTCTAATGATTCTGAAGGTAAACACAGTGAAGGCGGTGCGTGAAAGGCACGGCGCGCTCGTCTTCTCAGAGGCTGAGTTAACCCTCCCGCTGCCTCCTGGTGCTGCAGAGATTTCATGAAGTGAAGGAGGTTTTCCTTCTATAAAACAGCTGTGGGCAGCAGATACTGTGAGAGTCACAGACATGAATACATAGATCAAGGCAGACTGGTGCACACACTCTCCTGTTTTGCCAATCCGGTGCTTAAACAAATATAGCTCTACACCCCTGGCCGAAATGTCCTTAAAATGAAGTCCGAGTTCGACATTTTAATTCATGTCCTGCCAACACTGGCAGGACAGAAGGTGACACGCCCTTTCTAAGCCATGTCCTCACATCCCAAGCTGCATCCCAAAAAGTGTATTATGTTGTTACAACAGGGTTCAGGGGGAGTGGCTGTACGGCTGTACCCGTAGGATAGAAAAGGGGGAAGTGATGTTTGACTCAGAGGTCGCGCGGCTGTGGCGAAGAACGTGTTGCCCACATTCTGTTACTGAGTTTAGGATAGTTAGCTAGCAGGTTTATTGTTTTGGGTGCAGTCACTTTTGCCTCCACTTGCTGTTCAAATAAATGTTGAAAGAAAAAGTTAATCTGTTTACAGTTCTGTTTTATATGGGTGTTTGGGTGTTGAAGAAGAAGAAGAAGAAGAAGAAGAATTGGGAGGGATGAAACCCTCTTTAATGGTGACACATGCAGAGCACACAGCACACACAGTGAAATGTGTTCTCTGCTTTTAACCCATCCTAGTACCAGGAGTCTAGCACTAGGAGCAGTGGGCAGCTATTGCACAGCGCCCGCGGAGCAATGGGAGTGAGGGGGGAAGGGGGATGTCTGGTGCCTTGCTCAAGGGCACCACGGCAGGGCAGGAGGTGAACTGGGACCTCTCCAAGTAGAAGTCCACACTCCAAATAGGTCTGGTCGGGGACTTGAACCGGCGACCCTACGGCTCACAGTCCAAGCCCCTACTGACTGCCATAGATTTAGTCCCTAATTTTGCTCTCAAAATGGATCAGATTGATGCATTTAACTTCAACATTTTAAAAAAAAAAAACTTCCAACAGGAGTCATTTGGGGGGGGCTCTTGGGGAAAAAGGTTGGGAACCACTGTTCTGGAGGACTAGTCGTCTGAATGAATGTGTCTGTAATATTGTTGGTAGTAACACTAACAGTCGTTATTCTACATACAATATTATGTTTGTATTGCAACATGAATACATGTTTTAGTCATTGAGATATGAAGCTAACGTTAGCTAGGTTTGAGTTGTGTTAAAACAGCTGAAGCTAAGCCAGAGTCATATCAATAAACTGAAATATAGGTTTAAGTTTGTTATGTTAAAACACCGGTAGCTAGCTAAGCTTAGAGTAATGCTACATCGTCTAGGTTAGGATACAGAAGTTTAAACGTCTTTATCTTTGTAAGAGTTAGGTTAAAACGTCTGTAGCTATATCGACAGGTGTGTGTTAAAACGTCTCACCTGTCCTCGCAGTCTCTGCACCTCACGTTCACCTGCAGCTCTTTGCAAAACAGCTCCTCCATGTTGTTAATAAACGAGTCTTTTATCGGGGAACAAACTGACACGTTAACGTTAATAAAGCGGTTAACTATTCTTACTCGGGGGCTAGCATTTCCTTCACTAGGACAAGGCACATTGTTGTTGTTATTACTGAAGTATATTTTGGATTTGGCGCTTTTCACCCGCCAACTGTACGACCCTGGAAACGGAACCTGAACGGTCCTCCTTCTTGATGTTTAACGGCTGTTTAACGGCAAACATAAAGCCTTTACCGCCGCCTACCGGCTGGAGTGGAACCTCCATCCTTTCACATAAAGGAAACAGCAACAGGATTTTTAACTTAGTTGCTGGTGCTTGTTTGACTGTTTCTTCATTATTCAAGAATTTCACCTTTTTGACTCTACTCCATATTTTTCACCATGGTCAGCAGTGGTATAAATAACTAAGTAGATTTACTCAAGTACTGTACTTAGGTAAAATGTTGAGGTACTTGTACTGTACATGAGTATTTCAATGTTATGCTACTTTGCACTTCTACTCCACTACAATTCCGAGGTAAATCGTGAACTTTTACTCCATTAGATGTATTTAATACTTTTAGTTACTCAACAGATTTGGATTAATGATGTGAAATATAATCAACTCTTAAATAAGACTTAGTTACACCAGGAGTAAATTCACAAGCTACCCTGATAAAGCTCATACAAACTAGCTGCACCTTTACCAGCTTTGATAACACTTTAATAAATCAATAATTATATCAAACATATCATATATATTACTCTGAAATGGACCAATCTGCACAATGACTACTTTTACTTTGGTTACTTTAAGTACATTGTGATGTCAATACCTTTCTACTTTTACTTGAGTATCATTTCGATTGCAGAACCTTTACATGTAACAGAGTAATTCTACACAGTAGTACTTTTCCCACCTCTGATGGTCAGGTTTAGCTTTTTTTTCAAAATGATTAATAAAACAATCATATCCCTGACTTCTTGTAGCATTTAAGCTGGTTAGAGATTCAAAGTGCTGCCATTTTCACATGAAAAACCAACTGTTTCACTGAACCCATTCATTTATTTTGCTGCATAATGTGACTATGGAATTTGATGGATCCATTCAAATTGTATTATTTACTGGTGTTTTGAAGATTTCATGTTGGACATGGAATTTTGCCAAGTAAAGCATAATATATTGGCGTGGTGGGGTGACAGGAAATAGTGTGGTCAGCAGGCAGCAGCATACACACCATGTCCTCCAATCACCTGTGTGAAGTGTATTCATAATCACACTTTGAGAGCGCTAACAACGGTTTTCCACAACGTTGTGATTACCAAAAACACTACTGTCATCTCAATGTCCTTGATGGTCCAATGTCCATTATGAAGCGCTGGGCAGACTCTGTGTCTGCATCGGGTTCCAAATGGACATTTATTTCACAAGTCTTTGCTGGATCCAGGAATATCGGAATGGGTTGGTTTGTGCTTTAAGAAGTTTCAATTTCTCTAAAGCGATATCTTGTATGATTTCATATGACTAATAAAATAGCTTGATGGAGTATTACAAAGGTTAAATGATGTATTTACCTTTAATTATACCCTGCAGTTGGCTTGTATTGAGCTATTTTTTTTAAGCCTGACCTGATGTCTGTCACACAATCAACTAGCTGCTCTGCTGTTTGTCAAGGCATGATATTAACTTCAAATATGTATAAACTTAATCTGTATAAACTACTGGCTGGACAAACTGGGCTTGATTGTGAGTTTAATGAAAATGTAACCTAGTTATCCAGACATCATTACTGTTTCTCTTGTCCCACAAATGTTACAAATAGCCAATAAACAACCTTTTAGGTATCAGAAACTTGACCAAGAATCAAGTCCCCTGACCCATCTTACAAAAGAAAAAGGTAATATGAATGAATGTGTGAGTGCAGAACACACTTGAGCAACGCTCTGTATCAAATGAACAAACAGGAGGTCCATTTGGCTGAGTTGTGGTATAACTTGTTTATTAATGGTATATTTTTGCATAGGGAAACATACTCATTTCCAGTAATGAATAATCAGCATTTGCTGATAGCAATGGCTAAGTATGGTTATAATGACATATCATCAAAGATGTTGGTATCCCCCACAGCAGAATAACATTAGGGCAGAAACACTGGTTCAGACAGCTGTCAGTCAAACAAACAGGAACAGAAAGTTGTCAGAAGTCCCTGTCTTAATGCAGCCTTGGAGGAAAAGTTTACGTCATGCAAATTAAGGTTGATTATTGACATTATCTTCCAAAGGAAAAGGTTCAAGCTGCTACAAACTACATCCAGTCCAGAGCTACAGCCCTCTCTACAGTGAACATCAATCTGGAACAAAAGAAACACTACTGGCCTCTACCTATGCTATCATTTTCTTATATTGGGATGGCAAGTCATGCATTATTGTGTGTTTCAGATTGGCTGTCAGGTGGGAAATGTAATTGCATATCAACTTAATTGGACAAGAAAGTTATGGTAAATAACTTTAATATCTTTAAACGGTACTATAGGATGTGGTATTAGTGGTATGATAATTCACACTATTCCAATATGGAAAATAATAGACTTATTCTCAGTTTTTTATATTGTTTTGAGGTATTGGAAGATGTGATTTTCTTGATTGCCATAGACTCCCATATATAATGTCCTGATGTACAGTTCATGTAAAAGGGCTGTGGTCTTTGGGTACTGTAGTCATGCAATAACTGATGAAAGCTTTATGCTCTCTCTGATGTAAGGGATATATATTTCTGAAAGCAAGCAAAGCAGTCCATTATAGTATCTGAAAAGTTAGAGAAATAAATGCTTAAAAAATTGCAACTGCATTCTAATGTAAAGTTTTTGTTCATTATAAACCGTCTTCAGCACATGGAGTAAACAGGTGTACAGGTAACAAAGGAATCAATATGGCGTCGCTGTCAGGAAAACAATATCAAAAAACAGATTTTAGGTAATAAAGAGAGGTTTTCAAACTGCTGTGAGTCTGATTACAGAAAAAGACATTCAACTTAGAAAAAGCAAAAAGAAACATATAGGAGGTTTTCAGGTTGAATATGAATAATCATTTATAGAAAAGAGCCCTCAGAAACTGTATAGATATCCTTTCTTTCTCATGCAACCAGAGCTGATCAGCTGCTAACAAACAGCAACACTACCATTCACTTACAATACCCCAACCCAAAGTCAAGCATGATTTTGATACAACATTTTTGGTAATTCTCTGCTAACAGTGGTCAGAAGAGCACTTAGTTAGTACCACAGAGTCAAGACTAATCTAGAGGGAACTTTACACCAAACTCTATCCCAATGGATAACACAAATTAGAACATTTGACAGATATTGGATGAGGTGTTTTCATGGAAACCATTCCTACGGAGCATATTGTCATGAACCTGCCATCAGAGAAAAACTACAAGCAGTTCTACTGATTTGTTAACACCACTGCATGGGATACACTGGTTTCAAATTGAAGCAACATAAAGGTGTGGTAGTAACACTCAACACAGGTTCACAAACCAAAGTCAGTCCAAAATATTATGGATGAAATTAGGAACTGCTGAAAAATACATAGTAGAAGTTACAACCCCAAAAAAATGTTTTTGTGGCAATTCAAGGCGTTTCTTTGGATCTTGGTCTCACTTGCTTTTTCAGTCTCATAGTTTGTGGTCATTGATCTATCCTTAGGTTGTTCAGCCTTAATAAGGTTAACCTCTAACTAGCGGTGCTAGCAGATAGCCACCACACCACTGAGGACCAAGTCTGTTGCATTGGCTGCGCCTCTTTAACAAAGTGATGGAAAATAATCACTTACCGATAACAGACTTTATCCAATATAAAATATTCAAGATAACAAATTATAGATTGTAAAGTATCTGCTGGATCTCAATTCATCAGTATTTAATTAACTTTAAATGCTGAAAGGATGCTGAACATAATCACTAACAATGCGTTTTTCTTTATGACAAATTCATCTCCATTTATGTGTCCCATAATTTATAGTTGATTAAAGATGTTATTTACATATATTTTTTCACTATGACAGATGGGATTACGTTTTAATATATCTGCTTCTGGCTATTTCTCTACTCAACAAATGCCCAATCCAATTTCAGCAATCTATTTTAGATTTGTATAGGCACAAAGATGTGCGGGGGAAACATACTGTAGTAAAGGAGATCCTTAGTGTCCAGACCGGCTGTTGTTTTTCATTCGTATCCAGAACCTCAAACCATAACAGCTAGAGAAGATAAAGCAACAATCATGACAAGGTAGTGAAGTAACAACTCAGTATGATGCAATAATGTATACAAAAATCAATAATGTTCTGCTCTGGTAGCCTTGTGTGAAGTGTACCACCACATCTTTTAGCTGCATTTGGAACAGGACAGCCTTTTTCTAGTGTAATCCTGAAAGGAGGCAGAAATAGGACACAGGTCCGTCCCTGAACATACGCCAGCCTAAATGAAGAATGGTGAATCCACCGAGCATTATGAACAGTCTGTCAGTGTTTCCTCTAGATTTCCTTCAGCTCTTTGGGTTGTTTTATGGCTTGTTACCTCAGGACCTGCACAGCCCACCTCCCCGGGCCAGGGCTGAGCACCATACGAGTGTGTCACATGACCATGTAGTGCTTGAACACAGCATACAACATAACTCAAAGCTTGCAGTAAAATGATAGGCACTGCTTGTTTTGTTTTTTCATTTTCCATGTCCTTAACATGCTGGTATATTTGAATAGAGCGGAGAAAGTGAGGAGAGCACAATGTTCTCAACTCAGCACACTTTTGTTTTTCGAGATATTATTTATAATGTTATAAATGTCTGTATTTATTAGATATTGGACCTAACCTAGAATCTAACCTAGGATGTGACCCAGGACCTGACCTAGGATTTGATCTCGGACCTGACCCAGGACGTTACTAGGATGCTACCCAGGATATGACCCAGGTCTTGTCCAAGGATTTGACCTAGAATCTGACGCAGGACCTGACCCAGAATCTGACCTATGATATAATCCGGGACCTGACCTTGTATCTGACCCAGGACGTGATCCACTATCTAACGTTGGGTGTACCTTAGGATCTGATCGGGGATCTAACCCAGGACCTAAACCAGAATCTATAGGATCTGATCTAGGACTTGATCCTGGTCCTGGGAGAGGACGTTGCTGTCAGCTGCCATCAGTGTGACTTCAGTATCTATCACTGTGTACTTGAATCTAAACAGTGACAGCAGATAGTGCAGTCTGAGTGGATCTATGGATTCTAGTTTAGTAACTTTCTAGTAACTTTGACTTAGACTGACTACAAAATGGTCTGTCTCCATCTACAATTCTCACCATCTACAATTCTCACCTTCATCATTCATCATCCCTCTCAGGGCTAAACCTTTCCCATTTCATGGGTCCCTCATTGTGCGGCTTGGCCACCATCTTAAGAGAAAACATGACACACTGTAACATTCTATACATCCTTTGTATCCTTTTTACGAGTGTACACATTTGTACACACACTGTTCTGTTTAAAACTAATGCTAAAAGCAAAATAATAACAATAAAAACTCAAGAAATAACTAAAATATAACCTAAAAGCCAAGTAGAGCAATAGTGTTAAGTGCATGCATCCATATTAAACACAAACTCATCTATGACCTTAGCAGTATCTTATCACATGATTCGTCACATGATCAAAGTCGCCATTCAGGCAAATGGACGGTGTAAGTGCTGCAGAGTGTTTAACATGTTTCCTTTACATGGGATTCAGTGGCTTGGCCACAAAATATTCATAATATAGTATTAGACTTTTCCCTGCAATAAATATTATCCATGGGTTTGCATCATTATCAGTTATGAAAACAAAATCATCGAGGGGAGATGTCTTTGAAAAATCAACACTTAGAGGAACAGTCCATGAATTTGGGAGCAACAGTTGCTTTTTCCAGTTTTACCCAGAAAAAGATCTTCTAATAAGAACTCTCTGTGTCCAGTTCATTGTTGAACTTAACTTAGTGTCCACTTTCTGAGTTTTCACACATCTCAGTTTGCTTATCTGTTATTGAGTAATTCTCTTGGGTCATGTGATCAGATTATAGATTTGATACAGCCTCCTTGAACCAGGACAGTGCTCTATGACCCTTGTCAGTGGCGAAGTGATGAAAAGTGGAAGATGTACTTGAATGCAACGGCAAAATGTTTATCTGAGCTAAACATGTCCA
Organism: Pogonophryne albipinna; assembly: GCA_028583405.1. Classification (NCBI taxonomy): domain Eukaryota; kingdom Metazoa; phylum Chordata; class Actinopteri; order Perciformes; family Artedidraconidae; genus Pogonophryne; species Pogonophryne albipinna. The sequence continues at coordinate 10,533,437 of CM053246.1, forward strand.
TACTGTGTGCGGGCTGAGGCAAGTCATGTGACTCTGAGTCTGATAACAGGCACATGTAATCCCCAAAATGTGGACTTTTCCTTCCACTGTCAAACAGTGCTGCCTTTAGTTGGGCGCAGAAGCTAAAGAAAGCTTTCTTTAATACACTGCTACACTGGTTAATGTCAAGCAACCACACATGCAGCTTTTTTTCTCTTTGTTTTATAAGTGCTACCAGCTGTACCATGAAAAGTATAATCACTTTATATAATGTATTATTGTTCTTTAACTAAAGGCAAGGCACATAATGTGTTTTATGAAATATCGTGCAAAATAGAAATATAATAACAGGGCTATTATTAAAGGGTAAAGAAATAGACAGCCCTTCGATCCACTGCTGTCTGAGGGAGGAAGGGGGGGGGGGGCAGGGCAGAGAGGGAGAGGTATCATCAGTTTGAGCCATGCATTCATTAGGTCAACACAGACACCAGGGCAGCACCATGCATTATACATCAGCTTTAAGCCAACTTTAACCAAAACCCAGCTCATATCAGCACCTTCAATATAAAATCACTAAACCCTAACCCTGGGGAAAGAAAAAGCAAAGGACAACTTGTGATCAGAACACAAACCCAATCCTTCACACATGCAAGTGGAAAAAAATGTCAGCAAAAAAGATCACACCGGTTCCAACACAGTTTGACACTTACTTCCTAAAAAACAAAGAGAAAGGAAAGATATGAGAGGGAAATGGAGCTGTGGTACGAACACACCCAGGCTGTGTGCTGATGTTCTTTGAACTGTCTGTGAGTGTTAAGTTGCATTCACATGAAACGCGGTAATCGTGTCTCTGTGCTGACGTTGCTATTGTGTATCTACGCAGAGTGGTGGCGTATGACCTAGCAACCCTAGGCATTGCACACCGCTCAAAATGTACGCAGACTGCTGTGCTCAAAGTTCAAATTATATAAACTATGACCATGAATACTGCTAACCTCTAGCAGGGGACATAACACTAGAAAGAAAACTTAAAGGGGCCTTATTCTTCTAATTTTCAGGTTGATAGTTGTATTTTGTGCCTCTACTTTGACATGTTTACATGCTTTAATGTTCAAAAAGCTCTTTATTTTTGTCTTATTCTGTCTGAAACCAGAGCCCAGACTTCTCTGATTGGTTAGCTGGCCGGCTCCGTTTTTATTGGTCAGAAGCTTAGAGCTGTCCCGCCCCTTAGCCTATCACCTACAATGTGTTGGAGCGCCAGTCAATTTAAGCGTGAATGTTACATAGTGATGTCACTGTGTCGTAAACAAATGAGTCAAATGGAGGCGTTCCAGACAGGGGGGGGAGTGTGGAAGAGAAACTCCCTCTGGGGGGAATTTGGGGATTTTAGCGTTTGCAGACCGTTTACATGTACAACAACCTATATAACACTACAGGAAAGGGAACACCCAGAAAAGCATAATAGAGCCCCTTTAACAAGCTTCCAGGCTTTGCGCCAAACCTTGTGGTGGGCAAAGAGCAAATCGCGTATCATGTGAATGCAGCGTTACTCCTTTAGAACCTTTACAAATGTGTCCTTTAACTCCAGCCGACACCCTTTTCAAGGAGTGCTTTCATGAAATAATAAGAGAAACCAATATATAAATCCAATATTTCCACTAGCTGTGGAACACTGCTACTCTTCTGAACTTGACACTCAGACTACGGCAGTGGTTGGAAATATTGAATGTTTTTGGCTTGACATTAGAAAACCTTTAATCTTTCCAAAGACAGTGTGCAACCACTTCTGAGACGAGTCTGATTCTACGTAACATCTTCAGAAACACTTGAGATCAATCTGCCCACGCCTTAACACTGATCCACATCCCCGGCAACATATTTCAATAGACTGCCCTGTAGTTGAAAAGCCTTGGAGACTAAAATATGGCACAGATTATAAAATATTACATCTTAAAAATCTATTATATTTAATGTTTTTATCCCCAAAGAGGTCATGTGCGGGATAGCAAAAGGCCAGGGCGCACATTTGCATTGAATTTTACAGACAAATGTCAAACATTATTTAATTCATAATTAAATTCTCTATCTACACACAGACTGAACGAGTTGTTCTATGAACTACGAGCTATATGGTGATTCATGTTTGGATTCTAATAAATGCTAACCTTAAGAGTGATGAAGAGGATTCAAAGATAAGATGCAGCATGAAAGATATTACATTTGTTTCAAAAGATAGTTGAATATATTAAGATGTGAAAAGCCAAGTTATTGCTTTTCTCCATTAAAGCACTTGATGCAAATATTGTGTGAGCGTTGGACACAGGAGAGCAAGGAAACTCTGGTAGGAAATGCTTGATCTGTTGACTGCTGCCACTGTTAAACCATCAGGGTTTGACTGGTGACAAAGCACTGTGCCTAACCCTAACAATAACCCTAACCCTAATGCTATCCATTTCCACAGTCCTGTCAACACCACTCTGTACAGCTGGACAACAAACCTGGATATTGTGCTCACTTCAAGGTATGACCTGCTGCCATAACCATGGAAATGCTACGGCCTGCTAAGTCGGTGACATGCCACATCATCAAGTCAATCATGTGATGTGTCTCTTTCCGATCAACCAACCACACCGTGTTCTCTGAGACACTAACACAGCTCCCCAAAACAGAGCAGGGATGAGTGTGGAAATGCAGGAACCGATGTCACACAACCTGACACACACACACACACACACCAAAACACACACACACACACACACCATGCTACAGTCTCAAACACATGAGTTCAGCAGCCAGTTGCAACTGCCTAAAGTTCTGTCAGAATGATCAGGTGTGAAGGGAAGGAAGCAGCAGGATGTCGGGGGGTTTGAACTCTGTCCAACTGTAGCATTGTGTGTCGTGTTGGAGGAGGCATGAATATAGCTCTTATATTCCACTATTACTCATTGTTTTTCTGATAAAAAAGCACAATCAAACAGTCTTAAAAACATGAGCTTAGCAAAGCAACTTAATGGTTTCAGGCCGATGATTGTCAATAAAAAAGACAAAGCCTCTGTCTTTTGGGAAGAGAGAAAGAAATGCTCTGTCTCAACTCTAAGTTTTCATAGCAATAATAAAAAGTGCAAAAGAAACATTACATATTAACAACAGGAGCTCTCTTTCTAGTCGGTTCAGAAAAAAGGAGAGGCTTATTTGCATATATTATAAGCAGCACCTGCAGCGGAGAGGGGCATTCTGGGTGTTGAGGGGGGGAAGAGGTCTATCTGTCCCAGGGAGGAGGTCCTGTACTGGGTTTAGTGTAGAGAGCCAGGGTTCAGGGGTAACGGCTGAAATCCATTGCAGGGAAACAGGCCTCATCCTGGGAACAGGCTTCTTAGGTTCTGCTGTTTGGAGGCCTAGTTCTGGTCCAGTTCATCCACATCACTCCTTTTCTTTCACTTGGAACTCACGTCGGTGAGAACCATTGAGTGTCACATGGCTGTGAGTGAGAGCAGCATCTTCTTCAACCAGGCTATCTCTTCTGGGTCCATACACATATATAGATATACTATATTTATATATGTGTATGCTTCTACAAAGATGAATATATTTTCCCTCTTGTGATGTCTTGACAGCATTGTTTGCTTTCCTCCAGAACCGTACTGCCAGGACAAGCTTCTCTCCTCCACATGTCCATCAGTTGCCCAGATACCAAGACTGGAAGAGAGACAAAGACAAAATAAACGTTCACTTCTAACTGATGCGCGAACTGACTTTATCAAACATTTCAGAAGAATATACATCTTTGCTGATTTACTTCAGTCTGTAGCAAAGACCAGCCCATCATTAACCTACAGGTGTACTGTTAGTCTAACCCAACAGCCATGAGCCCTACAGAACAATGACCCACAGGTCTGTTAACCACACTGTTAACCCCTAAATGTAATAACCCATTCAACTGTCAGGACAATCAATTCAATTACATCATGAACATATCCTTCATTTGCTTCTGTAGTGTTTGAACATCTAAAGGTTTTCATTTTAAGCCTTTTCTGTAAGGTTACTGTGAGACACGTTCACTTAAGTTACAGCTTCCAAAACCAAAAGCTTTGAAGGTGTCATGAATTTAAGAGCAAGGTTTGACTAAGTGAACTACAGACCAACCAATTGATTCAGAATACAGTAGCTAACCCTGGCATTGTTCAAATACTATTTAAAATGAGGGGCTGTTGTGTAGGATCCAGTTAGCCCTGCTGATATAATGATATAAGGAACTTGTATGGTTGTGCACAGGTTCCAAGTCTGATCTAAGGTAAACGGTTTTTGCCTTTATTGTAGAGGCTAGTCCAACACTTTAAGCCACTGAGGTGCTTTGTAGACATGATTGACCCACTCATTACCTGGTCTGATGAATAAATAAGTCCGGTATGAAGGTTCCAATGAACACCCAGTCCATGTATTTCCATTTGAACTGTTGTTCTTTCCAATCAGCATACAAAACATGAAATTCTAAACACAACAATTAAGCTTCGGCGGCGAGACATTATGGCCAGCGTATGGGTGTGTGTGTGTGTGTGTCAAAAACTGTTTACCTTCTGGCGGAACCGCTGCATGAACACATTTTTTTTACATTTAAATCATGTGTGCTAGTTGGCTCCTACTGTACCTGTAAATCCAACAGCCGTGTTATGACTCAAGCTATTTTTAAATAAAAAGTGAAATAAAAAATGTAATCAAAAAAATTGCTTAAAGGGGGGGTAGGTAAGTTTGAGAAACCGGCTCGAGATACACTTTTTGTTATATTCCATGGAATGCTCTTAACATCCCGATAGCAATGCATATCTTAAGTGCTTTGACAAAAAATCCATAAAAAAATGTCATCTGTGGAAGCCGTAATACTGTAAAAAGTACGACCAATCCGTTTAGCCGGGCCGGCTAAACGGATTGGATTGCCGTCCTGTCTGTCAGCCTTCCATCTCGTGCACGCACAAATGTATCTCGTGCCCTCATTGGGCGTGCCGTCATTGGGCGTGCATTGCAGCAGTACTTCAATGACTCGCCAGCAACAGGCGGCCACTTTCACCATGGCAGAGTTAGGTTCAACATCGTCTACTGGTGGCAAAAGAAATAATGTAACGGAGCAAATTAGGAACAAAAACAAAGTGGAAACTAGGAGAATTCAAACCAGAGTCAATATCGGAGTTGCTTTTCAACGATGGCGACTACTGATGGAACACACCTATGGGGGTTATTCCCTATCTTTATTCAAGAGCGTGGTATTTAAATTTGAGAGCATACTTTATGTATTTATTTCCCTCAAACCCTGTCCTCGCACTCAAATAGTGCCTGCTTGCACTTAGATTTGCTCTGCTTCTGCTCAAACTGTACGCTTGCACTCAGATATATTGCTGCTTACGGATTTTTTCTGCTCTCAGATTTATTCTCTGCGCGCTCGAAACTTTTGTGCAACAATCCTGTCAAAATCCCTCAACCAATAGGAGGCCAGGTGTCCTTGTAGGTGCGTTCGTTTTACTTATTACAGCGTCCCGTAAGGGCGGTTACTCTTTGGTTTGTCTTTGGTGCGATGACAGGGTTTGAGTGAAGGAAATCAATAAAGTATGCTCTCAAATGTAAATACCACGCTCTTGAATAAAGATAGGGAATAACCCCCATACACACCGAGTTGAAATCTGACGCCGTGGTCGCGCTTTTTCTCTTGGACAGGTTTTGTATGGTTTACAATTCCCCTGAACTATATAGCCAACCTAAGTCATGTGCGCGTTCATGTGTGTTGGAGGAGGTGCTCTGTAAGGAAGTCTGAAGGAAGGGGCGGATTCTTTTCGGCTGTGTACTTTCAAATTTTAGTGCACTCGAGCCGGTTTCTGAAACTTACCTACCCCCCCTTTAACTGAATCAAATCACCCTCAAAAAAGGTTTCAAATACTTGTTTTTCGTTTGAATACATAATTGTATTTCTTAAAGTTCAGGTTCAAAACTTTTGGCCAGGATTTAACTTAAATTGTTGAACAACCATTCATCAGGCAGGCATAGACTCCCTCTGCAATCACAATCAAACAGTTTGACACAGATTAGGGTTAGGGTTAGGGTTAGGGTTATTAGACTCATTTGAGTGTGACATGCAATGAACCTGTTAGCCTTCAGCAGAAACATTTTACGTGGTGACGTCAATTTTTTATAATTTCCAGTTCGGGGGTCGGTTTCACCAAATTGGAAAAATGCCGGCTGATATTTGCAACCAATTTTTTGTTCAACCTCATTCGCCTATCAATATAAATTAAGTGAAACTGAGATTGGATTTCATTCACATAAAACATCCCTGACAACCTAGTTGTATTTCCAATTCACTAAGGCCGTAGCTCATGTATTTATTTGGGTCTACATTAATGGTGCTTGGTGCTAAAACAATGTCAAAGTTGTTTCCCTGATTTTCTAGGTGTAGTATTAAGATTAATTAATATGCTGAAATATTAATGCTTGGGAAATCGTATATAGCTTTAACACATCCTGGAGGTTCTCAAATCTCTAATAGTAGGGGTTTCAATTCTGAGCTTGCCAATGTCAAATTAACCATACTAACCTGGGCTTGGTAGAGTCCACCTGGGTCTCGGGGGGTGACTCCAACGAAGGAGGTGCGATTGGCAGGGGGTGTCCCAGGGGCCGAGTATGCTGAGGGCATTTACGTTAACAACATCAGTCTCATACTGTCTCTATATAGTTCCATGTCACTTGTAAAGTTACATGAGGCAGTACTAGAGAATGTGTCCATATCACAAAGGAGCTACAACTGGTGACTAACTACATTGTTAGGGATACAATAATCCACTCAGTTTCAATTGATTTATTTAAATGTCTTTGATAATCATCTAACGTTGGTGGACTCTAGAAATCAAACCAGTGCTGTGTTCACACAGATTACCACATTCAATTAATTAAAGTCATACATTTACAATGCACAATGGCATTCTAAGTGAATGTAATATATGATATTTATTATAGTTACTGTATTTAGCATACAGTATATATATATATATATATATATGTTTAAATAGTTTATATATCTATAAATACAAATATGTATTTCCATATAAAAAAGAGTCCCTTACAGTACAGATAGAAAATATTTAAATGAAACGTTCATCACCGTGATAATCACAGTGGGGGTGCTTTATTTTGTAACAACTGCCGTCCATAAGTGTGCCATTATGTCAACAGGAAGTCATTTCTTCTGACGAAGTGAGACAAACAAAATAACTATTGCCTTGGCTATTATAATGAGGAAACATGTCTTTTAACATTTTGATATGGAATAAATTACTATATCAAACTGGATATATTAGTTTGGATCATACTGGCAGGTTAACTCGTTCATTGTTGGGCTGTTACTTCATATGTCATTTGTTGATTTACAACTACTATTAATAAGGTAATACACAAATTGCATATTTCTATAACTGTTTTATTACAACATTTCTACTTTTTGCGACCACTCAAAATGCTTTTACCCTAGTCAGCATTCACACACACTAGTATATGGTAGCAGATTCTTTTATACACTTGCTCATCAGGTGAAACAAACATTCACTCATTCATCTATAGCCGTACTTCATTTGCCATGCCACCCAACACTGTCAACTGGAGTTTGTTTTGAACACTTACTGGGTGATGTGGGGGAGTTTGCTCCCCCATCAGAGGAGGTGGTGGTAGCCTTTGACTCCGCAGGCAGGGTCGGCCTGGGGAGGGAGGATGGGGGAGGAGCCAGGGAGGGTGCTGGTCCAGTTGGTGCCAACATCTGAGAGGTGATGTAGTGACTGGGCACTTTTACCTGGTTGCTGCCATTCAGCTTGAAAAGTAACAAATACACACTGAGAGTTACATTCATATTGGAAATGTGTTGAATCACTGATGTACTATAAAGATGGAATGTGTAAGAAAAAATAACCTCAAATCATTAACAGAATGTGAAAACATTACAGTGTTGACATTATGTCTATACTCCTATATATTGTGTTGCAAAGACATCTATTGAAATTAGCATGCTAATCGTTCTAGCCCAGGACTGTCCTGTCTTGTAATACACCATGTTCCTATAGAGGTGATAGTAGTGCCAGTCAGACCTCAGACAAAAATATATAGAAGTGGAGCTGCCCTGACCAAGCCCCCAGGCATTGTAGTAGCAAACGGTGGTACTACAACTAACCATTGAGCCCAAAAATACTTTTTCCCATTGACTTACAATGTGAAAAAGACATTCACTATTGTAGACTTTTTTCAGGTAGTCTTCAAAATGAGTTTCATTTTCTTTTATAATAACGTTTGAACTTCTGTCAAAATTGTATCAACTGTTACTTTCTTTGTCTGTAGATAATGCACATGGCTGTTGCTGCAATTGAAACTTATGGCACTGCAGCTAGCTCGTATTGGATCATGTACATAACCAGAGTGGTTTTGGACTCTCGCATGCAGTAATCTGTCTAACGCTAGCTGTTAGCCTGCTAAAGTTTTTGTTCTTTTGACTGCTTGTACTCACTGAGCTGGGGGTTTGATTGGCAGGGTCGCAGGCCAATGACACCAGATCTTTGAGGGGGTCCTGGGTCAGGTGAGGAGGATAGCGTATTGCTCCGTGGGGGAAGTAGGAGGAAGGTGGAAAATGTATAGATGAGGAGGGGTGGGGACTCCGTGAAAGACCTGGACAGAAAAAAGAAGAGGGAGAGAAGGAACAATATGGTAAACGACATGCTGTTCTAAGTAAATTATATATACATATACAGTATTTATGTATGTGTGTGACTGACCACTGTGAACAGCTATGACTGGCCGATGGTGCTGAGTGAAGGAACCCATTCTTGGTGAGTCTTCCTGGGGAGAGGGGTTGTCCAGCTCTGCCTTCTTCACTGGTGGAGATAGACCTAAAACATGAACATGTGGGACTTATTCTTTAGTTCCTGCAAATATTCATAATTCATGGCAGTTCATGACAGTGACACTTGAAATGAATCACTTCTTGGACTTTGGCCTTAGCTCCAATGTTGAAAACATGTCAATAAACACATAATAAAACAATTTAAAAGCAGATCACCATGACGCTATCTTAACGACTATTAAGAGAATGTGCTAAATTGATTTATGAGCTCTATCAAAAATCTGACCAGTGTGCTGTAACTCTACACACTGTATTAGTTTGTAAGCATTAAGCTGTCTGCTCTCTACTGTCAAACATTGGGAGGTTAGTGACAACAGCCATAACCACAACCTTCATCTTTGGTCAGTGTCAGAGAATGACTCTTGTGTGTAGTTTGGCTGGAATAAGTGTAGTTTCAGTTCCTTAAATGAACACCACAGATTCTAATGTTATATTCTAATATATGTAAGCAATGAACCACGAGAGGCCATGGTTTACAGGGACTAACTCAAGTATACTGGCATGGAACTTTGAAGTGAATCTTTGAGAATTAACAGAATCAAAAAGAGTAAGCCTGCTGTTGTCTTTTAGCTACACAATACAGAGTCAAGTGCATTTCATTGATAGAGCTCAATACAAGTGCACCTGCTGTTCATAGAGAGGGTGTTGAACAATGATTTGAGTAATTAATAATAATTAGCTGTTATAATTACATTCATGTCTCCACGTACAGACACTGGACACTATACGTCTGTTACCTCCTTCCATGTCATCAGTCCAGTTCCTGGAGCTGCTGGCAGGAGAGGAAGGGGAGTGGTAGTACTCGCCCCCCGGACTGTCAGCCTCTTCCTCCATAGAGCCAGACTTATGGCGCTTACTCCTGCAGATAAACATACATGTTTTTTTTATCTGTGTGTGTGTGTGTGTGTGTGTGTGTGTGTGTGTGTGTGTGTGTGTGTGTGTGTTACCCGCTGGATGAGGTACTGGCCAGTGATCGTCTGAGGCTGACTGGCTGGTTGACAGACTGGTTCAGATCGTAGGCCAGATGACCCTGGAGCTCCCCCATAGAGAAACTAGGTCCAACTCCTGTGACTACTGGAGCTACACACACACACACACACACACACACACACACACACACACACACACACACACACACACACACACACACACACACACACACACACACACACACACACACACACACACACACACACACACACACACACACACACACACACACACACACACACACACACACACACACACACACACACACACACACACACACACACACACACACACACACACACATTGAATATCAGTTCATCTGCTCTCTTTTTATATTGCATTTTCTTGCTTTTCTCCCTCCTTGTTTGAGTGTGTAACAAATCAAATGTTCATTATCCAGATAAGAAATATAATTAGACAAAAACTCAGATTAAGGCTGCACAATTAATAGAATTGATACCGATATATAAAAAAGTGCAATGTCCAAAATATCAGAAAGCGCAATATTTGTTTGCAAATATTTGTTTGTGGATGACACTTACTTCTTGATACCTGGACGAGCTCAGTGACACTGAAAACTCCCGATGTCACAAAACTGTCCTGGAACTCTGGACCCTCTGTGGAAACACAGCAGCATTTAGACACGTGTGATGTTTCAATTATCTCGCTATGCACAATATATTCTTTGAAACAAATGTAATAGTATTTAGAAAAACCATAAGACAATCCAACAGCAGTGGTCCTTACAGGAACATTTGCCATAGTTATGGCAAATGTCTGCATAACTGATGGTTCCATCATCTGACACCTGTGCATAGACTTCTGACTGTCTTTTTATGTCTTAGGCAGGTGGAGGTGGAAGAAGAGCTGAGATCCTTTACTTAAGCAAAAGTAGAAATACTTTGGTTTTAAAATATAATATGATCCATTTCAGAATCTGATCTAAATGGTACAGAAGTATTCTGTAATCATTTTAGAGACTTCAGAAAATACACAAATGATATTTACATTTCACCATTGGTCTTGTGTAAAAAAGGACCAACATAACATAACCTTTTGTGTAACCAGGTGTACTGATATTTCTGTATTAATTAAGAGCCTCAACATTACCCATGGTGGTGGTTCGGCTGTCCTCCTGATCAGAACCCACTCCTGTTCGACTGGGACTGCTGCTCTGCTCTGCTTCTGGAGAGAGAGGGAGATTTCACTTATTTAAACACTTTAAGGTAATGATAAATCAGCTACCATATTAACAGTCAGAAAGAAAGAGATTTAAATAGGCATCAATAGTGAAGGACACTGCCCCTCATCTATCCAGGTTTAGTTTAATTAGATTAGATATACTTAATTGATCCCAGACTGGGAAATTGCTTCAAATGTTAGCCAGTATGTCTCCTTGTCTCAAGAATGTAGCCACTGACAGTGCTAATGGGGGGATGTCTGTCCTAAACGTTTGAATCTTTAACCGCAGTCTCAGTACGCTACGTTGTTATGCTCTGTCACAGACAAAACTTGTGATTAGGATGTGTGCAATTTTAAATACCCCATTATGACAAACATCTCCACACAGCACACATACGCCCGCAATTAACAACAGTGACAATCCAACATAAAATCCTTACACTTGCATTCTTGGCAGTCTACTGGTACATTTAGGCATACCATGTGCAGGACCGGGACGTGTAAAGAAGCTCCACAGTCTGACAATGTTTATGGACCTGGGGCCCTTCCTTAACAACAGTTACAGTGCTGCAGCAGCAGGCAGACTCTGCTGATGGATGCATATAAACAGTGTCCTGCTAATCAAGTGTTGTACACACTGTCACTGTATGCCAGTAGAGGGCAGGGCATAACAATACATTAAGAATAGATCATTGTCAGGGTGGACATTTTGACAGCTGTAAAACCTGCAAAAGCATTATTATTGGCTACTTTCAGTGAAAGTTTGTGGGACATCTCTAAGCAGTTGACGAATCAGAGCAGACTGGGCTCTGGTGTCAGACAGAGGGTGAAAAGAAAAAAGTATGAGAAAATAAATACTTTTTTGAACATTGAAACATGTTAACATGTCCCAGATGAAGCACAAAATGCAAATATAAACCCTAAAATAAGCTTTATAGGGCCCCTTTACGGTTAAGGCTAGTATATGTTTATAGTATATTTCAGACAGCACAAATATATCTAAAATAAACCAAAGGGAAAAGAAAACAATTCAGATGGAAGGTGGTTAACAGTTGACATTGTAAAAACAGTTGCATGCTGCAAGAGTTGCAGAACTATACAAATCAAATGTTGTTAAAAGACATCTGGAAAAGCAGCTGTAAACATTAAGGTTTTTAGACTTGATTTCAAAAGAAAAGGGCTTGAGGCAGAATTCAGATATTCTGGAAGTTTATTCCAGATCTGTGGAGTATAGAAACTGAAAGCTGCCTCTGTGCGTCGGGTTCTGACCCCGGGAACAATTAGTACCCTGTCCCTGATGATCACATACATACATTTATACACTGATGAACATGTCACACATGTATTGTGATAGTCAGAGATCTGTGAACTGGCGGGACGTGTTCTACTCTTTTTGTTTAAGTCTGTAAAGACACAGTTGCAGTGATCAAGTCTACTTAAGGCAAAGTCATTTCTCAAAGTCTTGCTGAGTATAATTATGTGTAGTTATGTTATGATATTTTGGTGATATCCGATGACCTTGTGACCCTTTGTCAAAAAAAAAGTTTTCCTTTTTGGTATCTTCAAGGCAAGGCAAGGCAAGTTTATTTATATAGCACTTTTCAACACAAGGCAATTCAAAGTGCTTTACAAAAAATGAAAGACATTAAGAAAATGGCATTTAAAATCAGTCATTAAAAAGAAAAGCAAATAAAATAAACATTAAAAGAAAAAATACATGGATAAAAGTTACAGTGATAAAAGTTACAGTGCAGTCTAAGATATGAATAGTTCAATTAAAAGCAGCGACAAAAAGAAAAGTCTTCAGCCTGGATTTAAAAGTAGTCAGAGTTGCAGCGGACCTGCAGGTTTCTGGGAGTTTGTTCCAGATATTTGGAGCATAATAACTGAACGCTGCTTTACCATGTTTAGTTCTGACTCTGGGGACAGAAAGCTGACCAGTCCCTGAAGACCTGAGAGATCTGGATGGTTCATCATTTAGCAGGAGGTCAGAAATGTATTTTGGGCCTAAACCATTCAGTGCTTTATAAACCAGCAGCAGTATTTTGAAATCTATTCTTTGACACACAGGAAGCCAGTGTAAAGACTTCAGAACAGGAGTGATGTGATCCACTTTCTTAGTGTTAGTGATATATAAACATGGAAGAAAATGGCTAGAAATAATTGGAATATCATTGAGTTGTCCTTTAGAAGTTACTGTCACCAATATGTAGAACACATAGTCTAAATACCAACCCATTTTACAACTGCACAACACTCACATCTTTTAACTCTGCCGACACAATATGTGCAGACTTCCATGAGCCGAGCATGGGAGCACACTGGTTTCCACCATAAGTAGAGCAAGTGTTGAGGGAATGTGCATGAACGCTCTTTCAAACCCAGAACCAATCAGCATTCCTTTGGTTCAGAAAGGTCTGGTATCTTCCGACCGCTATTCCGTTCAGTCATATAAGCTGGAGTTGTGTCTGTACAAGGTTACACTGCAGAGTGACACTCCTTCAGCTTCTGAAGCCACAATATACAAACCAGATGTGAACGCTGCGTTCTTTCTCTGTTTTTGAACTCGTAGCTGCATTAACCATATTTATACAAGTGGTATCAACCGACCAATGAGAAAGAGCAGCAGCTACGAGTATCATTAAAACATTCGCAGGCCTTGAAGGATTTCTTAGAGCCATGCCATGCCATAAAGAAGCTTCTGAGAGATTCTCTGCGTCTGAACTCAGATATGGATAATCGTGGCTCCAAGAGGGTGATTATCATAGAGAGCTAATAAAAAAAAAGATCTCATGACAATAAACATAAAACTGCTGGCTAAAAATGAGGGAAATATGGCTGGATTTCCTGGTCCCAGATGGATAAATCCTCATTTTATTCTTTCTACAAAAGTGTCTGACGCTCAATACAGCATTTGGTTCCAGACTCAATTATCTCAACAACTATTTAAGTACATGCTTAGAGCCACAGAATAACCGCAAATCCGTTTTTCTCCATGAACAATCATGTCCTTGAACCTTTCATCAGCTTTCTTTTTGCGCCACCTTAAGGATAGTATATCTTATTAACCGATTGCTGCTTTCTGAACACATTCATGCTCCCCAGAGGAGGAACTCTGTTTTTTGAGGATGTTCTCCAGTCCAAACCAAAAGTGTAGGGAGGTGGTCTTGCACCTCAGAGGAGATGGGGGTTTATGTTCTGAGTCCACTTCATAGTTAGTTAAACTAAAAGAGGAAAAAATGTCCAACTCAATAATGACGTAGATTTAGTCAAAAGACATCTGATTAAGAGTTCAACTACACTGAAGCTTCTCCATATCCTCATGGTCAAACATAAACGTGTCCCTGAAAGCTGTTGAAGGGGTGCACTTCCTCTTTTTTGTTTGCACTCCTCCTGTCATGCGTCTGCTGCCTCTCCTCTTGTTTGTGCTCTCAGCTCCGAGATGTGGAGTTTAGCCTTAAATACCCTTTCTTGGTTCAATTATGACGTTATAATATAACTTATGTGTTTTGCTTTCTGTCTGGATTCTTCACTGCCCTTCTTACTCTGGCAGTGAAATCTCAGTGTCCTAACATCCGTAAATCAGTGGGCTTATCTATCAAAAATGAAAATGATAGGCCTTTTTTGCAATGGCTCAGGTGCCATCAGGGGCCCTCAAGAACACACTTCAATAATCAATCCACACTTCAGGCTAACTGGTGACCAAGAACTTCTTCGACACCTGTAAAGAATGACGAAAGCATAAATACAGGAAATTCTGCATCTAATTTACAAAGAAAAGCAGTGATGACCTTCCTACTCTGACTCCCCAGATGTACACTATGGCTATAAGCCTGCCATAGTCCACGTATCTCAGGCAGCACTCTCCTCCTCCTCCTCCTCCTCCTCCTCCTCCTCCTCCTCCTCCTCCACTGGCTGCATCCTGTGCTAAGAGCCGCCCAGGAAGATAGTGATTGGTCTAAAGAAATACAGACAGCTCCAGTGTTTTACCTGTAGCAGAGTGATAATGTGTGGGGGCAAACCTCCAGAGCACAACCCACTGATGTAACAGAATGTAAAGGTGGAGGTAATTTTATACATCTCTTTTGTATGTGTTGTTTTTTTGTTAATTGGTTAATCCCTGGAATGGTCTAGAAGTTATATTTGAGAAATCTGATGCACTAATCCCTATGCCTCTGATATACGTTATTATATTATTCTTAATTGTATGTCTAGTGCATGTAAACAGATGTATTGTAATGACACAAATTCATATTTATATAATTATTTTCTCTTCACTTTGTATTATTTTATAAAAGTTAACACTGCCCAAAAGCAACTTAGCAACCCCTCCCAGTTTTTCCAGCCTGTGCTAAATGTGTTTTTAATATGGGAGGGCTATTTAAGAGAATGTGAGTCTCCTGCACTGAAGACACATTATCAATGAGGTTTGTTGCCTTATTTCTGTAGTTACAAGCCTACTTTGGTGAAAATCTATGATGTGGCTTCTGAAACCAAGCACAGCTTCTTATCAGTGATGAGCATTGAAAGAGCAGCAATTAAAAACATTTAGGTTGGTTAGGAAAATTCTGCACACAAGAACACAAACATTCAAATTAACAGGGACCCCAATAGCGTCCCAGGGGGTCTCTCTCTATAAGTCACAAGAAGACAGCACATAACACAATCCATAACACAAGAGCCCAGAGCGTATGTCTGAACAAAGACAGGTCATAATTTCCCCATCCAGCCAGATGTCTCATAATTTCCTCATTTGCCACGAAAGACTACAGGATGTGGGTGTCATACATATTTTGACTTTCTCTTCTACATAGGAAAGTTATTTTTGGAACAATGTTGTACAGTGAGTTCCCAGTGAGGTGTTATAATACGACTAGAGTTAACCTTTACTGTGTTTGATCAGTCCAACCATTGCTGCATCGGGAAAGAATATTTTACATAAAGCCAACAAGTTTTATTTGACTACACTATATATTGCATGCTTCGGTAGTATATATGTACATGTAATGGTACAACTGTATTACACAATTATTTCTACACTATATCCTGCAATTATCTTTACTAAATGTTCTGGTAATCTTTTAATACACTGTATTCTTAAATTATCTTGACTACATTTTACTACACTATATACTGCATGCATCTACACTACATATACTTGTAATATGATACCACAATATATACATCATGTACTGGTACTATTTTACTTCACTTTATACTACATTACTGACTAACTGACATTATATTAATCTAACAAAGTTTCGTTCCGTATCCATTGAGATTTATACATTTTTTTCAAATGTTGGACAAGTGCTACAAAGTTTAAGCAAATTCTAAGCCTACACTTACATACAAACATGGGAGAATTTTTGTTTGGCTGTATTTCATTTCGAGAGACATTTTGGGATCAGAATGTGTCTTAACAAAAGAAGATAGATAGCACAGTCTGGTGAAAGTGTGTGTAGGTTCATACCTCTCTCCTGTACGTAGTAAGCGAGGTAGAGGTCCAGCTCTTTGACGGAGACAGCAATGTGTCTGGGCTGGACGCAGAGGATTGGGTTGGAGCAATGGCCTCCCTTAACCAGCCGCTCTCCGTCTGTGCTTTCCAACGGGATCCCTTTAAACAGGATGACCATCACCAGGTCCAACCTCCAAACCTTTGGAAAGACAACCCATCAGTACTGACAGAAAACTGCAGGCTGGGTGTAGCAGTGGAGTAAAGCATGCTGGATCACTCTAAACGTGGACTATACTGCTCATCATATGTTTGACTGTGAATGTATTATTTAATTATATGTCAGAAAAGAGGATGATGTCATTTACAGAAGGATACATGAAGACACTTGTGTTTGTGAGACCTTGAAGTTGACACATATGTCTGTAATATGGAATATAGGGAACATGAAGAAAACCTGACAAACAGCTAACCATTATCCTTAAATGGTTTGAACTATGTTAAAGTTTTCAGACAGTGTAACACAATGTTGGACATTTTAGAGAACTATGTGGGAATTGTCAAAACAAGATTACATTGTAACCGTTTATTATAAGGGTACCATGATTTTCATGTTCACCTTATTATAGCCGCGGCTGGTTTTGAAATCTGTGGGAGGTGACACATATCCCTTAATAAATACCACTCATGTGTTTGCATGCTATTTGTGCATACAGATGGTTTATGCATTGGCCCCAGATGTCTTTCCTTAATAATAAATCAATGACATGGTGTGTTACAGACTCAGACACTAACAGTGAAACATTCAAACACACTTTAATCTCAATCATAAACGTTTGAGCAGTGCTTTACACATATTGCTCCAATTAGCTCACTGTTTAATGCCATATTGAAAAATAAACCCCTTATTCTAAAACATCCAACATATGGAAAATTCTACCTTTATGACACAAACATCTTGTTGATAAAACCATTATGATTTAACCCTTTTTACTATCAATATCATTAGAGAAAGCTTCGGGCCAAAGAAGAAAAAACAATGCATAGTTGAGGTTCGATTGCGTTTACCAACCATACAGAATTGAAATACTAATTCAGTTTACCTTGTCAGCTTGTCGGAGACAGTCTATGCGTCTCATTTTGCCTTTCTGGTCCGGATTGGACAGGACACAGCACGCAGCTTTCTTCCCAGTGATTGACAGGACAAAGTCTTCTCTGCATTCGGGTCTAATGTCCTTTCTGAGCTTGGCCAAAAGACGACTGGCCCACTTCTGTTTCACCTACGATCGCAATGACATTGTAAAAGCAGTCAATACAAATAACTGAACAAAAAAAAGGTTTTCCATGAATCCGTAATTATCACATTTCTACTATCCATCCCACCTCTGCCTTCTCCCCCAGCAGTTCGTCTTTCACTGCTCTCTCCTCTTCTTTAGTCATCCTTTTCTCATGTTTTTTGAAGTACTTCCTTTTTCTGGCCTGGAGGTTGAACCATGTGTAGGCGAAGGCACGGACCTGGGGCAGCAGAGCCTCAATGAACGGATGGAACTCATCCTACGTGACAGATAAAGATACACACTCAACACACACACAATAATCAGAACATGTAGCAGGAGTGCAGCATTCTCCAGGTCAACTGAATCACCCTTTCCTTTCTAACGTTGTCATGATCAATCGTCATAGAACTATGGATGCTTTAATTGGACTTTATTCTGAGCCATTTTAGGATCATAAAAGCATAATGGATGAATAATTAAAACCAAAAAGATTGAAGTTGATAAACCGTGAGAACTGATCATCCTGATTCTGAAGACTATTAGAAGCTTCACAATATGCAAGTGGACTTTATTCAATGTAAATGTTAATGTCTGCTATTGATCCAGAAAAGTGTAGAAAATGGGTCATACTGTAGTGAGGGCTGCCGGGGTTTACTATTTTGAACACAAACTGCTCTACCTGCTGAGTGTAGTGACAGTGTAGTGACAGTGTAGTGGCGAAGGGACACACACAATCCAAAAACAATAAGCTAATGCAGATCGAACATCAATAAAGGGATTTTAATTAACAAAAGATTTGAACTTTCTTCAACTTACTCCAATAACACAACTTAATCAATAATTCAGCAGTATATTTGTGGCATAATTCCAAGAGGAGTTAGACTCCCAGTCCTATGTAACATCCTTGAAACTGGCACTCCACTTCTCAGGGACTCCAAAATCCAGACAGAGAATCAGATAACTTATTACTTTTGCTTACCTACGTTGTACTCTTACTGACTCCATCCCCACCTACTCACAAACTGGCAACCACTTTGACCTCATATTCACCAGAATTAGCTCTATTTCTAACCTTTCTGTAACCCTGCTTCACATCTCTGATACATTTTTCATATCCTACTCTATCCCCTTATCCAAAACTGACAACCAAATCTCTTCTAATACTGTACCTGTTCGCCGTATGCCCCCCAACACTACCGCAGACACTCTCCTCTCCACTCCACTGTGCTCCTTTCTGGATTCTCTCTGTCCTCTCACCTCACGGAAGGTTTGACAGTTCCCTCCGGCTCCCTGGTTGACTTCGCGTGCTGACAAGGCGTCTGATGACCTCATTTACCTTACAATCTTTTCTCTTCCACTTTTTCTATCTCTGCAGCAAAAACACTTTCTTTCAATCTAAATTCAACCCTTTTTTAAGCCGTACATGAGCATTAAACTTTGTAGCACTAGTCCAACATTTGAAAAAAATGTATACATCTCAATGGATACGGAACAAAACTTTGTTAGATTAATATAATGTCAGTTAGTCAGTAATGTAGTATAAAGTGAAGTAAAATAGTACCAGTACATGATGTACAGATACATGCAGTATATATTGTGGTATCATATTACAAGTATATGTAGTGTAGATGCATGCAGTATATAGTGTAGTAAAATGTAGTCAAGATCATTTAAGAATACAGTGTATTTGAAAAAAGATACAGAAGATGACCTCGCAACCAAAGAAACCCAGGTTAACGCTTTGGAATTCAAATAATACAGACCTGTTTTTCATCCTCCATTTCTTTATAAAACACTTGATCGCATTGTCATTAATCAACTATCTTTTCACCTTTATCAGAACAACCTTCTTGATCTGCAGCAGTCTGTTTTCAAGGCAGGATAATCAACTGAGACTGCCCTCCTAGCATCACTGAGTTACCCCTTTGTTGTCATTCTTCTGGACCTCTCTGATGTGTTTACAACAGTGAACCACCATATCCTCATTTATACTCTCCAAGAACTGGAAGTCTCAGGTAGTTTCCCTGCTCACATCTCACTTGAGAGACCACAGCTACAGGGTAACTTGGAAAGTGTCAGAACCTTTTAAAGTCAACACTGGGGTCCCTCAGGGCACCATCCTGGGACCCATTTTATTTTTTCTACACCAATTCACTAGGCTTTGTCATTCACTCTCCTGGCTTATCCCATTACAATGAGGCAGATGAGAATCAATTGACTACGTAATTTTCCCGGTCAGAACCCCAGGGGACTGCTCGAATCACTGCTCGTCTTGGTGACATATCTCAGTGGATGCCAGTACACAGTTTGATCTGAACTTCTTGAACAAAACCCAACTGATTTTCCTACCAGGGAAAAGTTTTCACATCAAAAACCCTACTTATTAACATTGACACCTCTGTGGTTTCTCCGACTCAGACTGTAAGGAATCTGGATGTGACACTGGACGACCAACTGTTTTCACTGCCAACATCCCAGCAACAACACGCTCCTGCAGACACACTTACTCTTGCTTTCTTGGCTCTAAAATGGTGGACTGAGCTCTTCAGTGATATCAGGACAGTGAAATTCCAACCTGTTTTGAATGCAAATGAATAAATAAAGAAAACCTTCCATTTGTGTATAGCACTATGTTGTTGATTGGAAGATAATGCCCAAGCACTTAAAATGGTTTGGTATAGCAAATGTACTCGCAAGATTCTTTTTGTTCTGAATTGGTATCCTCATGGTTGATTGAAATGAAATAAAAAATGTTCCGTCTCATTGTGTCGTATACACTGGAGTAATCAAAACAACAATTGGTTTATTATTAAACCAAAACCGTATCTAACATTGCATTTCTGTGTGCTGCTTTGACTAATCATTTTCACTCTGATAACTTTGTTTCCTCCCAAGTCTAACCATAACCATAGCTCATAGATTACTGTGACTCCAACACAGTAACAGCCTAATAAATTATTATTTATTGAAACTATGCATATGACTGTAGTTTGGACTGAAAATAATCAATTTACATCGTTTTGTATTCATCTCAGTGGTTTTCTTGTTTTTGGATGAAAATATTTGGTTAACTTTATCATTAAATAGTTAAAACCTTTAGCTTAGTATAATTGAATCTCGATTTTCTGTAGTGTTTGTAATTATTTAGTCATACGCTTATAAGAAGACTAGCTCTGTATTGTTAAATTGGGAAATCCGGAGGAGGAGGAAGCTATCCTGCAGATCCCCCCCCCCTCTGAGAAGCATATTCAGCCACAGGCTCATCGCTCCTCGTCACACATTAAGGCGCCTTGGCCCCCATGTACATTACTTTAACAACCTTCACTGAATAAACCTTCTCTGGACTTGCACGTATATACCGTAAATATGTATGCATATTAATAATTATCTTCATTCAGTAAATATGTAAACTCACATACCTTTACATACAAGTATTATTGTTATTTAGATTTTATAATGTACTATTTATATATATATATATATATATTGTTATCCTTGTGTGTCTTACCTACACTGTTCTGAAATAAAATCTTAAAATGACACTGAATACAATTCAAGTCTAAACCCTTTTCAATGCAATTTAAAGATGGGCTAGGTAATTCACTTCAGAATTTTTTTTTGTTATATTCCATGGAATGCTCTTAACATCCCGATAGCAATGAATACATTAAAGGCTTTGACAATAAATACATTAAAAAAATTCATCTGTGGAAGCCGTGGTGCTAGTAAAAAGCACGACCAATCATCTGAGCCGGCCCGGCTAAAATAACTGGATGGCCTACCTGCCTGTCAGCCTTCCATCCGTGCACAAACTTATCTCGTGCCCTCATTGGTCATGTGCGCGTTCGTGTGTGTTGGAGGAGGGGCTCTGTAATGAAGTCTGAAGGAAGGGGCAGATTTTTTCCGGCTGCGTACTTTCAAATTCTAGGGCACGAGATGCTGGTTTCTCCATTCTTACCTACCCTACCTTTAAGTCAGTACCTGCCCACGAGGTGTATATCTAGAGTTGCAACCAGTGGCGTATTTAGGATTGTAGGAGATCCGGGGCTTAGCCCAGGAGTTGTTGGGGGGGGGGGGTGGGTGCAGGGGTAAAGTGTTATTTTTTTACAAGTGGGGGGTGGACCGAACATCCTTTAGGGGGGTTGTCGCCTCCTGTAGGGGGGTCCCGGGGCATGCTCCCCCGGGAAGATTTTTTTTTTTAAATATTGAAGTTAAAAGCATCAATCTGGTGCACTTTGAGAGCAACATTAACCCTACCTTAATAATACCTTAAAGCGGACAAAAGGCACTGGAGAACACTTATTCATTAATACCCTTTAATGAAGCAAACTAATGCCTTAACTTACTCAAATACAGTCGTTTACTTATTTCGGTGAAACGAATGTGCGTAGAGTTTTAAAGGATGCGGATAGTCTCACCTTGATTTTGGCTCATTGCTTATCGTTTTATAGATCTATTCTCATCCACCATCTTTGTTTGTGATGTAAAGAGTGTAAGTGTCACGTTTCTTAATCTGACACTGAGTGGATGCAGTCACAGCCAATCGGAGTCTGATTCTGAGGGTTGCCTGTCAGTTCCGTTGCTATGGTTCCGTTATGTGTACTGAAACGAGAGCCGGTATAATTCCCCGCACGAAAACAAAATAAAAATTGGAATACATTATTTTAGTGTCTTAAAAGTAGACTGAGGTATGAAGGGTTAACGTTACATCTTAAGATAATTTGTAGTCATGTTCTGTATACATACTAACATATAAGGGTATACTTAGTGTGGTTACTCCATGTTTATTAGCTATAACATTAACGTTACATCACTCTTTTTCACTTCTTACTCAGTCAGCCAGAGGGCAGATATCACCATTAGATTCACAAACCTGAAACATCATCCATTTCTTGACTGCTGGTGATGACATTGTTGTCTGCTGCTGCTGCAGCTTGTGGTGCCTGCTTCGATGAAAATAACTTTCTAATATCCATAACTTTATAGGCTATTAGCTTAAAACTTGTCAGGCACTAGGATCACTTCTTCTTCAGGGCAGGGAAGGCTACGCAGTACGCAGGCTAATGTCCCGCAGCGGCTGCCTCTCTGGTGGACTCTGGTACTGCACATTACTCCCGAGAAGTTTTCAACAAACATTTTTTTTTTTTTTTTTTTTGTCTTTTTTTTTATTAAGTGAAACATCCGGGGCTTTTCAGAAAACATCCGGGGTTTGAGCCCAAGTAGCCACCCCCTAGCGCCGCCACTGGTTGCAACAATAGTGCTCCTCAACGTTGACCCAAAATAAATATCAATCATAGGAAAGGCAAATACTAGTAGCAATAGCAGCAGTAGTGGTCGCTAAGGTAATAAAAGTAATACTGGGTGGCAGGGTCATGAGAAGTTCTGAAATAGCAATCAGTAGTAAAACTATCACAAGAAAAGGCAGTGTTAATATAATAGGAGGAGTGTCAGCTGCTATTTCATCTGTGTCATTGGCATGATTCACATCAGATTTTTTTAAATATGAAAGAAACATGTTTAAAGAACTTAACATTTGAAATATTGGTACAAACAAGAACAAACCAACCACACTTCAAAGCTGGCTGTCACACTGCGCTCTGAGACCTACAGTATTAAAATAATAAAACAGAATTCCTGCTCTCTTAAATCTACTGTTTAGAAAAGCATATGGCATATTTAAGTGTGTGTGTGTGTGTGTGTGTGTGTGTGTGTGTGTGTGTGTGTGTGTGTGTGTGTGTGTGTGTGTGTGTGTAAAATGTCAGGTCACCACAAACATAGAAAAAAACATTCACACACACCACAAGTGACTAACACAGTGTCGAGCAGCTAATAAACCAGCAGGCCTGCTGCACTTCTTCATATTTCACTGTCTGCCCTGTCCTGCACTGCAGCTAGGCATTGTTGAAAACGATAGCTGTCATGAAATAGTTGTTCCTATACTTTGCATTATCAAATCAACACAGCTTCATAGTTGTAATCAAATAATGTAGGGCGGCGCAGTTTTACCTGAGACAGAGAGAGGGGAGAAAACATCATGTTGATGAGGAGCAGCGGATCAGAGCACAAACATCCCGAGGCTCGCCATTTGTGTGCGCCGCGGCAGAGGCAGCAGCAGCGGGCAGCAGCAGCAGGCTACCCCCGGCTCTGCGCTTCCTGCCCTCCTCCCCTGGCTCTCCTCTCTCCCCACATATGAGCGGGCTCTGTTCGCCTCGGATGACTGCCGCGTTAACTCCAGAAATGATGACACGCCAGAAAAGTTGAGGCTCCGGAAAAAGGCTCCGCAGGGAGAAACACACCGAGAGAAAGTTCTGAATTATAATCACTGCGCGGAGAGCACAGCCGGAGGGGCACCGGAGCACGGGGACGGAGTCATTTCGAGAGGGAGGGAGATGAGGGAGCGAAGAATAAAAGAAAGAGAAGTGAAATGACGTTATGAATTCAGCCCATCCCAAAAGACGGGCTTAAAGCCGCAGCAGCTGCAACACAGCACTCAGTTTATGTGGACCCGCTTAACATGCACTTCACACACACTGTATACAGTGTACACACTGTATACACTGTATACAGTGTACACACTGACTGTACACATTTTATCTGAGGACCCGCTCTACATGCAGTACAGTCACACAGAGGAAACTGACACACGTACAGTTTACATGAGGACACGCTTTATAGTCAGTGTACAACATCACTGAGTGCACACCAGTAGATGGTGCACACACTACACACAGTTTACATGAGTATCCGCTTTACATGCACTACAGTGATGGAAGCAGTAGCCTATCAGGTATTTTACTTAAGTAAAAGTACCTATACCAATTTAAAAAAAACTCTGTTATAAGTTAAATTCCTGCATACATAATCTTCCATGAGTAAAAGTATTTTATTTCTTCAAAATACACTTAAAGTCGAAAAAGTACTTGTTATGCAAAATGGCCATCATATATATTGAATTATTGCAATAATTACACATGAATATGTTCATCAGAGCTGGTAAAGGTGGTTATTTTTCATTATTTGATATACTGCTAAATATTTTAACCTAGGTATATGAAAATGTTTATTTATTCATGGTTTATATTTTGCTGTCTAAAGTTGCTATAGCAACTAAATCCTTCAGATAAATGTAAAGGGTTAAAAGTACAATATTTACTTCTTAAATGTAGAGTTAAACCATACATTTGTTAATACAAGTACAGCAAAATTGCACTTAGTATACTTGAGAAAATGTACTTTGTTACAGTCCCACAGGGGACTCTGATACACACTGTAGGGTTACCACAACCCGAGGCTCTCAGGTCATGTTTAAATGTTTTCTTCTGAAAAACATCATACAGTGGGTCATGGTGCTTCTAACACCCAGTGCTGAAATGTAACTACATTCACATAAGTACAGTAAAACTCATTTTAGAATTTGCCGGGGAGTAATTGTGTCTTTACTTCGGTCGGGGTAATCCAATTCTACTCCACTGTGTTTCAGAGTGATGTATTTCCTCTGCCCTACAATATTTTGCTAGTAGTTGTACTTGTAAATTAAGATTTGCATCTAAAATATGCGACTCATTGTATAAATAAACTAAACATGAAAACATACATAATTATTATATAATTATGTAACACTCATAATGTGCATGTTTCTGCTCTAAATACTTTCTTTTTTTTAAACATTTTGATAATAACATTTGTGTACCTTTTACAATTTGTATTCCCAAACCGAGACTTGCAAATAAGTATTTCTGCAGTGTGAAACTGTAATCAAAGTTCATCAAAAGATCTGAATATTTTCTCATGCATTTATTTCAGAATCACACACAGGTACAATTACAATTAAATGAAACACATGCTCTTCATTTGGCAAAGTATGAAGGAATTCAGCTGACATGTCACTAATATATTGAGTACATTAGGGACAGAATAAATAAGGCTATTTAGTTGATTAATGGTATGCTGAGCTACAATCTAATATCCAGAATTAACCATGTTCTCTGTTTATGGTTGGATTTGTATTAATGATGCATGTCATATGGAGAGCTAATTTAACTTATTTATCGTCTATATGACTCCCTGCAGTTGAAACACAGACCTTGTTTACCATAAGACATAACCCCACTCTCTTTATTTTTATGATCAAATGTTTTTGTTTTTTTAAACATATCATAGTATCAGTCTTTCATCTCATTACTCTTATTGTCATCATTTATTGCTGCTGTTGCTGTTTTAAAAGGAGTAATGTATGACCCTTCAACTGGAGCAGCATTATTAATCTACCAACTGTCACATGATCGAGCAGTCTCATATCATTTCAGCCTGTTGAGCTCTCAAACTGTGTTCAGGAGAATTTCTCCACAGCAGTCAATCAAAAAAGCTAAAGTCTATCCTCAAATGTAATCTGTGTCATGTATCGGCTGCTTTCTTCTCTACAGTGGCCTCTGAGCTGTTGTCTAGTGGCTCACATCCCAACTAAACTCGAGTGTTTCTAACAGGAGCTGCAGCTCTGTGTTCACCCCAGCGGCTCTCTGCCCCAGCTGTTTCCCGGGACAGGAGGCCCTCTGCCGGCCTGTTATTCTAACTCAGCCCGCTGGCTCTAACTGCGGCCATTTTCTGCTGACTAACACACACACACACACACACACACACACACACACACACACACACACACACACACACACACACACACACACGCACACACACACGCACACACACACACCAGAGGCTCGAGCTGAACTTCAACTTGGCCTTCCGCTGTCCCTGTGGGACGGACGGCCAGCCGCTGACCGCTCTTCTACAAAGCCCCACACTCATCAACTTTCACCCGCAGACTGCAGGCGCTGAGACACACACCAACTCATGTTGTCCGGTGACTAACGCACTGCCAGGGGACGGAGACCGCATTTGCCGGTGTAACGCCAATACGCCCCGCTCTCCCGCACGGAGGCGACGTTGCTCCAAACTTCATTCAAAACTGTAATAATTTAAACGTAACTTGTTCATTGTCAGCCATACTTGTGGTGTGGCGTGTGACATACAGTCACCTCCTATGTAATTGTCTCCTGACAAATTCGGCGCATGTACAATGTTTCAAAAATGCCTTGTGTTGACAAAATATTAAGTTTTACAATGGTTTCACACACCTGCTTCCGCCCCGCACAGTGCGTTTGAAGGAATATGAAGAACTGGCCAACCGACTCTAAAAGTTCAGATTTAGTTACATTAAGGTGTATTTTGCTACTACTGTGTATGCCGAATGTAAGACTGGATCCTGACAATTCAATATTGTCTATAAATTGTGTTTTGCCAGGTGTGTATATTAGCCGGCGTGCAAGAGCTGTTTTATTTGACCGTTTTTTGCATGGAATTCAGCGACAAAACATGATATGGTGGATTGTAATATCCTGACGTTGCTCGAAACTAAAGCCAGAGAACTACGGAAAGAGGCTTGCTGACACTGAGAGAGCTTTCTGCTCCACTTTCAGCTGCGTAGCTAATGCTCCTCTCAACTCCTCGCATTGCGTCTTTTTGGAGAATACGAAACAGGAACATAGGAAGGGGCTCTCTACTACATTACTGTACCGGAACAGGTTTTTGTCCTACCATTTCGAAGCTGAGCCGCCACCGGGGGAAGTTAAAGCTGATCTCAACGCCTGCCCATCTCCCGCTGTCGGTCGTTATCATTCCATATTCATTTCTATCATCATGCGCGTGCCAGACGAAGTATATCCGCGGTGCTCGAGACCAGGAACGTCCCGCGTCAAGCTCCGGGCTGCACGGCAGTAATCCCCCCGCCCGGTAGGCTGCGGCAGAATAGACTAGTGCTACAATCACCTTCTACCTCTCTTCTCTCCTCTCTGTCTCTGTCTCTCAGTGTGCTCTCCTCGTTCTTTCTATTTCACTCCATTTTATCCTCACTTTCCCTTCCTCACTTAGACTACTTTGTCCTCCTCACTGCCTCTCTCTTTTACCTCATACCTGAACTTTCTGTCTCTATTTTTTTATTGGATCATGGATTTGAAAAAACCTTCCCCATTTAAGTGAAAGCTCTACAAACAAAAGGGCCTTGGTTCAACCGGTTCAACCATTTTACTGTCTTTGGGGTCAATTTGACAGTGGTGTAAATTAACTATTTACTCAAGTACTGTACTTAAGTACAATTTGAGATACTTTTACTTTAATTGAGTATTTCAATGTTTTGCTATTTCCACTACATTTAGTTACTTTGCAGATTTGGATTAATTATGTGAAATATAATCAACTCTTAAATCAGACTTTAGTTCCACCTGGAGTAAATTCACAAGCTACCCTGCGGTATACAAAGTCATTAAAAATATAGCTGCTCCTTTACCAGCTTTGATAACACTTAACTGCATCAATAATTATAATCAAACATATCATATATATTTATTCTGAAATGGTCCAATCTGCATAACGAGTACTTCTACTTTTAAGTATATTTTGATGCCAATACTTTTGTACTTTTACTTGAGTAACATTTTGAATGCAGGACTTTTAATGTAACAGAGTATTCCTACACTCTGGTACTTCTACTTTTACTTAAATACAAGATCTGAGTACTTCTTCCACCTCTGCAATTTGACCTCATTCAATGTCTTCAAATAAGGACTTGACACACTTAGTTTGCTTCATATTTTCTGACTTAAATATAAAAACAGGGTCAACATATAAAATAACCATGAGGATTTATGTATTTAAGTCAATAGGGGAGAAACAAACATTTATTTTTAATCTAAAAGGTCATTTAGGTAGTCATCAAACAGACATGAAGTGCCCATCTGTCTCATTACATTGGGTTAAAGTATCAAGCATTTCTGGAAGTTTACACTGCTACAACAAGGGTCAGGTACATAAATACATTTGATAATAATAGGTGGTTTAAGATGTAACATTTTAAACAATGTTCTGCTGTTCAACTATGACAATGAATTCCAATATGCCTCTGCTAAATATTAAGCCACCTTCAAACTGTTCTGAAATAATGAAATACATCTATTAAAGAGACATTTATGACTCACTTTCCCTTGTTGAAACTGTATTGCATGATTTCAGTTTGTATATCCATCCACACTGATAAATTACACAAAAATGCCTCTGAAGTTAATATTGATTGAAAAAGCACCATAAAGAATAGAGGTGTGAGGTATGTTGTTATGCCTGTGAAGTACATTAAAAATGATTTGCTTATGGCCTTAATCAGTAAACAGAACCTGCAAGTCACACAATTTTCTCTTAACATTTGGTGATGATGTTTTTGAGATCAGAAAAGTGGACCTCGAGTTGAGATTAATTTGTCTGTAAAACATAATACCTTTGTTTTTTAAGGTTTTTCAATATGAATACACTTTATGGCCGATTAATAATGACAGGGCCTGGGAGTCACAGTGGGATAATGCTGCTTTTTGCTTGGTTAAATTCATTAAAGATGTAAGACATATGGGACTACTTCAGGACCCATTAAGATCTCTGCTGGTGCACTCTCGTCAAAGACACATGTCTTTTATTATAGTTTTAGTAGGAGCATTGGTAAAAGCAATGCTGCTCTGCCAATCACACATAATTGTGTTGTATTGTCCCATTATATTCCATTTTAACAGTTGTACAGGATTTATGTACCACTTTCATTACATTACATTACATTGTATTTAGCTGACGCTTTTATCCAAAGCGACTTACAATAAGTGCGTTCAACCAAGAAGATACAAACTTGAAGAAAACAGAATCATATACTGTAAGTACATCAGGTATCATAGAGCCAAACCATTTTAAGTGCTACTCAACTAGCTTTAGATAAGCCAGTCCTTTCCAAACGTTGTAGTTCAATGCTTTTACAGTATGGCTTGGCGTATCCATAATTCAAGTTATAAAATATTGCTAATTTTAGTATTGGTATTTTCAGATTACAAACCAAGTAGTATAACACCCACATTCCTACAAAGTCTGTGGATAGCAACCTAAAATAGTGCTGGTAAAAATTAACATAAATTATTTTGTACTGATATTTTTAAGTTTAAAAAGTACTGAGTCTGCATTCTAAGTACCGCCTCCAGGAAACAGACATGCTGGCACTCTGAATTCGTGTTACCAAATCCTCCAGTCAAAGAAAGGGAAACAAGCCTCCTCCAGTAACTGTGTGTGCTTACGTGACGAATCAAGGGAACAGACCCCCAAGTCCTTGTACCCACTACTCCTGATACTTAAATGCATAGGCCACATTTCATTGTGCACTGTTCTGTGCACATGTGTGTATATTTAAAACAGATTCACATCCATGGTCACTAGCAGTGTGTGTGTGTGTGTGTGTGTGTGTGTGTGTGTGTGTGTGTGTGTGTGTGTGTGTGTGTGTGTGTGTGTGTGTGTGTGTGTGTGTGTGTGTGTGTGTGTGTGTGTGTGTGTGTGTGTGTGTGTGTGTGTGTGTGTGAACATAGAGGACTTCAGGGGGAGTCACTATGCAGATTGGAGGAGGCTGAGTCAGCAACTGCTCCACTTCTGTTGTATGAAACTACTGTATGAAACACACACACACACACACACACAAACGCATGCACACGCACACACATACTCAGTGCGTGAAGCTTTTTCTGCAGTGCTGAGAATAAGAATAATACAGTTTATAATTCCATGTAGTCAGCAGACAGAAGAGATGTTTCGGGCTCCGCAGGTCTGCATGGTGAACAGGTAAGGTGGAGCACTGAAAGTCACAACACAGTTTGACTGTTACTGTGTCTGTTGCATGGTTGCTGTAGACACCCATAAAAGGTTCATTAAGCTGTTACCAGATGCACTGTGATGTATGAAAGTGGTTCAAAGTGTTGTACAGAAGTACTCAGAAGAATATAATCTCAATGACAGATCAACAGACACAAACAGACTCACCAAGCTCAGGTCAAAGTCTGCTAGTCATTTCTCTACAAGATGTGTCTCCCTCCTAATTGTATATTGATTTTAAGAAGAATCATTCAAATTCATGAGGACATTCCAACAGAATATTAAATGTTATTGGAATGATGTATTTATTACATTTTTCGAAGCAGATAAAATATTTTTGGAAGGTTGAAACTCACTATTTGAAACCTTGAAATCTAGAAAAAAAGGTTTTGCAAGTTGGAAACTACACACACAATGTAACAGAAACCTCCACTGTGGGAGTTCCTACTGCAGTTGTGTCCAGGAGCACATACTCACAATGACACACATAAAGCTGAATGTGAATTGTGTGAAAATGGTGCTCTTCAAAAAAGGGAAACCACAAGATAACACCAAGGCAGGGAAAACATGCACCCAAAACCATTATTAAATCCACCCTTTGGAACATTTAATTGTTTAGCAAAAGTGTGTCAGTGTTTTTCAAGTTTATACCTGAATGACTAATAGTGGTTGTATTATACTCCCAGGTAAGCACACATATATGTGTGCTTACCTGCACACATATATGTGTGCTTACCTGGGAGTATAATAAAACCACTATTAGAAAGAAAGATATATCTTTCTTTCTTTCTTTCCTTCTGTCTTTCTTTCCTTCCTTTTAGCTGCTAGAGGGCAGCCTTTCCCTTTTCATGTTGCATGGCAGCAGCAAAGTCTCTGACTAACCCTTTTGGAACTGTGATAAGCAGAGGAGTAAGGCCCTGGGGTTCCACACAGCACCTTCTTCTGAGCGCCTGCGTCTGTATTCAATTGTTGTTTTAATAAAAAGAGACTGTACCATAGCATGCCTCCGCCTCAAGAATACTGCACCCAGTGTTGGTTTTTGTGTAGCTGCTCCAAGCGCTTATATTTGAAAATATATGAACTTTTCAGGATAGTGCTGATGACATCACTGTGGAAAATGGAGGATAAGTCTGTATTGGCCTTGTCTGTCTGTCTTTGACCCAAAAAGCCCATTTATAGCAGCAGATGTGCAAGCAGAACCATGTGTGTTGCAGCAGGTGAGTGCAAATATAGTAAAGACAAATATGGAAGTCATGAGCAGTCATGCTTCAACCTTTCTGAAAAGAGCTAGGAGCATTTTTTGGTTAAAGGTTTGGATGAGCCTCGCTCCACAGACAGAAAAAGACTCTATGTGGACACAGGGTCTAAGCCAATGCAGTGACTTTCCAAGCACCGGGGACAGATGTTCTCTGCTTTAAGACTCTTCAGCTGGGCTTACAGAGCTCATCCTCTTTCTGCTGGATCCACACATCACACACTTTACGTGACAATCAAGCTACAATTTGAATTTTTTTCTCACTCTCTCTGGCTGTACTGGACAGTTAAAAAATGTTTAAGGATTAGTAAAGCACCTAAAAAAATGTGATACCAAAATGTATTAATCTTTTATTGACTTTTGAGACAGGATGTTTCAGCGATTCCACATTCAAGTAGCAACCCTACATTTTACATCCAGCAGGGGGCGAGTTTTTACTCTTACTGCCTGAACGGTAGACACAGGTCTGCGGTTTAAAGGTCCCATGTCATGGCCATTTCCACTGATCATAATTCCATTGTTGAGGTCTACTAGAATAGAATTATACTGTGCAATTTTCCAAACTCACATTGGTTTCGCATACAGCATCTCTGTAAAGTATGTGTATTCAGCAGTATTCACTCTCTCCACTAAACGGCACGTTGCAGCTCTTGCCCCCCCCTCCCTGTGAGCCAGTGTGCTCCGATTGGTCGGGAAGTTGTGAATCGCGCTGAGCTCCGAGGAGGTGTGATTTCCTTGTTTAGCGATACACAGCGAAACACAGCCAAACTCAACCTGAACACACACAAAGTCACAGCCGAAGTAAAAACAATAAGTGTGGCTTGATATTGAGTAAGAAAAAGGTTGATAAACGCTGTGAGAATGGGTCTGCAGAGAGAATTTCGCCACGATCCCAACTGTCTGTTATCAGCCTGCAGCCAGGGAGGAGAAATCAGCAGAGCTGCCTGCACTGAGGGTGTGAGGAAGTCCGTGGATTGGTCAATTTGGACCAATCAGCAGAGGCTTAACGTAACGGCTCCGCGGACGTAATGTAACGGCTCCACGGATTGGTCCATTTCGTTCCGGGGACGACATGACATCATGATGTACCCGGAAGAATCAAAAGGACAGTGACGTATCTCCTACGAGGCGTTTTGGGGAGGTATTTTCTGTTTTAGAGTTTTACTCGCTACATGGTGTACTTTGAGGGTTTTGACTCTGCACACCATTTACATGCATAAAAACCTTCATAACACACAAGGGGACGGGTAATAACCGGAAAAGCATGACATGGGACCTTTAAGTTGTTATGTCCTCATCAGGACATTGTTGTTCATTCGTTGGATTTGTCTCCCCCTGATGGGTAAGTAGTTGAAATTAGTAAAATATGTACCATGTCACCTAGTTAGGAAGCAACCGAAGCAACACGTGAACAGGACAGCCACATATTTGTATCGACTACAATCCGCTCTAATCCTTGACGTTCCATGCCTTTGGTCGCATTGTTGGTATGTACAATTGATATAAACAGGGCTGCACATAACAGGTGCGCATGTGCACCCCCCACCAAAAAGGCGGGTCTGCTTAATGCTTAAATAATAATTTGTATTTAAATTATGAGAGCCACACATTTGGCAATAGCTAGATAGATAGTTAATATTTGCTTGTTATATGGGTAGCTAAGGTTAGCTAGCGAACCATAGCTAGTTTTAGATAGATAGATAGATTAAATACCTTTTAACCAATTATTGTAAACATTTCTGTTAACATTCACTTCAGTATTTCCATTTCATGCTACTTTTAACATATACTTAACATTCCCTTATTATTACATTCCATTAAGCTAATGCTTTTATCCAAAATGACTTCACTTAACATGTTGGTATTGGTTTCATTTTATGACTTAACCAAGTATAATACAGCTAGATATACTTGAAAGACATAGAATTATCTCAAGCCATCACGTTTTTTTTACTCTGCTCTAGTTTTCAAACAAAAAAATCACTTTCACTTTGTGTAGGAGCTCTTGGAAATTTAAGACAGGTTCCCGGTACTTTCAGGGGTTGCCGGCAGTTAACTTATGGTAAATTAGATGTATCAACATATGTGTCTGCACTGACACAAAGAGACATTTAAACAAGCACAATTTTGCTAAACCCGCAACCACATATGCACATGCATCGACACATTCACACACACAACTTCACAAAAACATAACTTCAATGCCAAATCTCTGCCCCCTAGGGCGAAAATTACAGCCACCAAAGGGTGGAGAATATTTTGTGGATCAAGCGAGGTTTAAGGCTATATAAAGGAAATGTTCAGGCCTACATCAGCATTTAGGGAAAGGGACCTTGAAAGATTAGAGATACAGAGATACTACACAAACATTTCACTGCATTTGTGGACAGGAGTTAGTGTTTGCTTTACATACAAAAACACTTTATATAAAAAACATATATGGATATATATATGAGCCTATAATATGATGCAAACTTTAACTGAAGTAATGTTTTATAGAAAAAAAACATCTTTGTTACTGAATTAAAGGGCTCTATTGTGCTCATTTTCAGGTTCATATTTGTATTTTGTGCCTCTACTCTCACACGTTTCCATGCTTTTATTGTTCAAAGGTCTTTATTTTTCTTTCTCATACTATGTGTTCTGCAGCACCTCTTTTCACCCTGAAACCAGAGCCCAGTCTGCTCTGATTGGTAGCTCTGTCTGCTAAAAGATGTCCCGCCCCTTAGCCTACCGCGTACAATGTGTTGGTGCTTCAGCCAATCGAAGTGCAAGTGTTACAAATGCGGCTTTCACACCAGCGCTTTTCCCTTTCTAGCTCCGAGCTAGAGCTTTTCTGGTTCAGCTCCGGTTTCCCTTTTCTGCTCCCGCTCTGTTCACACCGCCCAGCACCCGACTGGTGCTGCCGCTGCTGCGTCATGACGTCACCGTTTACATCGCTGATTTGCTCCCCAACGGCATTACGGCGCTCACAACAACAACAACAACTGCGTCGGGTCGATGATCGTGTTGCTTTTAATCACACGAAGCCAGAATAAATTGAATAACGACTTCTCCAACCTTATACTTTGCTCCAGAGTGCCGTGGTTCATTGTTTATTAATGTGTTTCTGCAGCATTTACCGACCGCTGCAGTGTTGGCTGCTCTTCCACGGGAGTTTATTCTCCTCCGTTAGCTCCCGGTTAGCTCACACTGCAGCGGCCGCTCTAAAGTATTCACTGTCCGACTCACACAAGCAGCTGATACATATCCCCAGTTCCCCTTAAGTGAATGTGTTTCAGTCTGAATTGACGCTGTTTGGCATCACAACGCTGTTATGAAAGTTTCTCTGGTATAAAATGGGTGATGTTAGCATAGCAACCGAAGCTAAACTGACTACTTGCTATTGCTATCCTATTGTGGCATAAACCGTTTTCTACAGGCACATTTTACCGGCGTATTTTTATTATGATTCTACTTGTGATAGTCGGACACGACAACCTGTGCAGCCCATGTATTGATTCCATCCGATAGCTGCTATAATACAAAACAAAACGTCTGCCTCTCTCCACAATGATCAATAACAGTGAACGGATGGTCAAAGTAAGGTACAAATAAACAGAATCACACGAAGCCTGGTTAGTGTTGCCTGACTTTATAAAGTGTGTTTATAAGCACTACTGCTTATAGGCAGGCATGACAGTCGACCCATGTTCAGGGAAGGTGGGTTTAGTTTCCTGCACGCCTCGACGTAAGAGAGACGTAAGCGACGCCACCTCTTAGCTCCGAAGCTCTTGCCTCTAGACCGACAATTTTTTGGAGCTGGAAGTGAACCGGATTCCGGAGCTAACAGGCGGCGCCGCTGCGGTGTGAACAGGAAAAACCGGCACTTTTCAGGCTCCAGCTCCGAGCCGGAGCTGAAAACGCGTTGGTGTGAAAGGGGCAATAGTGATGTCACTATGTTATAGAAGTAAGCAGTGTCCAATGGAGGCAAGGGAGGAGTGTGTTCGAAAGACTTAGAAACTTTGGGATTTTAGCCTTTGTAGACGATTTAAACACTCAAAAACCTATAACACACTACAGGAAAACCCCCAAAACCATTATAGAGCCCCTTTAAACTACTGGCTTACATACGCTGTTGGTGTTTCTGATTCTCTTAACACAAAAAAAAAGCAAGCAAAAGCACCAGTGCCGAAATGGTAGCTGTTGAGAGGATTAAGAAGTGGCAGTGAGAGGGCTGAGCCCAAATGGCTTCAATTCAATCTTCAGGTCCTCTTTGACACTTACAGCTTAACGATGAGAGACACTCACGATTTTCCAGGAACTATAACATCATACGTAAGACTTGAACACATCACGCTTTACTAGGCACGTACCATACAATGGTATACCATGTAGGACATGAAACTACAAAAAAGTGCAGTTCAGCTGTGTTTTTTGTTTTTTCCCCTCCCTTAGCAGGCTGATACACATGCAACACCTGAATGACCCTCCGAACTCAGTCATGGCGGTTGTTTTCTGACAATTTAAACCCTTTTTTCTGTGTATGTCATTGTGTGTTTTCATAAAGTTCACTTCACAAATATGGATTCTTAAAATATGAAATATGCTGCGTAATAATTGTGTATTTGTCTCTTTATGCTGGTAATCTGTCTTCCCCCTTCATTATGAAGATCATTACTGCCCGCTGCCCTCCTACACATCACTGGCCACCCAGAGAGTTGTTTAAACCTATACTGGATATGACTGCAGTTATAAGGAGGCACTGGGTCTTTAGTTTGCAACTAAAGTCAACAATGAAAACTAGAATTATCATGCTCGGAATTTCTAATCTAATCTGAGCTCATCCACACAATAATTCTGAAACCAAACTAAAGGAAAGCAGCATGAAACCATAATACAGAGATACTTAAAAAAGAAAGCTGACAAACAACCGTCCCTGTAATATTATATTGAGAAAATTCCACGCTACACTTAATTGGTTTCAGTTTAATAGCTGTGATCATTGGTTTTATTGCTTGTGTGACATTGCTAATAAAAAACTGGAAAGACCAGAAAGTATGAACACCCAACTATAATTCAGAAGATTAAATAACAAGAAAAATATTGTTCAAATTCCCTTAATTTTACCCCAAAAATGGTGAGCACATATACAGTAAGTACGCTATATTAGGGTAAAAGCAAGAGTTTAATTTCTTATCCCAATTACTCTGGCTTAACTTTCAGCTGATCAGAGACCCGTATTCACTGCGTTCCCTCAGCTCAACTCCGGGAGTACAGTGTTATGTTCGAATTTCTAATCCTAAAGAGTGTCAGAGCTACCAAGATAAAAACTGTGGTACAAACAATCTGGAGGTAAAATCTCTATGGCTGTGATAGATATTGCTGAAAAATCACTGCAGTCCACTGTTCTTATTGATGTGGATTTTATTTGGTAACATTATTATTCAATTTCAATCAGTTTTAGAAGAGTACTGATATGCTCTATAGTAAGATCCCTAAAAAAGGTAAAGAGTCAGAGGTCAAACTCACCATCCACCATGTCTTGGCGGTGACATCATAACATAGCTGCCACTTCACAGAGCTGTCCGGCTCGCCGCAGCCTGGTGTTGCTGACATCGCCATGACAACCGTCGAAATCTTCAACAAAAAATTATTTGGAGAAGAGACGGATCAGTCGTGATCTAAGATCCTAGCCTCTGTATTCCTTGTAGATTCCAGTCCCCGTTAATCCCAGTCCCAGTAGATCCTAGTCCCCTCAAAATCCAAATCCCAGAAGATCCCAAATTCCCAGTCCCAGTAGATCCAAGTCCCTGTAAATCCCTGTCGCAGTTTATGCCAATCCCGTTAAATCCCAGTCCCAGTAGTTCCAAGTTCCCGTAAATTCCTGTCCCTGAAGATCCTACCTTTGATCCTAGTCTCTGTACATCCTAGCCCCTGTTGATTTCAGACCCCAATGATCCCTGTCCCTGTAGTTCCTAGTCCCTATAGATCCCAGTCCAGGTAGATCACAGTCTCTTTACATTTATACTTCTAGACCAAGGTGCCTAAAGATCCCAGTACCAGAAGTTACAAGCATCCCTTTATATCTTGGCCCCAGTAGTTCCCAGTTCCAAAAGATCCCAGACACAGTAGCCACCAATGTCCCTTTAGATCCCAGTCACCACAAATCCCAGTCCCAGTAGATCCCAGTCCCCGTAAACCCCTGTCCACGTAGTTTCTAGTATTCGTATCCTAGTCCCCGTAGATCCAAGTCCCTTTAGATCCTATAGTTCCAGGATACAGTACATTGCAATATCTCTTTGGATCTCAATAGATTCTAGTCCTTGTACTGCACCAAAAACGTTTAACCACGTAGTGCACACAACCGTGAACATACCTTTGAACTACAGAGCCATCCTGATCCAGCTCCGATTCTTCTCTCAGTCCCAGTCCCACATATGTTGTCCTCCTTTCTCACAGTGAGCCTCTACCTGTTACTCTATCCTCCTGCCTTGCAGAGCCATCAAGTTAATCCTCTTGACACCACAGAAGCTGTTAAACATTAAAATAGCAGCAAAAAAAATTCGAAAAAAAATAAATTCTGAATTAGTTCAATTCTAGGAAAAGTCCACAACTACAGATTAGGCCTCCTATGATCATCGCTTGAAACATACGCATCTGCATTAGTTCTCTGTGAGTCCTCAATAGAACACAATAATGTTTGTCCTGTGTCTCTCAGCACCTGTCCAACAGTGTCTTTATACAGGGACTCCCAGTGTAAAAATCCAATAAGTCACCCGTCCCTCTATCTCATTCAAAGTGGAGAAAAGCAGCTGCCACCAGCAACCAACTACAGCAGCCAGCCTCCCCCTCTGTTGATTCCACTGAGAGGGCTGTCACTGTGAAGAGGCGGATTAGGAAGTAGAAGACACACACACACACACACACACACACACACACACACACACACACACACACACACACACACACACACACACACACACACACACACACACACACACACACACACACACACACACACACACACACACACACACACACACACACACACACACAAACATCAAATTCTTCTTAGGGACTCTAATGCTGCTATATGAAACACAAGAGCTGCATCACATCATTTCACATTGTCAAATTCAGATCTAATTTTTATCTAAAGGAGCGTCACAGAAATCTTAGAGAGCACACCAGATCCTTGTTGACCTTTTGAAGATCAGTTTAACCATATAAGATTCAATTCAAAGTTTAACATTTTGGGAGTGATGCTTTACTGAACAGACCAATATCGATCTCTTGACGGTGTGACTAGCCTAGTTAGCATCTCGGATGCTAGCTCCCTCATTTACATGTTCTATTTGGTTTGTTAAATGCACAACAAGCAGAAATGTAAAAATGACAGTTTGTGATTTAAGTTGGTTAAACGCTGGTTACCTGTCAACCTCCCACTTTTGACAGACTTTTTTGTGGGAAGTCATCTTTGAAATGAGCTAGCTTTATTATGCTATATTGGAAACATAT